>JAMWET010006530.1:0-278278 GCA_024036415.1 Prochilodus magdalenae
GGACAGCAAAAAGTCCTGGCACACACTATTCATGCCTCATTGCAACTATGATAATTAATGTTGCTTGCTATGTAGCACACTGAACCTCACTCACGAAGATGGATACACCTCACAACTCTATACCGGTGTTGGTGTTCCCAAAGTACGCCAAAGTAATCACCGCATCAAAATCAGTTTACATACTGAACATGTTGGTTTATGTCAGTGTATAATATCTGTCTTAATTGCTTTTTTCCACCACTTTTAATCCTCCATCCTAAAACACAACATCTATGATAAACATTAACAATAAATGCAACAATATGAAATACATATGCAAAGTATATTTTTAATCTTTATATTTTTATACACACACAACACACACACACACCACACAAAACCAGCACAAAAACATATATATATCTTCCCTGAGCGATTCTCCCTGAGTGTGTGTACACGGTTTCGTGGCTGTAGGTTGAAGGAAACAATAGGGCTTTGGGTAGGGCCAAAATGAATGAGGCCCCATGGGAGGAAAGAGGGGATGGGAAAACAAAAGATATAAACAGATGAGTGCAGCTCTGGACCAACATTTGAATTTGTGCTCAGTGTGTATGCCTTGTGTGTGTGATGTGTTCATTTGGTCATTCAGAAAAAAAAAGGTTACAGTAGATAGGAATTGTGTACTTTTCCACCCCATTCATTCATAAAGGGGAAAAAAATTGGAATTTAACTTTGGGTTAATTTTTGATCGGATCACAAAGGCTGTAAACATACACACCACTCCTGATTAGACAGGACATTATTTAGCTGGAATGGTGTTGATATCTTGAAAAAACTACGGGGGACCTAGTTAGGTGACACACAAAAATTGAACTAAGAAAGAACGGACGACAACGAATAACGATGTGTTGCACATTGTGCCATCGCTAAATACATACATGCTAGACAGCAAACTTTCCTGGCCACATGTTCTTGAATATGGGAATCTACCACTGGAATAAGTAACTGGAATCAAAAGAAGCAGACAAACAGAGAGAGACAACTTCTAAGAAGAATATCGGAGGAATGGAAAAATATCCAATGCAAAATCTCTTAAAATCACTTAAAACAAAGCTTCTAAAATGAGAATGGCAGCTGTAATAAAGATGCACTAAATATAGAGGAATGATGTACTGTATTTATTTTGTTGTTTAGGGTTTCTGTGTAATTCTCAGTTAAATCTGTGTAATTCCCAGTCTAAGTCTGTTTTTTGCTTGTTTCTTGATGCTGAAAAATGAACCAGTTGGTTGCGTTGACTGGATATGTAATAATTGGCAAGGGTCACTGACTGTTACACAGCACTGTACCAGAATTACCTTCTATGATAATCAACCACATGCTACAGCTGCAGCAGCTCCAACACAGATTAGGTTTAAAACTGTGGAGGAATTTTTCTAACCTGCAGGGACTGGAATAATTTTTGGTGCACCACAGCACCCGGCTAAACCTTGCCAGCCTGAAGCACCTCATCTCTCTCCTACACACATCCACGCCGCCCTCTGGGCTTGGACAGGTCTAAGCACAGCTTCTCACATCCTCTGCCCTCAGCCAGGAGTTGTGTGTGCGAGGGTGGGGGTTTGATGTGTTGGGGGACAGGTGTGCATCCAGACGCTTTTAAAGGAGGTCCACCACGCTGATTCTGAAAAAGCTACTGCCTAGCCAGCAACTTTCCGGGCCCTGTTCCAAAAGTGCTTAATGTTAATGCACACTGTCAACATCGGCAGCCACGCCAACGCTAACACAACGCCGTTCAGGAGCAGGTCTAAACCCAGCCCGCATAACTCTCTCATTACTACTCCCTGCCCTCCAGACGCCCCGAGAAATAACAACCCATGCTAACACTATACCAAAACAGTCAAAAGGCATCTCTGAGTTACATTAATACTGTATTAGACGGTAGTTGGCTGAGTTCTCAAGAGACAGTTGCTGTTAGGGGTGTAGAAACGCAGAGATGTGTGATGCAAGAGTTAGTCTATTTTCTACTGAATAGAACAATGTCTGCATAAATAAGATTACTGAACAAAAAAATTGACCCCCTTGCAAGTAACTTTCAGGTTTCCTGCAGATGGGTGTCTACAGAATGATGAAGCTGTAAATACCCTGTGGGGTGTGAGTGATGGGATTTCATAGATTGAGAATAGGTGGGTACAGTGCAGTGGAATGTCTCGTTCCATGTGTGGGGAAAACGGATGCCAAAGCAGATGTTAATGATTGTGGCTAAAAGGAGTCCATTGACTGCAGTTTGGGTGTGCCAAAGACCATAGTGTGAAGGAAGGCAGCTGAACCTGCAGGTCTATGGAACGAGTACAGTCATACAGGTCTACCAGCAGTGGCTAAAAACCCCAGTCTACAGGAAACCTCTCCTCAGAATGTGGCCAGGAAAGCATCCACCAAAAATCTGGCCCAACTTGAGTGTCTAAACATTGATGAGGCCTACATCCAGGAAACCTCGTGTTAGTCTATGCCCTACATTAAATTACATCTGCTATTCATGCTCCATTAAGGTATACATGCTATTTATTCATGCAGAGTGTACGTTCCAATCACCCTTTTTGTTTTTTTTTAGTCCAGTGAGCATAATTATGACCCACAATATCAAGTGTGGTTTGGTGTAGCTCGGAGTATAACACCAATACCTGCCAGGGAACCACCACCACAAGTGGGAGACTGGGGTTCGAATCCGGTCTGGGTGGACTATGCTGTGCTACACTAATAAGATGTCCTTGGGCAAGACTCCTAATACTACACTGGACCTACCTGTAATATGATTAACGTTGTAAGTCGCTCTGGATAAGAGCATCCAGCTACAATGCCGCAAATGTAAATCTATGCCCTTGAATCACTTCCTAATTAATCAGAAATGGAATCAAATCATTTAGGATTAGAGAACAAAACTCTAGTAGTTGATCCCTCTACTCAAATTTACATATTCAGTATATATCTTTAATAATGTGTTACATGGTCTACACAAATCCAAAATGCCTGGTGTAAGCTTGTGTAATTCAGGGGACCACTTTCTATGAATAAGGTATCTGCAATGCATACACGAAAATCTGATACAAAGTGTTTCTAAATGTTTTTATAATGCATAAACCCTTCGTAACTGTACATAAAGGTTTATAATCATACACAATTCATGACACACTATATGCGGTGAAGCCTTATAAATTTTTTTATAATATTGTGTTTTTTATAGTTGTTTTGTGTGGATTATGAACCATTCATCCAGTTACAAAGGCTTATGGGTCTAGTATTTTAAAGAATTATAAAGACTTTTGGTTCCTTATGAATGCAATTTTAATAAACACATTATAGATACTTTCTACTGATTAATAGAGAAATACCATAATTCCCTATAATTATAAGCATGTCATAAAACCAAATACAACAATTACCCCAGTAACAACGTTACTTTTTTAGTTTTTTTTATTATATTATATTGGCAATAAACTTGAACGCGACATTGAAGTTTTCAATGAATCGCTGAATCAATTTTCTAAAAAATCGTGACTGAATTGAACTCATGCACTCAGTTGGTCAGTGCTGCCCTCCCCCCCCTGCTGACATGAGACACAGCCCATGATGAAACTGTCAATAGAAACAGTAATAGAGACGGGACAATGTGAACCACGATGGTCCCCAGAAGCGGAAAGGAGGGACCTGGCAGCTCTCTCACTCTCTCACTGTCTCTCTCTCTCCTCACTCTTACATGCCCCTCTCTCTCTTTCATTAAAAGCTATATGTGGCCGTGTGCTCCAGCGTGCTGTCTCTCTCTAGCTAGAATGACTCAGCAGACGAATACGGGTATATTCAGAGTACTGTGGGCTTCTTGAAGCGGAAATTTGGCCTTTTTTTTTTGGCTCCAGCTGAGCATCATATCTCACCACTTTCCCTTCCTCCCCTCCCCCTTCCTCCCTTTCTCACATGGCCCGTGTGCACTGACCCTTGCAGGGTTTCAACGGAGAATTGATTTTCTCCCCTTTTTCTGTGAAACCTTATCTTAATGACAGCCCCGCGACTCATTGGAATTCCAATGTGTCCCATCAGGGAAAGATATATCCTCAGCACAAAATCTCCTTTTTTATGAGGATGTGATCCCATTCTTGTACTCTCTCACCTTTCTCTCTCTTCACAACTTCCTCTCAATTCTCTCTCTTTCTGTCTAGATCTTCTGTGCTCATAGCTCATTCCAATCCTTCTGACGTTTCAGCCTTTTGATCTGAGAATAGAGATAAATGTAATCAACTGCTTTGCTGACAGATGTTGGTATTTATCTTCCATCTGGGTTGGCACATTTCAAAAATATCCTCGCACCAGAGTCACACACAGTGCGTCAGGCTGCCCATGCTGCCACTATGTCATGGGTACTGAGCAGAGCAGAACATAGAATCGGGCATTAGTGGGGTTGAGTATGTAGTTATACACATAAGACAATTGTTGTTGGTTAAACAGTAGCTCATAATGTAAAATTTGTCTTACAGTAGAAATCTGTACCTGCAATAATTCTGCTATGAATAACATTTTATGACTGAACACATCCATTTTCAACAATTCTCCAGTCACTACATTAATACATGTGTGCGTTCACGTGCCAATTAACACATTTAGAATAAATAGAATGTTGGTCAATGCAAACATAACTGAAATTCCACAGTTACTAGACACTACAATTTTACCACTGTGCAGTCACAGATAATACAATTCTATAGTCACTGACTACTGGAAATATACAACTTTGCAGTTTACTGACAAAAATTTATGATTGTCACTGGAAATATACTTTTATGACTATGCAGTTCAAGTTTACTGATAAGATTGTGCAGTCACTGCCACATGGAAATTTACAAAACTATGCAATAATAAACAATAAAAATGTTACAAACCATGCCGCCACTGCCAACAGGAAATGTACAAAATTGTATATAAATTTAGAAACTGTGTGGTCATTAGCAACTTAATTTTAAATACGTGAGGCTACTAACAATAGTATTTCACA
Organism: Prochilodus magdalenae; assembly: GCA_024036415.1. Classification (NCBI taxonomy): domain Eukaryota; kingdom Metazoa; phylum Chordata; class Actinopteri; order Characiformes; family Prochilodontidae; genus Prochilodus; species Prochilodus magdalenae. Next base: position 5,015 of record JAMWET010006530.1, read on the forward strand.
AATGAGCAGACACTGATAACAAATTCTATAATAATAGTCCCTGCAATGCAATGAACAAACAACTATATGTATGCTTTTAAAGTATGGCATACAGTATGTTTAATAAAGTATGGTATGGCATTGTTTGATACCCTGTATTTAAAAATAAAACAAGTCACTAAAACATAATCAATGCAGAATTATTGGCTTTTTTAATAAAATGCAATATTATGAAACCACATGCTAACAAAAAAACAAATGGGTGGGAAGATTAATATATGTTTATTTGTTGGAGGGGCTCAAGAATGTGCAGTTACAGGAGCAACAGAATTTGACTGTTACACAAACAGAACACACCAACACATTTAGAACTAAACGCAAAATATTAGAAAAAACGTACCCAAACAGTAGCAGACAGATAAGAGTCAGCACATACTGGGAAATGGGCACAGATGTGCAATGTGCAACTGTGGGCAGTAGTGCCCACAGCATTAGCTGCACTCATGAGTCTCCTATCAAATAGCAAAGACAACCTTACCCAGAGTCTGTTTCAGTTTACAGCTAAAACAACTGCTGGCCAGGGTGCCGACTATGATTTCTTTGCACGCCTCTTTGTATGACCTATTCATTTAATGAGCTAAAAATTTTATTTATAAAAGACTGAAAGACAAACGTGACTTCTTTAGTTTCACTGACGCCTATGCACAGAAGCAGTGTCCCACAGACAATGTGCTTTCGTGCATGTGTTGTACATACACAGACAGTGTCGCGCTCCTGCAGTAAATGCACTGTGTGATATGATCCCACTGAGGAAGTTGGCTCTTTGCCTGAAAGAGCGGCTCTATTTTAGACACCTGGCAGCCTCGCACACGCTACACTTAAAGCTATTAGAGAACTCATGCAGGCAGACCAGACATAACACTCAGCCTCTGTGTGTGTGTTTGTTTTTTGTACATTTTTCAGGGACAAAAAAAGATTTTTTTCATATTTTAACCACTCATTATTATAAAATGCTGTTTTGGTTACTGATGTTAGGATTATGGTAAGTTTTTAGGGACTTTAGCATAATACATATGGAATATATTACATTCATTAATGTGTGTGTAACCACCTTTACATTTAAAGTAATTTTATTGGGTTTAGCTTTTCTTGTAATCTAGTTTAATTAATAAAATTTGGTCATCTCATCTTGACTGCCATTGGATGCATTTTAACTCCTGATTTAATTCAATGGAGCACTGATTTGCTAAACCAGGCGTTTGATAGTAATTGACTATCAATAATTTTCTGTCTCTTGAAAGTCAATATTTGAAGATACAAGGTTTCGTTACTGACAAGAACCGATCCCCTTAATATAATATTTTTTAAAAATGACCCCATGGTCCTAAGACTGTGTGAGATGTTAAGCCTGTTAGTGTGTGTGTGGTTGTAAGAGAAATTACTGTAGCAGATGGTTTTATCTACCAGCACTGCATTATGGCAAGCACTTCCAGCTTCACACAGTGTGTAATACATTCCTCCTCCCAGAGCTTCACTTACAGCCTATTCAGTTTAGTGTCCTGTTACACCAGTATTGACAGACTCCCAAACACCCAGACGGACGGACAGTCAGTCAGTCCATCTTACTGCAATGCTGAGAATGATCTGCCCTAGCTAGTTAACAGTCCACACTACTGTGACCTTGAAATCAAACTTAGTGTAACAACGAGAAAAAACTGCAACAATAAAATAGTGCTGCAACCTCAGATTAGAACTCCTCCACTCCAGTGTAAACAAAGTAGCATAAGGGTGCACACGTTACCGTTAGCATTCAGCAACCTAGCTGACCAGTTAATGGTTTATTTATATACATGACAGTTTTTCCTAAAATTAGATTAGGAAAAATCTACAAATACTGTAACATTGCCTTCCTCGCAGCATAGTAACACAATGTATTATATATACACATGGTACTGCCAATACGATGCATAAGCTATGGCAATATTAAATACATAACCTTATTTTATCATCATTATTATACTAAAGCTGTCACTGAATAAAACAATGCTAATGATTAAATCAAATTTTCTAATTTGTTTAAACGAGGGCTTAATCAATTTGATCACAATGTAATACAACACAATATAATAATATTGCGACAACAATATCTCATAATATTATACTGTATGTATAATGTATTTTTATATGTATAAGACAATATAATCCTCCTCATGTGAATCCAGGGCTCCACATGAACCTGAACATGAAAATTCTGTGCTACAGTGTGAATTTATTTACCGGCCCTCAGCAAAGCTTTCATGCAACAGTCAGATGCTTATAATCTACATGAAACTAATGCATTGTGTAACTAGTTTAAAACTGGGCCACAGTTTCATTAAATTAGTTTTAGCCAATCAAAATGCAGTTAGGCATCAAATGATCACAAAAAAAAATTGAGTTAGTTTTTGTAATCAGTTGGCCAGCTAACAGCTGTTGAAGCGGCTGCTTGAGCTAGCATTTTTCTTCCTTAGCCTGATGTTAATGTAATTTGGGAATCCAATACTTGAATGTGTTGCTTGCAACTTTTTTACTGCTATGTAAAACTCTGAAGCCGGATGGAAATTATTTTTCATTCCCAAGGATGGCTCTATATTCTACATACTGTTTCCTCTCTCTTATTTTGTATTTTGCATTAGTGTATTCCCTCATATCCACTGAACGTACAGGTCAATTATAGATAGCAAACATGTAGTTCTTGCCTAACCATTAAGCTGACCATAATATCAGGTTAGGTGGAAGAGAATGACAGTGCTGTGGCCGCCCGGTAACAATTCATCCAGCCTAAAAAAACAGGAGCTTAACACCAGCCTTGGGTGAACCGCCTGCCAAACCAAGTCAGCAAATATGAAAATGAAAAATAAGTGTGTGTGAAAAACAGACCTATTATGCAAAAAGAGAGAGACAACATTTCTCCATAGGCCTAGCAATGCCATCTGGAGAACCAGGAGAAGCGTATACGTACAATAGGACCCTGAGATTGCAGCAGAACTGGGATGTCAGGAATGACTACACAACCCAAGATCCACTAATATTAATGTGACAGTAAGGACATTTGCATCAAACACAAGAGCGTAACATGAACGTCTTTTTATAAGCAGTTTTTAAAGCTTAACATTTGCATGTGAAGTTACAGCCCATTTGTGTTAAGGATTGAGTTCTCGGACTTAAACCCTGTCAGGCAGAGAGCTAGTCTGGGTTTAGTGGGATTTAGTAAGCACAGTTCATAATTGCTGTCCCACACTTATACAAGCATATGGATAGGGATGGGGAGAAGAGAAAGAATGGGAGGAAAGGATGGGGTGATGGGAGAGAACGGAAGGGAGGGATGGGGAGATGGGAGAGGAAGGAAAAAGAGAAAAATGCTGAGCTTATTAAGCATATTTGTTTCTTGCTTAGTTCGACCCTCCAGGGACCAGGGTGAGTTGATGTTACAGAAAGAGAGAGGGGAGGCAAGGAGAGCGAGAGAAAGTGAGAGAGTGGAGAAGGAAAAAGAAGCAAAGACCAGGAGTGAAAGAAGGATAGGCAAACATGGGAGAGAGAGAGCGAGAGCGAGAGCGAGAGAGAGAGAGAGAGGGAGAGGGAGAGAGAGAGAGAGATGGGGAAGAGAAAAAGGAAAAAGAGAGACAAATGTGAGAGATGGCAAAAGAGGGAGAAATACAGAAAGAGAAATACAGAGAAGGATAGATACAGAGAGAGTGAGACAGAAAGAGATATAGAGATAGACAGAGAGATACAAACACATGCAGATAGAGATAGAATATACAAAGAGGGAGATACTGAAAAAGAGACAGAGAAAGAGGAGACAGAAATATATCTAGAGAGAGAGATACAGAGAAAAGATACAAAGATATAGACAGACCCACCGAGAGATACGAAGGTTTCGTAACCGCTCCTCCAAACGTTAAGAGACCGCTTTAGCAGGCCTGGATGGCCAATTACAGAGACGTCATTCTCCCTATCATAAGTCTGCTACAATTAGCTGTTATTTTAAAGTAGAATTATTACATCATGTTGCTTTAAACGAAAATAATTTTAACAGTTTGAGTTTTTTTTTCATTTTTTTCAACACTACATATAAAACACATCAGTGATTTCACTTGTAGGTTTGGATAGCAAAGAAAATTATTACAGTGTAGACATCACCACCCTCGACCCCCATCCCCACCATTGTCAAGAGTCTGCAGTTTATCTACCACTCTGAATAACTTTGTTCACATCTAAAAGATTGAATTATGGAGAAATTTTGGAATCTCGGTGGAGTTCCCCTTTAAATACAACTCCAACACTGTCCAACCACGAATCCACATGTTGGAGCATAATTGTGCGGTAGTTCTTGATAGCCCATGCAGACCTGCTGTGTCCTGCTGAATTTACAGCACCTCCGTTATTATAAAGGCACACGTTTGTGTTGATTTTTTTACAGAATGTGGCGTTTGAAATGCGCAGGACTCGCGTTATTAATTTCCGCGCCTGGTGCGCTTTCTTCGTGTCACTTTTCCTACCTGTTTTCTGTCAGGCCCCGCCTCTTTTGCGCTATGATAGGCTAGTAGTGCCTGCGGTGCGGAACTATTAGCCAATCGTAGACGGAATATGGGTATTCGACTGACCTATCGTAGTGCAAGAAAGGCGGGGCTCTCCAGTAAACAGGTGTGGAAAGAAAAAAAATAACGGTTCTTTCTGTACTCCTCTCCCCAACCGACTAAACTAAGTTCCTCTCATCTTCCTCACGGCTCGTCACTCGGAGACCGCCGTGCTGACGGTTAAGGACGTCGCAGCCTCTCCTTTGCACTAATATAAACGGGACTACTCGCTTACGTTGGGAACAGCGGCGTAACTTATCCACAGCAATACCTCACACCAGACTCTTTAATATGCTGCGACATATATGAATAATTTTTATTTTATTTTTGAATATATTTTTTTAATCTTTCCTGAGGAGGTTAACGTTGTCTGTTTTTGTGTGTGTCTGCCCTCGTTAACATTCCCCTCAGGCGGGACTCTAACGACAACTCGGTATGTGGCTAACGGTGAGGTAGTTAGCTAGTTCGTTAGCAACGTCTAAAAAAAGTGCACCTAGATGTCACCGGTTCGGGGTCTAAGTGGGATAAACGGTGGATGCTGTCGGGGGAAACCCTGTGTCTGACCACAGCGGGATCCAGGAGCGGCGGGCATGAAGTCTGTCAGCGGTTTTAAGTGGAATTTGTCGCCGGGCTTTTGGATTATTTATCCCGAGATGGTTCTGGTTCTGGTTCCAGTGCTGTGGGTTTTATCGCAGGCGCGAGCGGCGCCCTCCCTAACGGCCGAGCAGATGGATATGGGGGTGGTGAGTATCTTCTGTGTTTTGTTTTTTCTGCATGTCCTCTCTCGCAATTAGTTCCTAAACAGCTGTGGGGAGACAAAATACATTGTCTCGGTGAAGGACCGTGGTGTCGGTGGTCGGCACAGAGCAAGGAGCCAGTGCTGCTCCTTCAAACGGTCGTGAATTGATTTCTTCACCACAGCGCCGAAGTTTACTACCCACCAATGGTTTTCCGTGAGGGACTTAAAGATATATCGGGTTTATATCGAAATCACGATTTCAAAGATGGCACATACTTTAAACTCTCAAGGTTTTTTATTACATATCACATTAAAAACATTATTATATTAAGCTTTATTGAGGAACATTTAACCCAATAACATAATCTGCATGTAGTTAGGACCATTTAGAAGCTACAAACGACCCATGTTGTGTACATGTCACCGCCATTCTAGAAAACATTCTTTTTAAATAAATAAAAATTATATATATATATATATGTGTGTGTGTATGTATGTATGTACACCCACACACACATATAAAGTCATATTACACTCGCCTTGCTGGTCAGAAAAATTGCATATAGATATTGCCCCATATTGTTCAGCCCTGTTTCTGTGGCTAACTCAGCAAAGCCTGTGTTTCTAACATACAACACAATCTTCCTGAATATGTAGCTGTTTTAATGACTGGCTCTATATTCACCAACAGTAGCAGCAGCAGTTACCGCTGCTGTGTTCCCGCCACTCTCTCTTCTTGTCCTGTCTGTCCACAGCTCTGGCACAGTTAGCCTGCGAGAAACTTGCTGCATCCTCAGCCACATGTGCTCCAGTCTAAACGATGTGGGCTCTGCCTGTATCCAGCACAGTCCTCTCTGTGTTATCCAGTAGTATAGCATTTTACATGGAATTTTAGGGGAAATGTCTGCTCGTGTCTGGTTTCCACATCCACTTGAGTAAAAAAATGAAAGGAATTGAGTTAGAGTAAGGGAGAGAACCTCATTCATCTGTGATCTAGCAACCAGGAATGCTCATTTAAAGGCAAATGCTTTCACAGTTCCCAAATTTCCTTGGTACTAAACCAAGAATTTATATGAATCTTGTTTTTGTGCTTTATACACAGCGATTAAGCCAGTATTTGATCATTCGGCAGCACAGAAAACCCTTCATATAATTGGTCCAGGCCAGGAGAAACTCAGCTCACATACAGAGTGCCTTATCCTCACCTGAACTTAGAATGAGTGATTACAGATAGACAATAGATATACTTTATTGATCTCCAGAGGAAAATTGAGGGCTTGTGTGTTTTGTTTACAGAGCAGACACTGTAGTGCTTTTTTCAGCGTAGGAATGAGTCATATTTTAGTTCCTTTATATGAGCTTTAACAATTCCAAACAATATCATCTCCCTCTGTCTTATTTATAGAGTACTTTTCATACTGATGACAGCTCAAAGTGCTTCTCATATGGGGGTGATAACAGCAATAAAACAGTAAACTATGAGTATTCAGCTAAAGTCTTAAAAGACACAGATCTATTAAAAAGATTAGAAAGATAAATATCAGTTTTAATAAAGTGTTAAGTTATTGAGATACATTTTCATATTGTTGCTGTCGAAAACAAAACCTCATGATGATATCAGGGATTACAGAAGAAGGGACTAAACAAACTATACTTTTAAGACAATGGAACCAGTGAGTTTGGGTTGTTTCTTTGAGATTCGTTCAAAACTGATAAACTAAAATTCAGCCAAAATGCAGATACAGTGTAGTTACAGCAGCAAAGTGTTTATTAAAAGCATGCACTGAGCTAGTCCTGTCTATTAAAAGGTGGAATTGAGTTTCACCGTTTAGAAGCATAATAAGTAAAAGAGGTCTCTCTGTGTTTTCTGTATGTTACAGAAAGTATTTGCAGAAAGCCAGTATACGGTGATCTAAGGTCATATGTTGAAACAGACAGACATTCTGTGAGATTAGCAGGTTTAAGACCATGTAGGGTAATTTTGGTTCCTTGCCGCTGTGTTTTGTGTGATCTGTAGAGGATTCTTTATTTTATTACAAAGAGCATTACAGTGATCAACTCTGCTGGTAACAAATGCACGAATAAGTCTCTCTGCGTTGATCTGAAGTAGAAAAGTCCAAACTTATATCTCACAAATGATTTCAGGACTGTGTTTCAATGCACGGTAAAACAAAGCTCAGAGATTATACCCAGGTTTCGTACTAAAGGGTTGGTGTACAAAGCCAAGGAACGTAGCTTCTCCAAAAGCTGCTTTTAGTTTTAATACCAAGGTTTAGTATATCAGTTTTTTTCCAGATTTAGTTGTAGTATATTTTTCGACATATTATCTGACAAGCATCTGTAAAGTCTGTCTAAGGAGTCTTGATTATAAGTAGTGGAAATGTACAATTATGTCTCATCGGCACAGCAATAAAAAAAAATCTATCATGTTTCCTAATGACATCAACTAGGGCTGAAAGATTTATTGATTATTTTTTTTCTTGATCAATAGATTCATCGCAATTTAAAAAAGAGCACAGTATTCATATCTTGCAGCAAGAGCTGTCATTTTAAATATAGAACATTTTATCAAAATTGTGTCTTAGGTGGGGAACGTTAACATGATATCAGAGCTTGTAAACTGCCTGTATATGACTGGCATCCCAACCACAGCTATTTGAGAGAAAAGGATGCCCTTTTCCTACTGACCAAATAACAGGAGTTCAGTTCCCAGAAAATAATTTTTATTTAATTGCTTTCAGCCCAACCTAGAGGTAACAAGAGAAAAGCAAATGCCCTAAGCTAAACCCTGTGGGACATTTGATTAATGATATTCCTAGAGGAACCAGTAACTGTGTATTTATTAAACATGATTTAATCTATTTTTAAAATGTGCCTGAGATGCCTACACAGTAGACTTTGGATTAGAATCTTGTGGTCAACAGTATAAGATAGGATAAGATAAGATGCCTTTATTGTCATTGCGTACAACGAAATGAAGCAGCAATCCACAGCACTTTACACACAAAATAATTAACATAGGGCTAAAATATATAAAGTGTAAAACTGAGAAAGAGAGAGAGAAAAAATTTACATTGCCTAAAACAGTATCAAAAACTGTTCCAATGAGAGCTAATAGGACCACATTAATTAAGGACATATAGCATTAATTTGTAACATGTTCCACCTGGACTGTTTTACGAATCAGAGAGTTACTAACCTCTCTGTTCTTGACATCAAAATCTCTCATTTTATAATGATTTCATACTGTTTTATTTGAAGACTCTCATCACTACCCTCACTTGTCTGAACTGCTAGGTCAAAGGTAGGCTTGATTCATCATAAGCCACACAGGTATTTCTTCCAACTATGTACAACAACTGGACTAATGACTGCCACCACACCTGGTTTCACTAATGAGCCTTTCTTTAAAGCCCTGTTCAGGAACTGCTGGAACATCGTAATGGCCACCTTAGGTCCAGCGTTGAGTTTACTAACAGCATGAGAAATACGTCTTATTCAGCTCACTCCACAAGAATCTGGGAAGTGTTTCCTGAAAATGTTGTTAAACAACTGCCATAGTTAAATGACTGTTATAGTTAAAAGGCTATAATTTCATATCATCATCTCTTTCCATGGTTAACATGGTGGTTGCTCAACAATGCTCTTGGGCAAGGCAGTCCAAAGTGGGCTTTGATCAGTGTGGACTAGTTGTAGGATGCTGGATACCATCAGTTGGGGTTTTATAAAACAGGACATGTTCAGATTCATTATTTCCATTTGACCAGCAGGCATGGAGCCACTTGTGGGGAATTGTAGGGAACTTCAGCACCGTAACCACTTACATCTTTATCCCCAATGACAGCACATCTATGTTAAGTTAATTGCATTTTGAACCATGAAATGCAAGCTTATTGTCCTAACTTGTGCTGTTAATAGCAAAGGGAGAAAATAACTAAACATACATGAAATATCACACTTCAGTCTTCATAATTTTACTAGAACATATTTACATACTTAGAATATTTACCTCATACTGTACATATGTATTTACCTGCTGTTGAAATGGTTTGTTTGAGATTATATGTCTTTTAGCATCCCCCTTCTAATGAGTCCAGTGAGAAGCTAGACTGGAGCAGGACGTTTCAGAGGTTCAAGTTTTTTATACAGCTGTCTGTGCAGGCTGTGAGAGTGAGCCAAGCTTGCCAGTAAGCATGCAGTAATAATTGTGTTTCAAGATGATGTGACCTTGCCACAGAGAAAATGGCTATAATTCCAACAAGTGGTATTAAGTTGATGAAAAAAAGTGGCTTCTGTGGGAGAAAGCTTCTTGCTCTGTTGTGTACAAAATGATGCACAAATTGATGCACAAAAGCCACATACCACACTAAAGAAAAAAGAAAATGTAGAAAACCATAATAATTAACTAGTTGGAACCGACCAAATGCTCCAGTAGTATCACTGCAATGATTTGTTTTGTTTCACATACTGTGATGCACTAAATCAGTGTTCTTTAGGTACTGACGATCTCCACAGTATGCCCATAAAAGCTTATTGGCTAATTATCACATGATTTATCAGGATTTGACAAAAGATTCTGGTATCACACCCCTACTTTTTTATTTTTTTATTCAGTGCATTATTCAATCATTTATTCATTTTCTAAGTGGCTTTTTCATCTGGGTCACGCAGGGGATGGTGCTAGAGCCTATCTCAGCCCTTATTGTCTCAAAGGCAGGAAAAACCCTTGACAGGCCACCAGTCCATCGTAGTGTTCAGTGTGTCATGTTATTTATTATGTTAAGTTACAATATATTGGTCCATTTAAAAGAGCAATTTGCTTTCTACCTGAGAGAAGCATGACCTATAGCAGTGAGGGTTACGAACCCTGTCCGGGTGTAGATTCACCTCCCACATCACAAGACTTGTGATGCTTAGTGCAGCAAAATGACATATTCTTTTCATATTCAATATTTAAGGTTTACATGTTAGCCTAGCAAACTTTCTCAACTTGCTTTTGTTGGCAGTACCATTTAACGGAAAATAAGGGTACAAAACACTGTGCTGTTAAGGAATTGTCACAACAACAGACTGGTAGTGGCATTCTTTTCTGGTAGTAGATAAAAAGTTGGACAAGTGTGATCTAACCTTTAGATGGTACTGGGGGCGTTGTTGTGATATAAGCACCACTGTTGTAGCACTGGGACTCCCAACTCTGGTCCAGCATGGTTTGGCAGTTGCCCTACTCAAAATATACACTGAATCCTTTAGTTAACATAACAGTTGAGTCAGGTATGTATGAGCAGTCCTGTTGTAATCCTGCCCATTGAGGTGATTTTTGCCTGTTGCATTGATTCCTAATTGGAGCCCTCATAAAGAAGTGAGCCTAATTTGTGAAATCAGTTGCTGTGATGCATGGATGAACAGAGTTCTCTTGGGCTTCCCTCCGGATCATGTTGAAGGCCGGAAGGTAATGCTCATCAAACCTAGACACTTGTGTAGTAGCTTCGTCTCTGTGATATTGGACTCTGCTCTGCTCCTCTGATGTGATCCAACTCTCAATGACAGAAGCTGATAATAACCGCAGACACTCTACACTGCCAGTTGTCATTTTTCCCATTGCTGTCCTTCCGCACTAATGTCAAGGCTTTCACCCTTCTCTCTCAGCACTCGCAGGACAGACCCCCAGGAGAACCGCCTGCTGTGATCAGCTTACTGCCCAGGCTTGCATGCATGAGAGGAGGTTTATTGAGCCTAGTCCTCAGGGTAGTAGTAGAGTAGCCTTGATCAGTACTAGAGCTGTCTCAATTCATTGATTAAGCTTTATTAAAAGTACATTTTTTAATTTTTATTACGCTTCATATAAACAGCTTCTCACACTTTATGTAATTCCTATCACAAATTTAGACTCATGCAGCCACAAAACCTCCACGTCTCCGATGTCCAGTTTCAGTGTCTTTTAGGTTTCCCTTTGCTCAGTAATTGCTTCTTGGCAGCTAGACTTTCTTTCAGACCCATATCATGTAGTTATCTTCTCACAGTGGAAGGGAGGAAAGAATAGATTTTCCCCTATCTCTCAAAGACTTTGTTTATCTGATGGTGACAGATTTGGTGGTCTGTCAGGTGTTGCACAGTTGTTAGAGTCCCATTAGTTTTTAATATTATGGTCTCTGGTTTTAATAGCTCTAGTTTACATTGCATTGCATTACCTCAGAAATATACCTTATAGTTTACTGGTGATAAAATAAGCATTTCTGCGAAGAAAGATAATGCGTTAAAAAACTATTAGCTTCTATTACAGTTATGTTAAAAAAAAGTTCTTAGTCTTCATTTGGCCTTTTTCTAAACTCTAATTACTGGATTAATTGTCAGTGGAATCTGTAGATTTCTAAATTACTGATATAATCAATAGTGACTGGCCTAATCAGGACTCTTGGTGGGGATTTGGCATGATGGCACCTGGTAGTCTCAGGTGGCCAGCAGGGCTCATAAGGACAGGAGGCCATGAATGCAGAGACAGATGGTGGAGTATCTGTGGGCCAAACGGCTGGGTGTTAACGAAGGGGAACGCTAGGGGAGCAGGTGGATGTTAGGCGTGCTGATGAGGCTTTTAAGGCCGATCTCGTGGCTGCAGGAGGACAGACTGAGCTGGGACGGTAAGCACTGAGTAACAGCACCTGTGACACTGGGGGGGCTCAGTCTGTAACCGCCCCGTGTCCTGTCTTTGCACTCCTGGCTTACGCTCAGCGGTACAAACCTTGCTGCAGCAGCGCCTCCTAACATTAATAAATCATTAAAGATTGAGGAGGATGCTAGGGAAAAGCCTATTGCACGTTTATCACTCGTAATGCATATAATGGGTGAGCCAGAAAATAAAATGATTGTATATTTGGTTATTTATCTCTTTTAGGACCACAGAAGTTCACTACTTTTACATCACCTCTGCAATTACTTGATTTAAAAAACATGGATTAAATTTGACCTTCTCTATGAATTAGAGAAAATAGAATAATTAGTTAGTAATTTGCAATGATAGCAACACTAATAAATTCTCCCACTGGCCTCTCCTAAAGTAAGAAACAGAGCCTGGGGCACTCAACCATTTATCAGTTTTTTGGGTTTTTTTGGTAACGTTTTCTTCCTCCTCTTTTTAAAGACTTCCTAATTAATCTTTTCATAAAGTATTTTAAATCCTGTAAAGGGAACATATTATGCTTTTCCGTCTTTTACATTTCATTTATTGTGTTATATAGCTGTTTGTACATGTAAACGATCACCAGAGGGAGAATCTCTTTCCCATAGAAGCCAACTTTCAGAGCTGCTAATACACCATTGTTGGAATTCCTGCCGTTTTCTCTGTTTCAAGGTGACGTCATCTCATAACACAATCTTTATCGCCCGCCTACCAGCAAGCTTAGAATTCCCCTTACAAAATATACAGAAGGCAAAAATAGTAAAAACTTGCTACTCTGAAACGTCCTGTTCCAGTTTGGCTTTTGAAGGTGGATCGGATCAACCAGCTTGTTTTACCTGAACTTCAGGATTGGTTTCTGGCTCAAACTGAGAAAGCAGAACCGACCGGATGCCTCTGTGGTGACTGACTAATCAGAACCGAAAGGGTAAGCTATCGACTAGTTCTGACTAATCAGAGCACACTGGAAACCATCGTGAGGTGTGATTTAAAGACACAGCCGCTGTAACAGAGCGTTTCAGACAGAGAGTCGACACAGATGTAAAGTGTATATATATATATATATATATACCAGGTAAATCTTTTCTAGTAAATATAAAATTATGTACACTGAAAATTAGGACAATTAATGGGGATTATGTGTTTAGTCACAAACAGCTTAATATGCAGATCATTTAATTGCTATGTTAATAATGTAATAGGCCTGCATTAAATACATGTTTAATTTAGGTTTATTCTTAAGGTTAGTTTGCATTAGAAAGTCATGATGTAATAATTGCTGAAGCTGTGTGTTTCTTATCTGAATGATTATGCAAATATACTGAAGCTATAAGTTGAAATGAGTTGAATGTTTCCGTAGTGCAGAAAGGTCTGCATGTTCTGGATGCCTGACATGACATAATGATTGTATATTATGACTCGCTTTCTGTATTCAAAATGAAGGAATCAGCCTTTATTGTCATGTCTGAGCACCATCTGGACTCATTAGCAGTGGGACAGAGCAAGGAGCAAACCTCATTTTCACCGAAAGATTCCAAAATCGCTTATTTTGCCTGCCACACACAGAAGAAGCACTGTCATTACGGAGCGACATGACCGTTAGTGCTCTGGTCCAGGTTCACGCTCGTGCCATTGGTGCCAATATGCTAGTTTTTATTGCTGCTGTGTACCTGCCTTTCTCTCCCATCCTGTTCTTGCTGATGCATCCTCTCACACTGGCTTTCGCTTCTAATTACTCAGAGCGATGGTGGGATGGGGAGGGGGGCAATGATTGACAGTTAAAGGGAAGTGGGCAAGAGTTAGCGTGGGTGCTGAGCAAAGTAATCAAAGAGAAAGGAAAAGAGGAGGAATTGAAGGGGAAAAGCGCACCGAAGACAAAAAGGGTTGTGCGATTCAGACAAGTGGCAAACATGAAATCAATAGCATTTTTCTCAGCCTGGGATAGACCTGTCTCTCAGCGATAATGCACTGGGGAGAGACTTACTGCTGCGGGTGGACGGAAGAGCGTTTTTTTGTACTAATTGTGTCGGAAGGAATGGGGTTCCTGGTGTAGATCAACAATGAGGCGAAAAAGATGTAACAGTGTAGCTGTATGGGGTTAATCATTCTCTTTTTTGTTCGGTAGGACTTTAAAACCTGTCCTACTTTCAGCATATACTCTGGGTTCTTGTGACCTCACGTCTGTCGCAGAGCATCTTGGGGTTTCAGATTTAGGACGAGGAGATTATTTCAGGAACATTGTCTGTGGGGAGGTGGCCATAGAGAGTGGGAGAATAAATTACGCAGAGAAAGAAAAGAGCGCAGTAAACAGGACTGCGCCTCCAGGAAGTCTGAGAGAAAAAGGTGGAAAGTGAGCACAGTACTCTGCTTCCTATTTTCCATGCTTTCCTCACTCCTAAATAGCAGAAATAGGCCTGCTTCATAATTCTGTGTCTGGTGGAAGTCTGCAAGGCTGTCAGAGAGATAAGACCTTTTTTGCAGTTCTGATGCCATTTCAGAGAGGACTCAGATTCATGACATCTCATTGTCAATCACATCATCCCTCTACAGTGCAGCAAGAGCTCCCACACGTCCCTGATCCTGTTGAGTGACAGGCCTGTCCAGCTTCGGAAACAGATGCAGTTGGGAATTGCTGGCTGAGACAGTGATTAAGGCCTTATGTCCATAAGTATCACACTTGTTATTGTAATGACTTCCATCCCTATACACCCATGGAGGAAATTCTGTGCCACGTCTCATTCATACTTAAAATCGCATGTCTGCTACCTTGTGAATAGTATTGGTGTAATTTTCTGTTGAGAATTCTGCAGGCCAGACCAGGGATTAGCCTGAAAGCTTTTGTAGATCAACCTCAGAAAGCTAAACAGCATTCTAGATTGTTAAATGTATGGAGGAATGAAAAGAGACACCCCTTTCCAGGACTTCCAGCAGTAATAGATCAGATTGTGTGGTCAAGCAAGACACAGAAGCTGCATGCAATGTTGGGCACATTTCAATCAGTTCGGACTGATTTGAGCAGTTAGAGGAGGTTCGAACCCAAGCTTTTCCACTCTGCATCCTGCCAAAGAAAAACCTCAAATCAACTCCATGTGCACCCCTCTCTTATTTTAGCCCTCCTTCTTCCATTCAGGCTGAGATCAAGGGCACCCCTTGTATTGCTGTCCGAACGACCAACAGGCGCTTGTAATTACTGTGGTTTTGGTGTTGGGCTGGCTTGCTCCTAGCAGCTCAAAATAACCCCCCGAAGCCGAGCGTATATCTGGCAGCCGTGAAGTGCCATCAAGTAAACCCAAAAAGCAACAACACGCAGCTTCCCCTAAATTGCTTGCTGAATTGTTTAAACAGTTGCAGAAATGTTTGGAAGAGATAGCGTGTTTCAAGTTCACTGCCATTTTTATTTTAAATGCCTGCGGTTCAGGCCAAATGATTTTAGAAAAAAAGAGGCACCATGTTGTTGATTTCAGTGACAGCCATCTCTCAGTTTTAATAAGTTTGTTCATTCTGCAGGTCGTTGGGAGGCACACAGCAGGTGCTCCCGAGGTTTGTCTCTCATTTGCATTTGTCAGTTCCTAACAAGACGAAGGAGAGCGGCAAAGAGAGAGATAGAAGAAAAAGCTTCGTCAGATGCAAGACGTGCCAAAGAATCCATTTTGGGAAGGCAGAGGCTTTTGATGTGTTGCAAAGAATCAACTTCAAGCCTCTGCATAATGTTTAAATGACATGGCTGTTTCTCTGTCTGGTCCTGCTGAGGGCGGCGGGCAAGGGAACACAGGAAGAGCCGGCAGCAATGTGTTCTCAGCCATGATTGTTTGATTCAATCATGGCATTAGCCTTCGTTTAAAGTTGCAAGGATGCAGACAGAATTGTGTAGCTGAGTTGATTCGGGCCACGGTAATAGGGAAACCTGCCCTTAAGACAGATCTGATTTGACTCCTTACAGATCGACGTTAGGCTCTGCAAGATGTTAACTCTTCTTGTGGTGTTTACTTTTTGCAGAGATTCTCATTGCAGTGCTCCTTCATTTATGTAATGCCTTTTTAAAGCCCAGTCTGGTGAAGTCTCCTTGTACAAACAGGTATTTCTTTAACAGTGGCAGGGCAAAACGCTACCATTTTTTAAAAAGGCTGTTCTCTTCTGCTCTGCACTTGTTCAGCATGGTTAAAATAGATTCAATAAATGGATTAGTGTATGTAAGAGTGAGAGACTACGCTACCAAAAAAATGCAAGTCACACTGAAAAATACAGCCAGTTAATAGAATGAGTAGAGTGTAGAATTTGTTCATATGTTCTCTTTTTTTGGTCGTCTCCCTTGGGCACTGCGTCAACCTCTGATTTCTGAAGTTTAATAAGGTTTCACATTTACGTATGTCATGTAATGCACTGGCAATGCTGGCATACAGTGTGAATATTAGAGAAGCTTTTAGCTGTGTTTTTCCCCTCAAGTCTGTGAAGTGAATCATTGGAAGAACTCTGCAGGGAGAGAACCAAGTACCAGTTTTAAGCATGGCCTTGCAGCACTGGTGAGATCAGCTTGTTTACATTTGGGAGATACATGCACAATGCATACAAAACAGAATGTAAATGTATATTCATAGCTTTGCTTGAAAATGAACCTCTCACCTGTTATTTCGCTGTCTTTTGTTTTGCACCTTGCTCTCCCATCATATCCCTCTATCAGCTCTGATTTGTAGCTTGGCTGGGCTTGCAGTCTTGCAGAAACAGCTCTGATGTGAGCAGTAGCCTTCAACCATGTACCATGGCCCTAATGGTTCATCATTAATTTAGTTGTATACGGCATCATCAGTTCCACCAATGTTCTTGATCATTATTATTTCATTACAAGAGGTTAGAAATGATGAAGGGTTATTGGCAGGGCTAGAACTTTGTGAAATGAGCCATACATCAATGAAGTGGTTGTTTATAAAGTAAAGAGCACTCTCTTGGCTTTATTAATTAGAATTGTTTACTTTATTATGTTTATTGATGAAATTATGATACTAGTAATTGTGTTTTGCATATATGTGTGTGTGTGTGTGTGTGTGTGTGTGTGTGTGTGTGTGAAGGAGGGAGAGAAAGAGAGATGTAGTGGTGCTCTACATTAGACTATATTTCTAAAATGATTGAGATGTTTCTAATTAGTAAACTAAAATAGGGTACGTGCAGGTGCACCCATTGGGCAGACACAGTCCATTGAAAAGCATTGTCCATAATGCTTGGACAAGGTCATGAGACCCAATGCCAAATGTCCACTAGAGGGACATAAAGCACCCCTGCAAGGCAAGGGAACCTGGCGTTCTTTGTTCAGCGAGAGTGATGTTTCTGATCTAGGACTAATCATCCAACATCAGTACCTGACATGTTTAATGCTCTTGTGGCTAAGTGCCTTCAAATCCTCACAGCAATATTCCAGTATGTAAAAAGAGTAAATGCTGTTACTTCAGACCCTAGAGCCCTTGATTTGTGACAAGAAATGCTTCATGTGAAGTGCCTGCATTCTTTTGAACATATTACAATTACAAAATGCAAGTGTAACTCATTACATTCACGTACATTCATATGTTTTTACTATTGTTTGTTTCTGCTCATTTGTACACCTATTTTCTGAATTCCCGCTTGAGAGTCAAAGACAGTATTCCTTATTGCAGGATAATGGAAGTTATTTTTGTTGGCAGACCTAAAATACTAATACTAATAACTAAAAATGAAAACAAACAAAAGTGCAATATCCTTATAAAAGCAAACAAAAAATATCAACTTTAAGGCTCAGTATTCAGTGAACGATGCATTTAAGTAAATGAAGCAGTAAAATTTAACTTACAGCCTGATCTCTAAACTGCGTGGGGTAGGGGCTGAGATTTTGTAGATGACTCACTCTCTGCAAACTGTGTCTATCACAGCTGAATAAATATGGGCTCTTTTATTAACTTCCCTAGATTCCCTATTGTCCATTTTCTTATTAAAAGTTTTGTTCCACCTTAAATGAAGAAATAGTAACATGTAATAGTAACTTCATTAAGGTGGAATGGAAACTGTCCCCTTGGTCTGTCAACCCACATATTTTGGTGATGGCATCATTTTGTTTGACCTTACCTGCAACAAAAATCCCGTTTAAATTTTAGTCAGAAATTAATTGCAATTAGATATTTTCCCCAAGTTCACTTGCCCTGGGCAGATGTGCAGTTAGCCATGTTTAGCTCTGTACACTGTATATGCTTGCTACCTTGAATGGATGTGTGAGAGTCCGACCTGTATTGTAACTACTTTACTGAAACGGTGTCAATGTCGTGTCCCAGCAATGTTAATGTGGACTACAGCCTGTGTGACAGGATGATATCGTACCCTTTCCACAGGAACAGCTGTTGTAGGGCTATACATCTGCCAAAGTTGCTCCCGCACGCAAGCCCTATGGAAAGCAGACACATTACCCTCAGTCGTTATGGACTGCAGCTGACTTCTGGGCCTAATCCCAATTTGCTGTGTAGCATTAAGATAATAGGGTGGAAGCACACTCTGCTGTCACTGTGTTATTATCAATTTACCAGGATCAATTGTCTTCTTCATTTCCATTTGCACTGCATTCTACAGTCCTAATATGCTTTTTCACCCCCACACACTACACCGTATTAATGAGACTCTGCTTCTCTCTTGGAATTAAATGGTTCTGTTTCACTAAGTGCCAGTACGCAGTACTATGAATAAATTAGTTTGAGGAAGCCCAAAAGTCTCTTAAGGCTTTTCAGAAAATCAAAATGTGCACTGGGTGATGAATTGATTTTTGATGCATTACAATAATTTCATACACTGTTAGGCTTGTTGCTTCATCATTCATCATCATTTTACACATAGGTCTGCGCTGAACACAGAAAGAAATTCTGCAGCAGTAAATTAATGACTTCACAGAAAAATCTCACACTTTAAATCCTACAGCATAACGCTCATAGAAGCTATTCATAATATCAGTTCTTCCTACCTTCTGAGTTAACTACACATTACATCAGTGCTATCAGTGCCTAACAGAGCCAAATGTGGGTGTAACTGTGGTAATCAATAGTCTATTTCAGGGTGTGTCAAACACAAGATATGTGGGTAAAATATGGCTTATGTTTTTGTAAAACCAGTTTAGCTATCAGGTTTAGCTGGCTGCTGCAATTCGAGTGCACAATCCCTTTTTTGTGGGTTCTAATGGCTGTTGGATTGTAGACCTATGTGCTGTGAAATATGCATTCACTGTGCACTGCAACAGTCCTCTAGTTCTTGCACTACATTCCTCTTTGTGCTCTCTGTGACATCTAAACCTAATCTCCCAAACAGAGGTGACTGTGGTGGTGGTGACCTCATCTAGTCCTGGGAAATGCAGTGCAGGAAAGGCCTTTATTTCTCTGGCCTAGTTTGGCTGCTGGAGTTGTGGTATTATTCTCCTGTTTCCTAGTCTCTTTTTTTGATGCATCAAAGCAAGCATCTGAGGTTATGATTTGTTAACACGCCCTGCGGCAAGGCTGGCTTCTCACTCACGTGCCTCATCAGTTTGGCCTCAGAGAGGAAAGAATTAGGGGCTAATTAGCAGTCGTTAGAAGAGCAGGCGTCCAGGTTCACGTAGAAAAGCAAGTAGAGCTCAGTCGCCCTCTTTGTAGTGGTCTGGGTGATTACATGACAGCGCAGACTCTCTGTGGGCAGCACGTCCATAGCAGTGATGTTGCTGTTGAAAAATGGAGATCTAATTTAGCCCAAGTGGAGAGGTGAGCATAGAGGATAGAGGACGAATTGATTCATTGACTCAGAGGAAAGAAAGAGCGGGGGCTGGTTTCATGCCTAAGGTTCTTTTTTATATTAAGGAGATTTTGGTTTGATCTGAGAATAGAAAGCTGTCCAACGGCTGGTTTTTGGACTAAGGTTGCTGCCCTATTTTTAAATGTACTGAGGTTTTAAAAATGCGGTTTCTCCAATAAAACCTGTGTTCTCCATTGCACAGTGCATAGTACTGTCCTTGCTGGTGATGCTGACACTTTTAACATCTTTTCCAAGGAGCCAAACTGTTGATGTGCATGGTTAATGTTCATTCTTAAAATATGTTTATGTTGGGTTTCTATTGTTCAGCTTCTTAACTGAATGTTCTGTTCCACTTTAAATGATGGAGGCACCAGAATGTAACTGCTGCACCATTTAAGGTACATTTGTAAAATATAAAAAAACCTTTAACAAGATCCTAGACAACTAGACTTTCCTAGACAACTGTAATTCAGAGCTGTTAATTTGCTCTACACTTAAAACAGTTTCTAACCTTGTACAATACCGGGCAAGGTTTACTTAGCATTGGACGCTGAAAAAAATGAACAGAGGGCCTATTCCACCTGTATTAGCATCACAACCCCACCAGAAGCCTGTAAGTAGCAGCTATGCTGTGTGATTTAATCAGTGTTTGCTGGATAAAGCCGATGAGTACCAACTTGTTGTGGTCAAGCAAAAAAATAGTACATGTAACGACAGCATAGCTAGCTAAATAGTCTGATGACCCAGCTTATTTATTTACCTGCCGTATTTATTTTAACATATTGCTTCTGTAAAGGCCACTGCGGTGCCTCACTGTAAACCAGCAAATTGGACCAGAGCTCATTAAAGTATTCATGAGCTCACCCAAAAACGGGAACACAGTTTGTTTAATTCCTGGGCCAAATCATAGGGCGTAAATGGGCATGTAAAACTGCCTCTGGTCCTTTTTCTCCCCAGCTGAAGTCACATAATGTAGAGAACTATTTAAAATGCTGAATAATTGTGTTCAGGGGAACCCTTAATCATAGAGACAGAGGCTGTAGGCCATGTTACTCCAAACTTAGCATGTGGTTTTCCCTTATGATAAAAAAAACAATTCCTAACTAATCAAAAATGATTCTGCATTATTCCTGAGCAAGGACATATGAGGCTTTCTGTGTGGCGAAGTAAGTTGCCCTCATATTTTGATTGTAAAAGTTAATAACAGCTCCTCAGATCTTGCTTATAGCCATTGTAGCCTTGTACTTTCTTCTGTCAACATTCTGTCTCCAGGGGTTTCGGGGCCAGTTGCCAGCATTCTTCAACTCTGTCAGGGAAGCTCTGGACTGAGACAGTTTGTAAATCATCTCCATGACAATGGCTGTGCAGGACAGCTGGCTCTCAGTTATCATTCAGTGGATGGACATCAGAGACCCTGCAGACACACTTGCATTCAAATCAGAGCTGTTTCAGTATGAAAGAATAATAAGACAAAAAAAAGCAAATCTGCAGCCCCAACATTTCATACTGAATAGATCATCGTCAGTGTGCACCCGCAGTCACACTTACACTCATGCTTGTGTCATTTGTGTGTAATTTTCTGCATTGCATGCTTGCGGAGCTTTCTTTCATCACAACAGTGTTGGACAGAAGGTGATTCGTGTCAGCTGTGTGCATTGTGCGGCATATGTAATAAATGTCACAGGAGGGCCACTCTTCTCAACTTATTCTGTTCCACTGTTTGAGGGCTTTGGCTCATTGCCATTTCAGTCTGGTGCCAAAGAGACCCAGCATCAAACGATTACAAAGGTTTTGGGCTCAGTGTGGCAGTTAAATTTAACTACTGTAATAGAACGTCTGAAAATTGCTCCAGACATCAGGGTTTGTTTATTTTTAAAACTTGAGCCGACTCTTGTTTACCGTTTATGCTACCCAGTAGGTAAAAGCCCCAGAAGCGCACGCATCTGAAAAGTCACTGCAACGGGCTCTGATGTGCAGTTTTTTGCCATTTTATTTCCGGCTAAATATTTGATCCAAGGGTTATTTTGAAACTCCATACGTCGGAGTTTGAAATACCTCTGTGGTAAGAAAGGTGCCAAGGGTAGCACGGATCAAAAGCGTCAACGTTAGAGGCACACGTCCTTGCGGATATCTAGAATTATGTATGTGAATGTAAGCTTTCTAAGCTCGGTTGAACAGAGTGAGCTGGATCTCACACGCACTCACTCAGTGATTAAGCGAAAGAGAGAATGAGTGGGCAATATCGAGATGCTATAATAGAAACGAAAGCCATACTGCACAGCATGCGGTACAGTGCCTGACTATGCCTACTTTTCTATTGAATTTTAATTGATTTATAGCCTTTATGTTTCATTGTAGTCTGGCCTTTTGTTTGCTGGAGAAATACTGAACTGCATTGTGAGAATTCTTGACTGAGGTACGTTCCTGTACGTGACAGGCAACAGATAGCATCTAACCATAAATGTGCCATGCTCCAGTGAACCAGCAGCAAGAGCTTTAACTGATCTTTGGCTAGTTCTGCTGTTGACAGGCAGCTGCGTCTCCTCTGTCACACACACCTCGCTTGAGCAGCCTCCCTCTGGACTCGGTCCCCGCCCTTGGGGCCTATAGGCAGATCGGGCCCTCATTAGCTGCCATAGGGGGGTATTGTGTGGGGGGGGGGGGCGGCCAGAATGTGACATATAATAGAATTGAAAACCCAGGCCTGTTAGAGCGAGACTGAAGGTGCCTGTTTAAAGGGTCTAGCATATTGATCCCCCTGACGGATTTAATGAATCTCATTGCATGTGTCCACCAGGGGTGACCGCTCACATTTAATAGAGTGTGATGCCCATTAGCCCCCACCAGCTACTGATGATTTTGATGAGCAATATTTGAAACTTCTGTCTCTGGTGGTTTTTCTTTTTAGCTCTCACTGTCTGACTCTCCTCCGCATTGTTCTCTTTTTGTGCAGGCCTATGTGTACTTGACTCAACCCAAGAGATGTGTCTGCTGTTGGCAGGGCCTCAGTAAAAGCGCAGGTAGAGGCTGCAGCTTTGTGTCCCCACAGCAGGCCTGACCGCTCATTTAGAAATAAATAGGCCCCATATCACCAGAGCTTTGCAAGCATTCAGCACTGGGGGATTAAAAGTAGAACTTTTGGCCAGATTTTAAATCCTAGGTGTGTGTGTGTTCGAAACAATGTTTTGCTTTAAGGGGCAATTTTTGCTGTCACTGACTGGGCTCATTTATACACAAATAAGGATGCTTGTGCAAAATGTTTAGAATAACATACACAATTGGAATGTTAACAAGTAATCTTTTGCTCCTAAATTGAGATTGCTGCAACATGTTCTTGTTTGACATCTGTGGAAGGATGTGTTCAAAAATGAGCAGACCATGTGTCCATTTTAATGTATTCTATATTTATTTATTATAATTAAAGCTTTAAACTTAAAGTTTATGAGTAGGACCATGGCTGAAACGCATTTCCTTCTAATCTAGGGCTGCAACAAATGACTATTTTGATAGTAGAATAATCTATCGATTATTAAGATGAATAATTGATTATTTGGATTATGGATCCAACTCCGTTAATGATACAGGAGAGCATCCATTTCGAAACAGACTATTTTATGAATTAAACTAACTGAAGTAGGACGGCTACATCAATATTCGCTAACTAACTAGCTAGCACAGCTGACTTACAATGGCGAATGTTCTTGATTCAATGAGCTGATGTGTTTCCTTTTCAGATGCTCCAAAACAGAGGGTGTTCTTTTCTTGTCAGCTAAAGCCGGCTTTACAAACATTACACATGACGATGATTTTTACAGAGTTAATCGCATCTTGAATTTTGTTCTTGATGCTTGTGATAATGTCAAGGCACCAGAAGTATCACCAGTCACATTCTACCACTCTTACATCTTGGTAAGATCAGATTAATGTATTAACGTATTTTTTATAGATGATTTTTTTATATGATTGCATATTCTCTATTGTTACACTTCATAAGGGAACCATATGTAATAATTTTTGTTTTAACATTCCAAAATTGACTAAAATTAACAACCGGATGTAAAGAAATAAGCTTTTTGACTGTGTGTCAAAGATATATATGTATCATGTTAGCATGTAAACCAGCTAGCCCCAGCCCATCCTCATAATACCACTTTGTACCTCAAAAGTTGATAGTGAGTCACTGAAGCATTAAATCTGCATTAAGTCAGGATGAACCCAACGGCATATTCTTGTCAGTCATGCTGACGGTACAGCTCCTTATTAGATCACTTATAGAGAGGTTGCCAGAGTAGGGATCAGTGAACGCAGTGATGGCCGAAGCTCTTGTCAAGCGTCTATTACAATAGCCATCACTACCTGCTTCCATTTTTTTGTCAAAGAAAGAATTGTGTCAATCCACTTTCGGCTAAACCTACCGTATGAATTTGACAGGTGGCATCATCTTACAAAGTTTTAATTGTTAGATATTAGTTTTCCATGTTTTGGGCTGTCTATGTTCATGGACCTGCTCCATTTTTGCCCTTGGACCCTGTTTCCTCACACTGTATGTGTGAAAGAGAGACCCTTGTTGCAAGAGATCTGGACCAGGAGAGAAGAATTCTTTCTTGCACTCTAAAACAAACATCAAACACCCGTTCCCTGACTCTGTCTGACATGCATAAAAAATGTATGAAAACACATGAAAGAGCACATTGCCCACATTCAGACCCAACGCCTCACAGAGTTATACATAAACATCTACATGCATATCCATACACACATATATAAGGACACACAAACACATTCTGTACACAAGTCAGCTGTGTACTGCATGAGGTTCTCTATGGTATGCATATTTTAGATATACAGACTGACCACACATGCTCAATTGATCACCCTTCTCCTCCCATACACCCACATTGATCATCCAGGACCCAAAGTCAGGCAGATAAGTATGCATGTGTGTGTTCACACATAACCATAAACCTTCAGGGAGAGTGAGTGTGAAACGCCAGACTGCAAGTGTCAGCCTGAGAGAGTGTGCGTGAATGGCTTCTTCTGCTTTTCTCCTTTGGGTCATGTCTGGCCGCGGTGCTAACCGACTGCATGTCTAACCTGCGTGCGAATGTGTTAAATACACTCTGCTTTTCTTTATGCCAGCAGCACAGCATCTGTGCTATGGTGGCAGATGCTGGATGCTAGGAAGTGCATATCTGTCTGAATCCTCCACACAACATCTGGAAGGTCTGTCAATATTTACTAATGACATGCTTCTTTGAGACAGGGCTACAGAGGTTATTCAGGAAAGTAAGAATTTGTTATGATGATTATGATGCGTGTATGTGGTATCAATAAATTCATTATTGGCAAGCTTAGTGTAGAACAGTTGTGCAGCCTATATCAATGAAATCACTTTGTAAATCACTTAACAAGTCAGAAGTGTTTTAAACACTCCTCTTGTTTATTTAGGCATGACGGTTGGTTAAAGAAGATTATAATCTTTTCACTCCAATCTGCTTGTTAACCTGTCCGAACCCTGAAGTTTCTATTGTTTGTTAATGATCGGTGCTGAATCTCCGGAGCCCGAAAAAGGTCTGTGGGCCAGTCCTAGATTAAATTGTAGAGAGTGGGCACTTGTTTGTCAAAAAAGTGAGGTACTACAATATTTTTTAAAATTTTCTGCTAAGGTATTATTGGCAATTAAACACATCTGGAGCGGTGTTTAGAGTGGAAAAACAAAAATTTTGTCTTTTGATTATTAGAGCCCCAAAGATTGCAATGTGACCAAGGACATAAAAAGATCAATTTTGATATCAGGCTGACTTTAAATCATTTTTAATGTCAGTGTTTAGGTTTTTACTTTTTGCTTTTTTTTTTTACAGCATCCATTCTTTTTGGGAGACTTACTTTTATTTTCAGGGACATTTTTCCATGCTTCCATGTTAGTTTCGCTTTTCTGTTTCTAATGACTCAAGTAAAACCTTACACATTGAAGTATAAGGTCTGGGCTCTCTCGTCAGTCCATTGTTCTGATAACAACAGCAGCTTCTGCATGTAATTAGCAAATTTTCTTCTTTTTCTCAGTAACAGCTGTAGCTGTAGCGTTTAACCTAGAATTAAGTTGTTTTTCACAGGGCTAGAGGATGGAAACTCCTGATTATTTACTTTATAGTGAAACTTGATTTTCTTCTCTCTTTCAAAGATTACAGCTTTAAGCACTGTTTAGGCATCTGATAGTGACTGTTTTGGTGGTCTTTTACACCTTACATGCTTTTTAGAAGTCCCATTTTTTTAATAATATTTTTTTGAACCACTTTTTCTTTGTCTTTACCCATTTTTACACAGCGATTATATCTTATCGCTGCAGAATTATCTCCTGGAAAATTAATTTTCACAGTATTGTAGAAAATATGTAGTGTTATGACATTACTTTCATTCTAAAGATTTAGATGCATTTTGCATGATTTGTTAATATTACCAATGCAGAGTTGGTATTCATATTTGCTATATATTTGCAAACATTGTCCAAAGCACAGCACAAATTACAGCATGTGTTTACATTGTTTTTTCTACATTATTTTCGCAACACAGCTGCCCTTTATATTTTGTGAATGTTTCATGTTGATTGGACCAACAGAAATGTTCCAAATTGAATTGCAATAAAATAACATTTCTTTGCTTTGGAAGTGCTTGTGCTTGTTTTTATTTGGGCCGCCATGATATTGGTGAATAGGTTACCTTCAAAACAGAGGTGTTTGGTCATTATTATATAAAACCAGTTACTAATTATTTTTCCCTTAAATTGTAGGACTTTTGCAGATATGAATAAATCCATAATGTTGTAGATATGTAACATACAAACTTGCGGCTTGAGAGACCGGCTTGTTCATAATACTCATATGCATACGTCATTACCAGGCCCACGACAGTTGTTACCATGTGTGTTAGGCAGCATTTGGCGCAGGTGGGCTGCAGATGTGAATGTTCTTGCCTTGGCAGTCGTGTTGACTGTTACACATTAATACACAGCTTACTGTTTTATTGCATTACTGATGAAGTTTATATGAGCTAAACTGATAGGCCGAGACATGTTCAGTAAGAATTTAATTTTAAACAATTTTTATGACCTGTTTTATGACTTTTAGCATGACCGATTGTGTCCGTGTCTGATTTTAAAAAGGTTAAAGTTTGAAGAATCAAAAAAAGGCGCATTGGCTAGTTCAGCTTGTACATTGAACTTAGCTTGTGTAAGTCTCTGTCCATCATTACTGCACTGTACTGTAGTGAATGTGGCGGGCCACATGGGCTTACGTACTGCGGATGGCTTTGGGGATGAGGATGAGAGATCAGCTCCTGGTTTAGTGGAGAATGCTTAAAGGTGTTATTCTATTGATCGAGCCTGCCTATTGTTTGTGCTGCCTCTGTCTGATGAATATGCATGGCAGAATAACGAGAGTAAAGTTCACTTTATCTCTCCCTGATGGTTTTTTAGCTCTCTCGCTTTCTCTCCCTCTCTCTGTCCTTTCCAACTGCATGGATACTAACAAAACTGAAACCCACTTGCTCAGTCTGCATCTGATGTATTACTTTATGCGCAGAGGGCAAGTGTACCTTTTTAGACCTTTCTAAAATAATTCCAGACATTTCCAAAATGGATGCATCAGTGTGGGAGTAGTAGTCTGATACCATTTTTCTATATTCATACCTGCCCATACATAAATATTTATAAAACACCAGAATTGATACTAAATCTACCTGCATTAGCATGATGGGGAATTGTAACACTTATACTAGATACAGTCATAATTGCAGTAACATTAATACAATTCATGGTCAGTTTAGTGCAGAGACAGCTTCATCGAAAGCCTTTTACTCTTTATTAAGTCCAAAAAATACATCACTAAATATCAGGATGAAGTCTGAACATCCATCTGTTGCAAACATCCTTTGGTTAGTATGATTTCAATACCTGTCCACTCTATTAGACATTCCTACGTTGGTTGGTGGGCCTACCTTGTAGATGTAGCTCTTTTGTTGCTGCAGAGTTTGTGTTGGTCATCCTCTTGTCATTAACTGGTGAACTATTCTCAGTCCAGCAGTGACCCTGAGGTGTTTAAACACTCCAGCAGCACTGCTGTGTCTGATCCACTCACACCAGCACAACACTTAAGCACCACCACCATGTCAGTGTCAGTGTAGGGCTGTTAATAACCTACTGCCCAAATAATACCTGCTACATGGTGGTCCTGTGGGCATCCTGGGCACTGTAGGACAGGTTGAAACAGTATGTATGAGATGAACTATGTTGAGATGAACTACAGTTTGTAATTGTAGAACTACACAGTGCAACGTTATGGAAAGTGGAGCTGATGCAATGGACAGTGAGTGAAGATACAAGAAGGTGTTCCTAATAAAGTGGGTCTAGATTAACTTAATTACAAAGATACACATATTTAGGTTCCATGGGGATTAAAAAAAGTCACTGATACTGGCATAAATTACAAATGCCACAAAAAAGTCAACTTTGAGATACATGGGTAGACATTTACTCAGCTGTCTGCTGTGTAAGTCAAAGTGCTATCCTAGACATTTAACTCTCTAGACTCTTTCACCTTATGTTACCTTCCTACATTCATTTTCTCTGTCATTCACCTCTGACCTCACATTTACTATCTCACCATCCTCTCTCATTAGAGTGGACAAGCATGTGGATTGCCGGCTGGCTGACTTTCCATTCTCTGCTTCATTTACTCCGGTGTTTAAATCCCCTGTATGCCCTCACACAAGTGTCACAGTGCTGTCCCTAGTGGCCATTTTGCAAATTACCCACTCCTGAAAATGCTGCATCAGCAATCGAGTAACAGACTGAGTTGTCACGATGATAATTTGAGCATGGAAGGACAGCCGTTTATTATGTTGCTATTTTCCAGCTTGTTACAGGGTGATTTAGCCTGACTTTAGCAGTGTTACATCTCCCTGATGAACAAAACTTTCTCCATTTTTATCTGTGTGCGTGTGTACGCAGCTACTGAAGTAATCTGTGCCTTCCAAATGGTGGCATGCGGATGTTAGTCCCAAAGGGGATCTGAAAGCGTTCTTTGATTTTGATATAGGAACTTTTGATTAATGATGGCATGGGACAGGAGGCTTTGCAGCTCTCATCTTGCCATTCACAAGTGAAGCTGCTAGCTTGTTTTGGGAGGAAAGTGGCAGAGAGAAGTAGGGACGGCATCATGCCAGTTATTCATTTTCTTACCTCTCCTCACAGCACCCAGCAGAAGTCTCATGGGGGACAGAGAGGTGCGGGCGATGAAAAAGCAGCATGCTGAAGCATTCTCTTATCCTCTCATTTAGGCAGCAGATTAACGCTTCTTTCAAATCTGTTTATTCTGATAACCAAACAATGTTTGATACACAAACAATGTTTGTTTGTCGTGAGCTGTTTAAATAGTGTCATGGAAATCCTGTATCTCATCAAGTTTTCTAGAGGATTAATGTCAGCAAGATTCTGCTACCTCTTAGCCTGATAAGAAATGTCCAGCTGTTGAGGTCATGAAATGGCCCCTCTGTAAAAGATTTATCCCTAGGTCTGTGTGTGTGTGTGTGTGTGTGTGTGTGTGTGTGTGTGTGTGTGTGTGTGTGTGTCAGAGAGTTAGAATAAAAAAACAGAAAGATAAAGCAAACAGATGGTATTAAAGCATATACCACATGTGTTACTTTTGTGGCATGGATATGTGTCTTCACATTACTAATCACACATTAGATCTCAGACCTCTCTCTTCTCTCTGCAGCACTTAACCCTCACCCTACTTTTACATCAGCGGGAGGCCGCGACAGACCGGCCATTTCTTTGTAGGAATAATGAGCAACAAATCAAGTTGAGATTTTCTCAGCTTCATACAAATGAGGTGCAACATGGTGAAGCGAGTCCAAATGATTGGCTCCAATTATATTCCTTAAACCATTTGTAGATATGGGTGTACAAGGCCCCCAACCTTTACTTTCCAAACATTCTGATTCCATCCCCAACTTATAAACACAGACTCAAACGACACAGAATGTAAATCAAAGATCTTATTGCATATTAATTATAAATACAGTGTTTAACCAGCTTAAGCTATATTTACTTTAAATGCAGTTTTGCACATGCAGGTTTGTTCGCACTTCTGCCACCGATTAATTAGATGACATAAAATGAAGCAGTCAGGTAAAGTTTGGCATCAGGAGACATCGAGAATCTTCCAGAAGCATTAAGAAGCGCTGACAAGTGTGGGGATGCCAAGATTGGAATCTGCTGATTGTTGCTCAAAATCTAATCTTGATCTGCTGATTGTTGCTGCAAAGTTTTTTTTTGGTGTGTTTTCTTTGGTTGGTGTTACAGTGTTATGCTGTAAATAACATGATTTAGGTAACTGTACCCACACTTCCTTTAAATGCTGCTGCATCTATACCAAAAAAGCAGATTCATGACACTGTGTTAAACACCCATTTGCCTCTTATTCAGATGTCACACAAATAAGTTATTTGCTTAACTGACATAACTAAATAAAACAGCATTGAATAAAAAAAAAAATCTCATGATTAATACAGAGCAGCATATTAAGTGGCAGAAAAAGCCGTATTTGCAAATGCAAAGTAAATTCAGAGATTTTAGAGATTTGATGCAAAATAACGGCTGGAAAAAAAAACCTGTACACTACATACTGTACACAGGAACTGCGTGGGAATGGATTTTCACAATACACCATTAGGAACCTCTACAACTTCATGCCAAGACGTCTGGCAAGTTTTAATAGGAAATATGGCGGCCTAATGCCATACTTAGAGGCACTACTTCTATATGTGTAGCTCAATGAATGTTGCCCATATTAGTCTGAATGTATCATCATTTATTGTTCCTGGTAACCTGGTATATATATAATCATTTTATTTATTACTGGAAATCATTTTTGTGGTCATTTGTCCTGTACTACATGAGCTGCATGTGTAAAAAGCTTAATAAAAATCATTTTAAAAATAAAATAAAATAATGGAATCAGTCATAAAATATTATGATCAGTGCACGCCTACCTAAAAGGACTAATACTCTTTTTGTTTGTGTGCATCAGTGTGCATCTAGAGAAGAGCATATAGGTGGACTGTAAAGCTTTATCACTTCCTTTCCCCATCTCTCTCTCTCTGACATTTAGCTGTGTAAACACTCTTTAATTTACTCCAGCTATGAAGGGATATGAAGAGAAGCCAGACAGGGCTTTGGGTCACCAGGGATCTAATGACTCACTTCCTCTCAGTGTGACATATGAAGGAGCACTGTCAGGCAGCTCCTTTAGGCAAGCACACAGCCCAGAGCACAGCCCAACAGGACTGCACTGGGTTTGGATGTAACCGACCTGACAGGAACAATCAAACTCTTCACAGCGAGAAAGCCACAGATGCCTGACCACAGTGACTTTCTTCGTGGGAGAAGGCTCAGAGGAAGAGGAAGTGTTGTGCCATTTGACTTTTCTCTGTGACCTTTCACTACCCAGAGTGAAAGCTTTCTCTCTGTCTCTCGTTTTTTTGCCAGTCTGACCCAGACTCAGTTGCATGTCTTCCGGTAGGGATATTTCACAAAGCCTCTCTCTCTGGAGAAAGGAGTAGACTTGGTCAGAGGAAGAAAACTAGAATCTGTGCTTGAAAATCCTTTTTCTTTCTTTCTTTCCATTTTTCACAAACTCTCTACTGAGATGGTGAATGACGACATCGCCCTTGTTTATTAGAACGTGCCAATATACATGAGCTTGTGCTTAAATTGTGCTTTAGGAATGCTGATCATTTGGTGTTTGCACACTATCATACTCTGTTACACTTTTTCTGCTATGTGAGATTAGAACAGCTGCAATCAGGATTACAGGCGAAAGAGCCATTGAGTTTTAACCCCCAGTAAAAAGTAATGTACAAAGTACGAAGATGAGATTTACTGGGGTCTAAGCTTGTGGACCTCGGATCAGGAGATGGAGATGGGAGAGAGAGAGAGAGCAGGAGCCAGATAGGGTGATGGGACGTGAGCATTCCAGCTCAAGTGCTCACCATTAACACTGGCCTTTTTTGTCCTTTCTGTTGTTTTGCTGTATTCTGCGTATTGAGAGTGAATTTTCCACATTTTCAGCCTTTTTTTCTCAGAAACTGAATATATTTCGGCCCAAAATAGCAGTTTCAGTTTTCACATGAATATTTCTGTGGTCGTCTCTAAAGAATACAATAATTACAAGAATCGGATTAAACTTTACGGTTCTTAGTACAGCTGATTAATTAAACAAGTGTCATTGTGCAAATTACAACTAGTGTCATGACAAATCAGTGGAAATAATGCTAGAACAACTGTTTCTTTAACCCCTTAAATACAGGGTTTGCTATGTCATAAGCCATTGTATTCAGTAATTATATTTAAAAGAATTTTAGATTAGATTTAATTGAAGAGCTTTTCTTAAATAATAAAGTGAGGTTTAAAAGCTTGTACCTGCCTGTTTAATCTGCTGTAATTGTTATTGTAACACATTGAAAGAGAAGACAAAATGCTCACATAGTAATGCTTTTTGCACTTTTTCATAAAAAAATCTTTAAATGTAAATATTTCAGGTTGTTCTGTACTTAGGTTTGTGGGCTAATGTATTTTCTCTGTGTGTGTGTGTGTGTGTGTGTGTGTGTGTGTGTGTGTGTGTGTGTGTGTGTGTGTGACTGAGTGAGTGTATATAGAGGCACCATCCATCTTTCATCTGTCAGTGTGGTTGTGTGGTCACAGATTGTGGTCACACATTGTATTAGGCTGATTGATTAAACTCATGTGCAGGTAGTTCACACCTTCATTGGTTTAAAAGTTGGTCAGATAACATTACCAGCAATTACAGCTCATTGTTGTTTTATACCTTTTTATTATTGTGACAAACATGACTTTTCTCTTCTTCATGGCCGTTCTCATGAATCACTTCACCTGGAAGCTGTAGGTAATAAAATAGGAAAAATAACCTTTTCCTCATATTCTCATATACTATACATTCTCTTGTGGTAATGTATAGAATTATCGTTATCACTGATTTGACAGTAACCAAACAGCAGAGTCTGATAAAAGTTGATCACTGAATTTAGTCATACGGTTGAGGAATGAATACTTCCAAGCTAGATAGCATACCTAAAGCAGTGAAAATATAATAGTTGAAAAAGGCTCTTCTGATTGTTAACAATGCATTTAATCACTGCCCTTCCACAATTATCTTCTGTCTCCACTGATATACTTCCCATTTTTGGTATGACAAAAGTGGATTCAATGTGTTTGTATGATTGAGAAAAAATGTCCCTAGCGCAGCCAGAGCTCTCACCTACAACACATAAACTAAATTACATAGTTAATAGGATTCATTTATAAAAGCTTTAGGGAATGATTTAATATGCAAGTATAGTTTAATAAATGCTAGTTGAATCTAAATTTGCTTATCAGGCTGATAAAGGCTAGAGTTGTTAAGTGTATCTTGCAATAATCAGACAGCTAACAAGTAAATTGTTACCTTACCTGTAAATTGTTACCTTACCTTTACCTAAAGACATTTGCACCTGTGTTTAGCTATGGCGTGTTTGTCCCAGGTTCTCACATCTCCTGCAGCAATTCTTTTCATGCTGCTTTTGTTATTATTTCATCAAATTTGATGCACTATTTGACTAGTTCACCGCTACTGATTGTAGCTATAAAATGTACACTTGCTATCAAAAAATAGTTGCACCCAGAAGGAAGTGTGGGATTGCAGTGCTATTGTGAAGGAAGATAAAGGTTACCAGGCATAATAAATTATGATAAATTTAGACTGATATGAGCAATATTCATTGAAGCTACACGTAGTGTTTCTCAGTATGGCATCAGGCCGCCAAGTTTGTTAACGCAACATGGCAGAGGTCTCAGCATGGAATTGTAGGTTCCTAATGGAATGACACGAGGCCTTCTGGACGTCTTGGCACTGACCACATGGGTTCGTTGGTTGTCCCCCCACAAGACAAAAGATGACCCGCTGTCATACGAGTCACTCCATGACAGTCTGGCACAACACCATTGCCCATTGTCCTGCGGCCGTCTGGTGCCGTATGGTGCTGTCACTAACAGGATGACATATGGGGTGACACTTGCTGAATGTCCACAATCGTGGCTTGTAAGCATTCGTCCTTGCATGGCCAAGCATAAAACTTACTCCATTGGCATGTCTCACAATGTCAAAACTACCCACCAAGTTTCATTCCTGTCGGTTGATTCCTTCTATTTTTAGCAATATTTAGCCAATGATTAATTTAATTAAAGTCACAATTAGTTGAAAAATTCCACTATTTAAAATTCCATGTTTTACAATTTTAAGAATTTTTTTTAATTCCTTGCCAGCATCATACTGAATCTTTAGTCTTAGGATTGGCAGTTCTCAGAGCCAGGGTCCACCTATGCCAAGGAAAACCTGGGTATGCTTAGGTCTAAAGCTCAGCACAATCCCCGGAGTGGCAGACTATGTTTTGAACCCAAAAGCTTGAGAACCTTACAGGGAGAGGATTTGTCATTTAGTTTAGTGCTCAACTCTTCCTCTCTCACTGTGTGTTGTGGTCAGACGTGAGTGGGGAGCAGAGAGCCATCCGCCTCAGTGAGCAACACAGTCCTGTCACTGTGTTTAATGGCAGCTCTGTCTGTTTCCTATGTACACCACTTACTCTCCCGGGTATTGTACCACGGACACCGAAATGGCCAAAACAAACCTGCAGCCCCAAGGCACACGCCAAGAAGCATGTTCACGCACTCTAGCGGAAATGTAGAGGATGAGTTGATCCGAGAAAGTGAGAAAGACTGGAGAACAGCAGCACTGGCCTTTTACTGTCACCCACCCTGTGGTGTTCTCTTGCACTGCTAACTTAAGAGGCGCTCAAGCTGGATTTGCAGGCTGGCGGATGTGAACTGACTGATGGCTCGATGGGTAAGTGCTGAGACCCGGCTGGGAGCCTGGCAGAACTGCAGGAATGAAAGAACATGAGAGAAAAGAAGCAAAAAGAGGGATAAAGAGGGAGACGGAGAGAGAGGAGCCTTATTGTGCCGTCACAGTCCATGGCGAATGCTGCCCGGCTATTGAATTCCACATCATTATTGCATACATCATTCATTATCATGCATCCTGTGAAGCAGGCAAACAAATGAATGAATTAATTAATTAATAAGTTAATAAATAAATAAATCAATACAGCAGTCTCTATTTCAAAGCCATGCTTCAAAGGTGATGTTTTTGTTTACTAAGCGTACAAGTCTCAAAGGTGTGCTACTCCAGCCCTATCACCTTCTACACAACTCTCTTTGAATAAGCCTTTTTCTTTCTCTCTGCTGTTGATTGATGTCCCTGACTATTAACCTCCTTTTTTCTGTTAACCTCTCTCTGTATGGTGTAATGACGCATAATACGACATGTGAAGTGATGAGGCAGACAGTGAAATGAGTGGATACAGAGTACAAAGGTCATTCTTGTCTCTCACAGTCAGTTCAAGACTGTAGATCAGTGTAATAAATTCTGTAAGGCAGTGGCATGGACTGGACTATGTATCAAATGCATGCAATATATTCACAGTCACTTTTTGGAGAGAGAAAATTATGCACATTTTCAGTATTCAACATGGTCAGTGTTTGACTAATGTGCTTTATATGCTGGCAGAAATTCCTGAAAACTGAGATGCCCCATCCATGTTTCAATAATATGAGATCTGGACAATACAGGAAAGTACAGACTTTGTCAAACATATTCTGAATACATAGTTTTATAACTGTATATTATTTCTTATTGTAGTAAAGGATGCATGTTGTTTGTTTACAACCAGATTTTCATATTTTGGATATCTTTCATCTGATTAATAAAATCCTTTTAAGACATTTCAGTGGCATGGTACACGAAGAGAGAACAGTGTGGCCTCGGAAAGTTTTTAGAAATTTGTTCCATACCTAAAATGTATTAAGGTCATTGTCGATGTCAAACCAGGTGGCATTTACATTAAACCAACTCTTGCAAAAACTGCATCTTTTCAGCCAAGGATTCTTTATCGAGTATCATTATCTTACTGAACTCTTCCCTTTCTGTTGTTTGCATCCCGAATGTCTTTGCACTCTTCTGAATTCAGGATCCTGTCAGTAAAACACAGACACCTTTGCAAGAAAACCTGCCCCAGACTGTGACATTTCCATTTTCGTGCTTTGCAGTACAGTTTTCACACTCATCCCGGACACAAGTCCAAACACAGAATCGATTCTGGCCTATATTATTTTGATGGCAAAACCTGAAAAAAATGATTTTAGTTGTTTTTAAATCAGCGCTTTTTACACAAATGCTGCTTTCTAGTTCCCTGTGTAAATTTCAGGTTGTGTTCAGCACTACATGTTTTTGACATGAGGTGAAAGTCTGGTATTTTCTTCACAGTAGAAACTTTTGTGTTTGCTGGAAAAGTTACAGCCCTGCTAGTTTTTTCATGGGAAGGAGAACCTTATGTGGAGTAAGATGAATGCCGTGCTTCTGGGTTTCTGACAGTGCGGAGGACTGACCCACTCATCAAAACAGGAGTGTTGCCTGTCCCCACCCAGCCTCATAGCTGAGAGAGAGAAAGAGAGAGAGAGCGCGATAGTGAGCAGTGTCCTTGGACGAAGCCAGTGACCCAAGCGGAGTTGATCTTTTGGAAAATGTTTTCTTGGGGAGACACTAACAAGCTCCGAGGCAGAGCCTCTTTTTAGCTTTCCCAGTGGCCTTAAAATTGACTGAAATAACTTGCTGTACCAAAGTACGGTATTAAACTGCTCTTTAAAGATTAGTATGTTATGATGGTGCTTGAGTTCCCAGCGATAATACAGTTAACAATAATATGTTTTATAATGCAACAACAAGTAGAGGATATAACATTAGCTCTTAAATATATGCCATGGGATGCTAGTAAGCCTCATCTGTTCTAATGATTTCAGTAGTGTTATTTAGGGTTGGGTATCATAATTCCAGTTAGTTGTTAAAGAGAAAGTTTAGATTCATCTTTTTTTGTTCCTACAAATGGGTTTTTGTTCATACAAGCTTTAAACCGGAAGTGCTGTGTGTGGCTCCACCTTTCGAAAGACACAAAAACGGCTCATGTTAAAAGGTTGATCTGTTGCTAGCTGCACATGCCTCTTCCTAGAGCATCAGTCTTCCTCAACAGGAAAGCACACTGGGGAGAAAGCCAAGTGTCACAGAGAGCTGTGGTGGCATTTATGGTAGAAGAGCTACATCCTTACTCAGTTGTGGAATCCCTGTCATTTCGCTAGGCAAAGTTAAAAAAACGAAAGAGCTCAAGCTGCGTTTGAGTGCTCATGGGAAGGTTGTGTATATCAGATGGTAAACGATTAAATACTACTTCACTCGGTTCGGATGCTTACTGGTAGATACACCCACCTCACAGAAAAAGTAAGCATGGAGGTCCAGAGAATACATATCCTGCTCTTTATTTGCTGTGTTAAAAAGCTTGTAGGTCTAAAAGAAGCATATCAGATATGTATTTTTCCACCTTCACTGCAAGTTTAGCATTTTTTAAAAGCCTGAGTTTACTAGCTGTATATACAACATTGTCAGCGATATGAGAGCAATTTACAAGAGTGACAAACTGTATTTCCCAGAGTCAGAAACCACTCAAATGCAGTACTGTAAGTTGCCTTGGCCAGCAATAACTGGACAAGCAGTTCTCAAAATCATTACCTAACACTGACAGCACACAATGTCAGTTCTACAAAAGCAAGAGGAGCCCAAAATAGCACAAGAGCAGGAGCAGTGCAGCTAAAGACATTAGTGACATTTTGCAAGAATTTGGCACAAAGGATAAAATTGTGGCTGTTGTTAATGCTTCAATGGATGTGGCAATAAATAAGCTACAATTCATAAACCATACAGCTATTTCAAAGATATTGTCACCATAATGAAATCTAAACTTGGAATCGATAAGCATAATCAGAATGGAATAGATCAAATTCAGGCAATTCCCAACCCTAGTAATAATGCTGTATTATTTGGCCTCTTTTGAGCATCTCCTTTATGGATTGGTCTTTTATGGAAACCATTCTCAGTATTTAAAGCTAGGCATCTGAGTGCTTTATAGCAGAGTAGACCTTCAGGGGGTGGTGGGGCTTTTGCTATTCATGCTCGTCTGCTCAGATTACCAGGGTTTTGTATTTTATGTTTTTGATAAGTGATTTTTGTAATAGCTTATAAATTACAGGGGTTGTGATCTTGAAGGCTTGTTTTGCTAGAGGTTCACTGGAAAAGTTCTGTTTAAGAGATTTTTATTTACCTGGACTGTCTGTGTAGTATATAATTAGAGCATTGTAGAATCAAGACATTTCTAATACACAGAATATCGAAAATCGAAACAGAACCTTAGAATTGCAAATTGCATTGAAGCTGAAAATTTGTATCATTATTGCATGTGTTGGATAGGTGGATGTGTGTGCGACCAAGACAGAGAGAGAGGAGAAGCAGGCGCTAGGTGAGCACAGTAACTCGTCATGCATCGATTTTTGAGGCAGCGGGTGAAGAGCTCACACAAACGGAGTAAGCCCTTTCTCCACACTCTGACACAGCTGGACAGTTTGTCAACACTCAAATTGTGTCAACTGGGAGCAGGGAGTGGAATGCTGTAGGCCACAGTCAACACAGTGTCGGCCCACATTACACCATCACAAACTGCATCTGTATCCTGACACCTTTTTTGGTGGGGGTAATCAGCAGAGATAAAAATGAGGCAATACTGTGTACAGAATACAAGGTACTGTTTTACTAAACCAGTAAATTTGGCAGTGAAAAGCATTGTTTTCTTATGACTTGGTGGACATTCCATCCTTTCCCGACTGTATTTGCCAGACAGTAGACTTGAGTTGTACTTAGACCCTGTTTACACCTGCTCACTTCATGAGGCTAGTTTCTGTAATGTAACCTGACATGATTGTACATGCATTTACATGTGTCTCCACTGCTGTGTAGGACAGAGTATATAAATCCGCAAACCATGAATGTCTTCCTCACAGACGTGGATCATATCCTCCAGGTGATGTACTGCAATAGGAGAAGTTTGGGTTGTACCAGGAGTCTTTTTGGCTGTAGAACGTGTCTTTGGCAGGATATGTATATACTGCTATAAAATGTGGTTCAGAGGTTCAGATACATCTCAGACCACCTCCTGAAGTGGTTTAAGTGATTTGTGTCTGGTTTAAATCCAGATCCTGATACTCAAGATGCATGAAGTAAATGGGTGTAAACCAGGTGTTTTCCAGGTATTCTGTTTTAGGAAAATGGCTGTGTGTGCCTTGTCAGAGATGTTTTTAGTCTGCAGAGTGCAGATATGGTTTTTGACAGCACTCCTAGTGTAGTTTGGCCATTTTAGGACCTGACACAGAAAGGCTTTTAACTCATTTTGGTGTGTCGTATGAACCTCCTCAAAGTAACCAAGGTGAAGTGCTCAGAGGAATATCAACATCATTGATCTGTGCTTAGCAAACATTTATGCATGACATCAGGAGTGTGTGTGTGGTGGGCACAAGAGTGCACATAGTGGGGTTACACACACTCACGCACATGCCTCAGGGAGTCTTACGTTTTTCATTTTTCATGAGTTTGTTGAGCAACATACCTAGACTTTTTTGGTAAGAAGTAATAAGTCTACAGTTAGAAATGTTCAGTGCAGAGCTGCTGTACTGTCTATAGAAATGTATTTCTCTCTCTGTAGTCACCACTTTATTTCAAGGAGAACGTTGTCCATGCACAGTACGCTGCAGTTCCAACTCCTGTGACACAACCGCCATTGTTACTGTAGCCTCACTTATATGTTCTCTGTCTGTGTTTCTGTTTATCTCAAGGTCTTAAAAAACTTGACTCCTGTCCAAAGTATAACAGTTCAAATTAAACAAGGCCGCTGTTGGATCCTATAACCTGTCTTGACCTCTCTGTATGCTTACTTGCAAAGACCTTGGGTGGAAGTCGGACTTATAGTAGAGTGAAGTCTAAAACTCCACTTCAGCTCTCCAATAAAGTCCGGCAACTCTGCCAAGCCTGAAATATTGATTGTTGTTTTTGTCCTCGGCAGCTGCTGAGGGTTTTTTGCTGTTCTGACCTTTTTTTCACACTAACTTTTATAAGTGGCCTTTGCAGATGCATTACATTGGAATCACAAGGGCAGTTTGTAAACCCTTTCGTCTTTACCAGGTTTGTTACTCTAGATTGCCTTTGTC
Source organism: Prochilodus magdalenae (assembly GCA_024036415.1). Classification (NCBI taxonomy): domain Eukaryota; kingdom Metazoa; phylum Chordata; class Actinopteri; order Characiformes; family Prochilodontidae; genus Prochilodus; species Prochilodus magdalenae. The sequence continues at coordinate 45,037 of JAMWET010006530.1, forward strand.
TGTGGCCGCACAGCATGAACATAAACCTGCGGCATTGGGTTGTAAAGCAAATCCCCCTCCCTTCTTGTGGCACCTGAGGGCAAGCACATGTCATCGATCTTCTTGAGGTCAGCCACCGTCTGTGCTCCTTAATCGCTCATGTTGACAAGACTGATTAGTGTCGTCATGGCAGTGTACTTCGGCATTTTTTGATGACTGAGATGGCTAGATGAATCTGATGGAGGTTCCCTCTGAAGACCATGCATTTTAAGCACCCTGAAGGTGTACTTCAACAAGACGTTGACGGGGAGATGACACCAAGCCAAACTGGACTAAAGGCTAAGGCTGAGTCCAAGCAAAGTCATAGATCGAGAACTTGCACTGATAACTTTTTGTAACTTTTAGATCATGTGGTCAGTGAATGCCACCTTGCACTTTGCCTCGGAATTACCTGGGGGAGTGGTTGAAGTTTACCGCACCTAATGGGACCACATTCCCATTTCACCTTAAATGATGCAGCAAGTACATTCTAGCCCCTGAGGTGTTAGTGAAACTGGATTGGGAAAATTCAAAGTTGGCAAATAAGAAGCCAACTTCACCTTTGTATTTGTTTAACTAGCTAAACTTCATCATATAAATATGTGATATGAATTAATGTACAAATGCAGGATTTGGCTAGCTACTTTGGCTAGCTACTAGCAACATTAATGCTTTTTTTTGAAGAAAGGGCTCATAATACATTGAAACGACATTCAACTAAGATAATGCAATGTAATATGTAACAGTGAAAATACATACAATTGTGGGTTTCTTTGGTTGCTTGACAGAAAGCTTGACAACGGATCACAAAATGTGCTTCAAAGTTTCACTTCTTTCGGAGTGTGCATCTCAAATACCTCTATTTCGTGAGCCATGTAGCCCTAACACTTTGGAACACCCCTCAATCCCAACAAGAATCTGGACACCCTACCTGTAGGCAATGCACAAAACAGTGGGGTTGGGCCAAGTAATAGAGGCATGGTGTAAAACGGGATTGGGCTTTAATCTGTTGGGATGGAAGTGGAACCTTCACTCTTTCAGAGCTTCACGCTTTACTGAGATAGCATCACAGTAAACACAAAGCAATTTTATTAATGGAATTTGTTGAGTCTTTGTCCTTGAAGATGGGCTGCGTTATTGATCTCAATAATTTTTCACCCATGCACATTTGTCAACTTGCATTAAATTCGAGCCACTCCAACTTAATGCACATCAGTAGTGGAGGCCAAATAACACAGTTAACAAAAAGCTTGAATTACTGTCATCAGTGCCGAGTATGAGCTATGTATCTGAGTGCTCTCAGGGGAGGCTAGAGCCTATCAAACAGATAGTTGTCACTTAAACAACATGGTGAGAGAAAGAGGTTAGTTTTGCACTTGTCCATGTGCTGTGAGCTTGCTTTGAAACACTGTGACTACAGTGCTTCTAACCACTGAAAACCAGAAGCTCCTGATAAGTTCACTTAAGTTTTTACACATGCTAAACGTGCCTATTCATGCTGAAGACAGTAGTTAAATGTTTACATTGTACAGAAAGGAAGAAGATCAGACTTAATAACGCCTGTTTTTTCTTTTGTTCCCAGGATTGGCTGAGTAAGTTTGGCTACCTCCCACCAGCTGACCCTGTTACTGGGCAGCTTCAGACCAAGGAAGCACTGACCAAGGCCATTAAAGCCATGCAACGGTTTGGAGGGCTGGAGGAAACCGGTGTGCTCGGTGGGTGCTGGCTTACACTATGTGTGTTATCCTTGTATGATTTTTATTTTTTTGTTACGATCCCCATATTTGGGAGTTGCTGGGATGGCATGTATGCCGCTGATATGTGAGAGCCTGTCTCCAGAGCCTGTAAGAAACAGAATATGCTAGTGGAACATGTCATTATTTATTTATTGTTTATATAACTCTTTTAAAAATGAATGAAGTCATTGATGTTTAAGTCATTTGTAAAATGTCACACGTAAAGGAATCATGATTAACATGCTTCTAACTCTTATTGACTGTGAGTTAGTTTTTGGATGTTTTAGTGCTTTTGTAAAGTTTTTTTAAAATAAATTAAATTATGAAAGCAGCACATGTGGCACTGTCCACTAAAAGTCGACAAGTCAAATTATGGGTTTGAGACCAGTTAGTGAGATGCTTTAAGTTGAGCGACTGAACATAAGCTTACAAAAATGAAATGGAATAATGTTTTAATGATGTTGTAATTTTAAATGAGGGGAAATATTCATATGTAGTTTTATATTCTAGGCAGTAAGTCTGTTTACAAGGCAGAGAACAGTTGGCTGCCACATGGGACAGCCAGTGGGAGAGCCGCTGCTTAGACAGCGGCAAACCACGCCTCGACTCTAAGCAGCATAGCAGCAACTGATCTGTTCAAATGTTAATGTGAAAGAGTTTAATTTGTTCCTTTATTTGTTTACACTTAAGATTTATTTAATATTACAAAAAATTGAGCAGCCTAATAAGCCCTCCTGACAAAGACAGTTATCAGATATGTTAGTTAATTTCAGGTTATTCAATAAATCCAAATTATGTATCAATGATTCAGTCATGCAACCATAACCCGAACCCAGGCCACAGTTCCATTGGTATGGTTTCATTGTATGCCGCAGGCATTGTACTGATTTCTAAATGTTCAAAAAATATGACTGTCTGTGATCACTGAAGGTTTAACTGCTAGCAGTATAATTCATTTACATTTACATTTAAGGCATTTGGCAGGCGCTCTTGTTCTAGTATAAAAGGGCCTAAAACTCGCCATGAGCTCAGACACTGCCCGAAGAAGTGCCAGTGCTGATACCTAGAGATAGGAGAGATATATAATAATAGCATTAATGCACAACCTGGCAACCCAACCCAGCGCTCTTACCTAGAGAGCAGAAGAAAAATTCTTGGCTTTGGAGGCGAGCATCAGATTTTTAAATCTGATGCGGCCAACAAAAGGAAGCCAGTGAAGGGAGCGCAGCAGTGGAGTCACTAGTTGCAGGGGCCTGATGGCCCATAGAGGAAGACCAGCCAGGAGCAAGTTGCAGAAGCCTAGCCTTGAAATGACCAGAGGCTGGACAAGCAGCTGGGTGGCCTCACTAAGTCAGCTACATTCATTTGTTTAATGGCACATTGGCACTTGCTATTTTGATCATGAAGTTGGTTCTTTCTTTCTTGCACCCCCACTTAATGTACAAAGAGGGTGTATTCTGGTGTTGTTTTATTGGATGGTACCTCTCCTAACCGATTATTGACTACAGGTATTTGATTTTTAACCTGTAGGTTTTACAACCCTGATGATAAACCTGTTAAAAAGATCCTGTTGTACACATTTAAACACATACACTCTTATACACTAACACTGATATCAGACAATCTTCATATGCTAGTAAGGGTGGAACCTGCAGCCGACTAGCCTAATATTTGTTTGGTAAAAATGACAAATAGTAGCAGATAAAGGATTTGTTTTGGTAGTTTAAAGACAGACAACGCTGGTTAGGTTTAATCACACCAAAATTAAATGAAGGAGACATGGTGTATTAGATTGTTCTGGCCAGTCTTTTTAAGGTTTATTCTCAAACCCACATAAAATTGTACATGAGAAAGAGCAACAGAGTTAATGGAAAGTTATAATCCCTCACTTACTGTACAGTCATTGCAACCAACAGTGCAGCAAATAAAAAGGCATCCCATTAGCTAGCATAATCAGTCGGGTATTCAGTCCTCAACATGTCAGCGTTTGTACAGTTAAGTGATGGATGTAAATGCAGCCAAAAGAATTGTTTGAATGATGTGAAATAAAGTGTGTCAGTCGCTGTGTATTTGTATTTCCCCTACAGACCAGGCCACCCTAGGCCTAATGAAGACACCACGTTGTTCACTGCCAGATGTGTCAGCACCAGAGTCTGGTGCTGGCAGGAGGAGACGGGCACTGGCTCCTCAAAACAAATGGAACAAGAGACACCTGTCCTGGAGGTATAGTAACATCACCCATAGCACCCTACATCTATGACAGTCTTCACTGACTGCGCATGAATCCAGGAGCCAATAGACACCTCGTTTCAGTCTCTCCAAATATAGCACTTCAGGTTTAAACTAAGGTCAATAGTGACATGGAGAGTTTTTATCCTCGTGCTGTCAGAAGTGAAGGCTTACCAAAATGCACCAAGAAACACATGGATTTTATCTCAAGGCAGCCCTGCAACACGGATGAATGCTAAGTTCAAGCTGACTAGTAATATGAATAGTGCATATACTGTAGAGAGAGCGTGTGTGCGTGTCCTTGCCTGCATGTGCGTGTGTGCGTGCGTGTGCGTGCGTGTGCGTGTGCGTGTGCGTGTGTGTGTGTGTGTGTGTGTGTGTGTGTGTGTGCGTGTGTGTGTGTGTGTGTGTGTGTGAGAGAGTTTCATGCATCCTTTCTTCTCTCTCATTACCAGATCCTGCTGAGATCGCCCATGCTCAGCTGTGCCAATCATACAGCCGCAGCCCTGTCTTCCCCAGCATTCTCGATTACTGATTTTAGTGTGAAACAGACTTGGGCCAGAGTGTGAATCAAATTACATATGTGTCCGTCGGTAGGAAGCTGCTACAGAGATGCGTTTGTTTGGCAGTTTTTATTTTGCTTCTCTGTGTGTTTGGTGATTATTTGGCCTTATGGTACTGTGCAGAAAAAAAACCCAGGCTAAATGTTAATGTTACCATTTAATTACAGTTATGCAGTGAGAACAAACTGACCTTGCTAGAAGCACTAATTGTGATTATTTTAATTAAGCATTTATGGCTGCATTTGTCCTTAGAGGCAAAAACAAAAAAACAAGAACTGCGCAGAAGTCAAAGACTACACTTCATTTCTCACATTTCCAGTCACAAATAGCCACTATGTATGTACAAGCTAATTTTTTAGTGTCAGAAAAAACTAAACTTTTAAAAAGAAAATGACATAAAAGCCTTAATAACTAAATGTAATATTTTTCATATATAAGCTGCTTAGTGATGTTGAGGCCTGGACTCTGTGAGTGGTTGATCTCTTGTTCTGAGAACACTAGCATCTCCTTTGTTTGTGGTCTACCAGGTCTTGCATGGTAGTCCCATTTTGTGTCATGTAGAGTCATCATAGAGTAAGACACAGGGGAGGTCATAATTCTGCTGGGAGAACGGGCTCTTTTATTGGCAGCAGCAGAAAGGTACACGCATACCTGTTTTCCACCAACAAAGTGCTAGTGCTGGTGCTAGTGCTCATTCCCTGGCTCTACTGAACCCATTAGAAACAGGCCCACTTTTCCACTTGCTTTGGAGACGAGCGATATCTAGATGTGGGCGGCTCTTAGTACAGAAGCAGAAGTCGGCAGACAAAGCATTAAAACAACATGGCAGAACATTTTCATCTAGTGCAAACTTTACCTCTTGCTTTGAGGGCAAATATCTTACCATCCAGAAGCAACTGTCACAGATAGATAGTGATTACGCCCATGTTTTCTCTTTTTTCCCTTATGAAGGTGTACTACCATAAAGCAGCACGTTAAGTTTCTTAGCTATCTGTAAGGTTTCTCACATTAACGGTCTTCTGCAAATGTTCTGAATGCATATTTAGTTAGCCCTGAGTTTCATTATAAGACGGACGATTGTTCAGCTCAGTGTAGTTCATCCACAATTTCAGAGTCTCACTGGATTCTTTTAAATGCACGTGACAGCCTGAATCCTGAACAGGAAAAGAAGACAACAGTGGTGTCAACAACTTTATGTGTCGATGCCACGGTTCCGGACCAGAGAGTTAATGGTGCTGGAGCGCTGGAAAGAGCTAACAGAAGCACCACCTCAGGGGGAGATCAGCACTAATCACAGGCTTCATGCTACCAGTGACACACAAACCCACACAAGTAAACCCACTCCCTGGACATTAAACTACATAAACGGTCCCTTTTCCAAAGAGCACAGGCTTCTCGTGATTATCGTGACATGGCTGTAGCACAGACACGCCTCACAAGATTCCAGGGGCCAGCACCAGCCAGTAGACAATGGTTAAAAGATGTTGGAAACCCTTGTTTTCCTCAACTTCCGCATTCCTTATGCAAGTGGATTATCTTACCTGATCTCCTTAAAATATGTCTTGAAAAATGAATAAACTGTTCTTATTAACTGTTTTGACTGAAAATGAAATAAACAGAGGATGGCCTCTGGCTTTCGCACAGTAGTGTAGTTCTTTCTTTTTTGTCTATAAGGGCAAATGCAGTCATAAATGTTTCATTATAATGATCGCAATTTACAGATGTACTCCTAGCAAGGTCGACTGGTTCTCAGCGTGTAATTGTAATTAAGTAACATTAACATTAACATTTAGCTTAAGGGTTGAAGCCATTAGGTCGCTAATCAGACTGTTTATATTGAATTTTGGTTCTTGTTCACAATCAGGCAAACATCAAGAGATGTTGCCTGATACACATGGGGTATAGCGGTAGGTTATAAAATGTTCATCAGCAGAGATCAAAGCCTGTTGAGCATTACCTTATCATGTACCTAACAGTGTGTGTGAGAAGCAGAGGAGCTGGTGGATCCACTTTTGTGAGCCAGGTTAGAGGCCAGATGGGGTAATAACCCTCATAATGGCTTGTTTTAGGGGCAGTGATAAAAAGCCTTGCTTGATCCCAGGGTAATGGAGCAGGGCTAGAGAGAGAGAGCGAAAGAAAAGGAGAGAGAGAAACAGACTGACTGCTGCCAAGCTCCTTGAAATGCTGTTATACAGGTTGCTGTGAGGGGAGCTTTTTTTATAGCAGACCCTGGAGAACCAGATCAATATCACAGAGCAGAGTTGTAAGCAGCCCAAACACAGCGCTCTGATCAGCTGTAGCTGACTGTTTTTTCTTTGATGTGCATGTTATGAGTCCTTAGGGAAGTATATACAGACTATTAAAGTTACTTCGCTCTCACCGCTCCACCTTTTGTATCACTGCCAACAGTTTTCCTTCTGTTGCGAGATCAACCCCACTTCCAAACCTATAGAATTAAGTGATAAGTGCATGAATGTCATTTGCATTTCCCCAGCTAGGATAGCTTTGGTCTACACCACCTCGGTAGCCAAAAAGATAAAGCTTCAAATCCCATAAATGCCACTTGGATTTCAGTATTGGCCACGCTGATCAGAAAAAATGTTTCTGTAGACAGCGTGTCTGGAGCCTCAGACAGCTCTCAGGCGCTCAGTGGGCACTGAGGGAGAGGTGATTGATTGTCTGGTAGAAAGCCCAAATTCAGAGCCTCGGCTACCCAGGACTCCTGGGCACACAGTGCATCAGGAAGAGCCTGGCAGAGACAGACCCACACTACGGGTTCATCACTCCACATTAAAGCATTACCACACAGGAGATCAGCCTCCCACTCGTTAACACACCCCCTTTAATTACCCAAATAGATTATGAGCGATTACGTAGGGGTAAATCTGTTTTCCTCTACAGAGACACATTGTGATATCTTGATTTCCCATGCTGATTACTGGGAAGCTGAGCGAAATGGCATTATGATAAACATCTCTCTGTTCGCCCCCCTCCGTTACTCTCTGTTGCTTTCACATCTTTCAGTAACCTGTCACGTATTACTATTACCCTATACACTGCATTTTTTTGCTGAAGAAGAAACAGCAACACACAGCAGATAAACGGAGTATTGGGGGTCAAGCCTCCTAAGCCTTGCACAACTTCCCAAAGTCAAGTGTTTTGTGATGAACCTCAAGTCAAAGTCAACTAAATACTGATGACTTCACACATAAAACCTCAGGAGAAGGGAATTCTGTGCAACAAGCCACTTTAAAAATCCATAACCAAACCAAACTCCTCAGAAGAGCTTAATATGAGCTTTATATCGAGTCCTGGATCACATTGCTAGCCTTCAGCCTTCAGGGAAAATATGTTCCAACTTATGTGAACCCTAGGCGGCCTTGCCGAGAAGCTCACCCATAGCAGAGGCTCGGCAGAGCCAGAGAAATTTAGAGTGCCATAAAACTGACGTCAAACTTTACAGGAGTTTAGGGCATAAAGACCCCTTTCCAACGACACTTGACTTTTTATTGGAGTCTTTAGAAAAGAGGACAGAATGACGTTCAGTATCTGATCTTTGAAACACTGCAGGTCATTGGAGCCCCTTTAAAAACCCAGAAAGGTGCTATGCTTTCTTTAGCAATTCCTGGATACCATTGCTAGCCTTCGAGGACCCTAAAATCAGCAGGCTCTTTACCTGTTGCCCTGTTGAAGGCACCCATGTTGTTAAGTGTCATAATCATGTGATCAGCAACTAACCCACATCCAGCTTAAAGTGTCATCACCAAGCTATAAAGCTAAATCCATTAGTCCACTAGCCAGTGTATCTCTTGGTGCCCCCATGATTCCTAAATATGTACCCTGATTTCCCAACATATTTACAAGCTGCCTAATGATCAGTTTGTTGATGTTATTTTTTAGGAGAGAGTATTTGGGTTTTTTCTTCCAGCCAATAGCTACAGCTGAAACATAATTGGATTGCCTGAAAACCTACCAGTCTATCTGAATTATATCAGTTCTGCAAAGAGGAGTGAGCTCCTCCACAACCATGTAAACAGCTCATATCTAACAAGTAAGAAATGGTAGCAGTTATTGCTGCTAAAGGTCACGAAACACATTATTATATTTAGGAAACAATTACTGTTTCACACGGGGTATTTCTACGTCTTTGCTCCTCCTTAAGTAAATGAAATAAGTTAAATGAAAGGTTTTGTGTTTGATAAGGCTTAATGACACAGTTTGATAAAAGCAATCCATGATATGCAGCAAAAGTCGGGAAGGGAGAAATACTTGTCAGTAGACTGCAGTCATGTTTATTCCTCAGGTACATTAGATGTAGTAGGAGTTGGTCTTTTGTGTTAAAACATACAGATAGGTATGCATCGCAAATGAAAGAGCCAGTAAACATCCTTTATATCAAACGCAGGCGGTGGTGAAGGTAGCGGTACTGCAATATTTGCAATATTTCCCTTGAGTCTGGAATTGTACAGATCAGTGGATGCCATGTGGCAGCCAATGACCTTCTCCAGTGAATGGAAAGTTTATCATTAGATCTGCGGATGTGTTGCTAAGTCAAACAGTTCTGTGGGCTGTGAGTACACTCTTTATGATTGCTTCGTGTGTCAGAATGGCCCAGAGCTGTAGTTCTAGTTTTGCCTTCAGAGAGCTCACAGGCAGTCTACTTTATTGAAGTATCCCAGATCTCAGCACACCTGAACTAGATATTCAGGCCTTGATTGTGTTGGTAGCTGGAAGTTTTTTGTGTATGTATTTCCTTACTGTATTGTAAGAGTCTCATTACATGGAAGGTAAAGGAGATGATGGTGTACATATACTTCCAGGTCGTCACAATTTCTCTTAGGAGGTGTTTGAGACTCCGTCCTGGTTTCGAGGATGATCAGCACCAAGAAGTTGACTGTGAACTAGCACCGAATGGTTTTGGGAGGCCTTTTTTTTTTTAAGTTTGCTATTGTATTGCTACTGCATTGGCGTTTGCATTATGTCTTGCAGTATATTTAAATACATGGTTAATCCAGTTTTTGGGACTTCATGTTCTGCACATAATTGTGTTTTCGCCACTCTTATTGCACATTACCAAACGTGTGAGGAGTTTGTTAATTAGTTAATGAGTTAAATTAAGCATGCTAGGTGAAGGAAAGACACAACAAATATGTGCGCAGAGTGGAGTCCCCTAGGTCCGCCTCTGAGGAGTTAAATGAAGAATAGCCTGCTTTATTTAGACTGCAATTGTTTGTGCTGGATCACATGATCACATGGTTCATTAAAACATCCAAAGGAGTTAATGTGGAACATCCGAAATCAGTGTGTGTTCATATCAAATAAAAAAAAAACTTTTTATGAAAGGGCTCATCAGCATACTGCAACCTTCTGCAATATCAGTATTGCAGATGCCAATAAAGCAGCGATGTTATATAAGTAAAATATTTTTCATCCCTGCTGCACATCATGATTCCAAACTGTCAACTCTGGGACACAGAAATGGTCTGTGTGAGTGGTCCATGTCTCACCCTTGATGCTGACAGATGATGACTGACTCTGAGGTTGCGGATCTGTGAAGTTATTCTCAAGCCAGATTATCTTGTCCATTTCTAAGGGGGCTAAAATGGGATTACTTCCTAGGGCACATTTTCATCCATATGTCTAAGTGAGAGGGATAATCATAGAGAGTTACTGTAGAAATGAATGGCAGTATTTTTCCATAACATAAGTACTGTAGGCAAGTGCTGTGTTTCTACCACAGACGCGCCTGCGGGTTAGATTGATTGTGGTGGGCGATTAAAACACCATACAGTAAATTTGCCTTCAGAGGCAGGGAGCTGCAGGAGGTCAGCCCTGCTGTGCGATTTAGATGAGAGAGAGGAGGAAATGAGTTCCTTTGAGGCCGTTCCCTTGTCATTGTCTCCTTTTTTTCTCCGCACTCTCTCCTGTCTGCTTAATCTGGCTCGTATCACTCAGAGGCAAAATACAGGCTGCGAATGGAAATTAAAAGGCAGCGTTTTAGGGTTGATGTGTGAATGGTAGGACGGAGAGCCTCTAGAGAATGCTTACGCACCGGGTTGCCCTCTGTCTCAGGTTAGCCTCCGCTTTTGCTCGTTCGAGGGCTGAGTAATAGTGAGACCAATGGCCATCAAACAAAGCCCTGCTGAGGGCACATTATAGAGAAAATGGATGAGAAAATTGAGCTTGAAATGCACTCGGCAATTCCTCCCCTCCCATTTCACAGCCGACCTCTCCAACCTTACTGCACCTTATGCGGAAGCCTTTCACAGTTTACTCCAAATGAACTCCTGTTTTGACATCAAGATAAATATATACAGGCTAGGGTGTAAGGGGAAATCGAAGGAGTGTGGAAACTAAGTCATTTTAAAGCAGTTCCTGCGGCTGGTCATTGCAGTGGTCTAGATGTACTCTGAAAAACAAAGTCAATAAATGACTCATAGAAAAGAAAAACAAAGGAGTGTTGCTCATTTGAATTTAAATATCAACAGAAATCCATAGTCCTGCATGCGCTCCTACACCGAAGCTGTTCACTGCTTTGCTCAAGTTGTTACAGCTTATTTTTTAGAGAGTTTTTACCTGCATTAACAAAGACACCAGTCATATCCCATCATACGAACAGAGAAATCTCTATATCTTGGCTGCAGTATCCAAATTCTTATCCCTCAGTACTGAGATAATACCCCAGTGTGTGATATACTGTTACTGGAATTGGGTGTTTGAAGTAGAAAACTACGTGGTGCACCACAAATACCTTGGAAAGGTATCATTTCATGGCAGCTGTTGCTTTTTCCCACCAAAAAGAAACAATTTGAAAGCAGTGACTTGTGATGGTATAGAAAAATACTACACTGCCATCAATTTCATTTTCCCTGGATACTGTGTTTCTGTCCCACAGTCGATATGACTGGAAGATAAACAAGCTAAGTACCAACCTCCACGTGTAGGATGATCTTTGTGCCAGTCACACACCAGGCTCAAGCCGTCAAGTCATGCAGAAAAGTGACAGGGCGATGCAGGTGAATGCAGTATCCATGGAGCGGATGAGTTAAACTCTGTTACAACATTTAACAGGAAGATTGCCTAGCTCATCTGTAATGTAGTGCAGGCTTGTGCTGACCTTGGCACACTGTTAATGTGCATCATCCCTGCGTCCCCAGTAGCCTTTGTGCCTTTCTGCGCTCTCTGTAAGTCGCTGTCTGAGAACATTAACATACTACCCTTGAGCAGCTATTTAGCAGCAGGTTGCTGTATTACCAGCACCTAAGCAACCATGATCACTTTATTGGACTCTTGTAATGTCTAAGAACACAGTGGAATCTATTAGCCTGGTCTTAGTACAGCGAGGACAAGTGTATTCCATTCAGAGGGTTCCATTCATCCCTAGTACTTTCAGAGCAGGCACCTGGAAATTAATTTCCCATCGATCTCTGTTCTGTCTGGACACGGGGGCTCAAATTGCCCTTGGTGGATAAGATTACCGTGTTTGTGAGTGGCGCTCGGCCTCCAATTCACCCTTTCTTGCATTCGAACAAACCTGACCTGTGTAGCACAGAAAGAGAAAGAAAACACCAGGAATAATTATTTATACAAAGCTTGCTATCACCTAATCCAAGTTTATGGGGGGATTAGATTGAGTGAGCCTTCACAGGCTTTAGGAGGAAGCTAAGCTTTTGAATGTTTCATGATATTTGCACTAGCCTTAATTCTTTTTGAATGCAAAGACCAGTCTGTTTGATTTTATTTTTAGAGTTTGCTTCTGTGTGAAATTGTAAATGAAAATGATATCTGACTTAGCCCTAAAGAAAAATGAAGAACCTGAAACCGGTTCCAATTCACATCACTGTCTTTTCAGGGTGCGGACATTTCCAAAGGATTCTGCTCTGCTGGGGAGGGACACAGTTCGAGCTCTGATGTATTACGCACTGAAGGTGTGGAGTGACATTGCGCCATTAAACTTCCATGAGGTGGCAGGAAACGAGGCAGACATCCAGATCGACTTCACCAAAGCAGACCATAACGATGGCTACCCCTTCGATGGACCTGGTGGCACAGTGGCCCACGCCTTCTTCCCAGGAGAACGTTTCACAGCTGGCGACACACACTTCGATGATGATGAGGCCTGGACCTTCAGGTCTCCAGGTGAGGCTGTGAGAGTAGGGAGTTTGAGCTAAGCTTATAACCTCACTCTGGTCTTATGTAATATGTCTAGAGCAGGCCTCTGGAGCTAAGGCTAGCATACCAGCAGTGCATGCACTTGTGCCCTGGCCCTCTATTTAGGGCTTACTCAAAACTCTTCCACCCAGAAGTCTGCAGCCTGTGCGAGACATGGCAGTACAGAAGAGCAAAGGGCGGGGGGAGGCTTTCCTTGTTATACAAAGCTGCCCAGACAGTGAACTTCCCGCTGGGTTCAAGGCATGCCCTGCTCTCCCTCCCTGCTCTCCCTCCCTTCAGCCCTCTCTGGCGGCCTGGGGCCATATGCTCCTGGGCAGCAGTGGAGCATGCACCAATTAGGCCTCCCATCAGGCCAGCAGATGTTTGCATGGAGGCTTGGCAGGTGTGTGTATAATGATGGAAAGCGAGAGAGGAAGCAAGCAAGAACACTTCAGAAACCCTAAGACTTCGCTTAGCCTCTCTGTAGGCATGGCAGAGTGTACAGTACCCACTAACATTTTACACCCCTCTGAATAACTGGCACTAATGTTACTAATGCTAATGTCTGATTCCCACTGAGCTTAGGTTTTTCCATCAGAGTAAGATTATAATAAACAAAATTATGAATTAATTTAGCACCAGAGACTTGCTGTATTCTTTTTATTCTGTTGGTTTTCATGTCCTTCTGGTCGCATTGTCTTCATGTTCACACTTTTTTTTTTAGCTCTCCCTACCGACTTGTGTTTAATGAACACATCACCTGCCACTAGCCTTCCTACATGCTCTTCAGGCTGTCCCTGTTCTGCTCTACTTTACTTTTATACCTCACTGCCACAAGGCATTGTTCAGCCTTCACTTGAATTTTTTTTTAGGGTGCCTTGACACAAACGTTCTGCCAGAAGAATTGCCCTGTCCTGGGCTAAGCCTCTTTTCAAGTTCTCCATCTCTCCTCAGCCTACATACTAAGAATTTGTGAAATCAGGCTTCTCAATTAATGCATTTGATGATCACAAAAAATAAAAATCAAATTCACTCTGGTAGTGCAAGTTTCAACGTTGTGTTTTATTCCAGCGGACAGGCTTTGCTTGCTTAAACTGGCCAAATAATTTTTACACTGGGCTTATTGCAGGTCAGTTGCTCTAAACTAGGCTAGAGCAAGGAGCAAGTCCTGTTCCTATGTGTTGAATATGTCTTACGATTTAGAAATGGGGTGGTAATGTCTGAGAATTGTAAGGTCAGGAGAAGAAGGCAGCCCTCTGAAGTTCAACAGAATCAGACCTCCTTAACCTCCTTAAGATGGATGGACCTCATCATAGGAACAAGAACTTGAGTAATTACATTTTCTCCACTACTCACTCCTCCACCTCCTCCAGAGTCTAGGGAAACATCTTTGCGTATATTGTTTTTGGCAGGACCTAAGAACTTTCCCCTCTGAGGACAGTCGGCTAATGTGTCTAATTACCTCTAAACCAAAATGGGGCACAAGGATAAAGCCTATTTTGCAGAATTTAAACGCTCCATTTAAACTAGTGGGCGGATCCTCACTGGTTGATTGGCATCTAAAGCATCCAGTGCTGCTGGTTTGGCATGCTCTCGTGGGTCAGCTAAGTGGAGTCGAGGGAGTGCTGCTTTGTTTTGACAGCATGCAGATTGCTTTTATTAATTCTCTCTCCTCTGGTTGCTTGCTAATGCAGACTGATTATTGTGGCCGGAATAGAGGCCTCGTTAAGCAGGTGTGTTTTTGATGACTTTTGCAATTTGGCACAAGCTTCTGATGTATGCGTGTGCAGTATGTGTGTGAGTTACATTGAGCCAGACAGTAGGAAGGAGAGATTGCCCTGGTCCATTATCTCCTGTATTAGCTAGCTGTTAGTCATTAGTACTGGGAACCGGCTACTTTGGTTAACACCCTGAAAATGGATGCCAGTTGCAGATGAGAAGCACCTTGCTTGTAGATCAATCCCTCACTTCAGCAGGCTGAAGATTCTTGACAGGGGGCCACTAGTATTATTCAAATGACCTTTGTGAATGTGCATAACTGAAAGGGAGGAAACTAGAAACCATACCAGCATGGTGCACATATGTTTCCATTACGAATTGCATTTATGTAAAACAAAGTACAAACAAAGCCTAAGAACTCAAGCACAGGGTATGTTTGATGCCTTTGCAGAATGACAACAACTATTTACTAATATGAGAAATTAAATTTCAGAGAAAGGAAGCACATAGAGTAATATGTAATCGAATATAAATGTAAATCAAGCTCATTTACAAAACTCAAAAAACTTAAATGAGCTAAAACATTCAAGTTGCCTTAGAAAGGAAAGGTGGATAATAAAATGGTATGCTGAAAAGGATAGCATGCACGGAAAACTCTAATAGACGGGCACACTGCTCCAGGCCTCGCTATGTGCAAGCAGAAGCACCTTTATCCGGCATGGCGTGTGTCTGCTTCCTTAGAGCAACTTAGATGTAGCAAGATTCATCTAAAAGAGTCTGTTATGACTGCCAAACGATCACTGCAAAGCACCGCAGGCTTCTGACAGGCACAAATAAATGCTGCAGCTTTGAAACGAGAGCACCGTTAAAATGGACCTCATGGAGTCGCTGCACTTTTCAGGCTCGCGTTCGCCTTTCAGAGCATGTGCAGATTAGAGTGTGCATTGTGCCTGTAAGTCATCCAGGTGACTTCCACAACCCTGGAAAAGTTGCCTTTTGTGTCGTGGAATCTTCAAAGTGTGCTGAAGCTCATACAAACCATGGAAGCTGGAGGGAAGGCTAAGGACGCTTTTGAAGGCGCGTACCCTAATCTTTAGGTCTTAATCTTAATCAGCGAATCGCAGCTTTAATTCTTGGCTTGCGACGAAACCAGACTAGCTGAGTTCTGCTTTTCCCAGATTTGCAGAGAAGGACCACCACATCTTTCAGTAGTTTTACGCAGCTGCAAAGCTTGGGGCTTTCTCTCTGACTAAACATTTGATTGACAGCTTCCTGGCTCCGACTATATTACTATCTCTCAGGGCCATTTAACAGGAAGGTGTGAAAGCCTTTGTGTCTGAGTGAACCTCTTAAAACTGTCTGTCTATGGAGAAGAATGTTGGAATGAGAACATCAGAAAAAATGAAAATGGTTTGAAACTTTCAAATCAAAGAGCATGGCATTCATAATTACATTGTTATGCAACTGTGTGTCAAGGCTTCTGTTCATCATTAAGTGCTATAGACTAAGATGTCTTAATCTTTGCACAATATGTGCTCAAGGCTTTCTATTTTTCTGTAGATTCTCATGGGATGGACCTGTTTGCTGTGGCCGTACATGAGTTTGGACACGCCATAGGTCTTGCCCATACCTCTGCTATTGAGTCCATTATGCGACCGTACTACCAGGGACCTGTCGGTGACCCACTCAAATACGATCTCCCTTATGAAGACAAGGTCAGAGTCTGGCAGCTATACGGTAAGAATAAACCTGTTCTAGCACTCGCGTTCTATTCTCTCTCTCTAGTTTATTCCTCAGATTTCGGTCTGCTGCATTACTGTCATACTGTAAAAGTAGTTTGATACTCAGTAAGCCATGAGCCATGGTTGGTGTACAAAGTCTGCTTCTTTAGTTTTGCATTGAAGTTGTAAGGCTGCATTGGTGTTCTCATTGTTCCAGTCCAGAGTTAAATCAGACTTCAATCTCCGGTCTCAGGAGATCGAACACATCCTATGAAATTATTGCTTTAAATAGACTAATGCAGTGGTGATGTTTTCTCTCTATTTCTGTCTCCTACATTGCAGTAATCTACACTTCACTTCTCTCACTCTCGCTCTGTATTGTGCATTCCTCTTCCCCTCTCTCCTGCACTTCGTCATACCTCAATCCTTCCTCTCAGTCACCTATAACAAAGGCAGGTTAGCAGTCTGTCAGTCCATAAGAGACGAGCACCACATTGCAAAAATTCTTGGAATGAGACTTATCATTGCTCTATCTGAATTTTCTAATTGTAAGCTGCTGTTTTAATAACATCCTGCAGTATAAGTTTTGAAACAAACGTTATGTATTAATTTTACCTTAAAGTAACAGCTTCAAAATATTTTTTAGACCTCACTGACTTATACTAGAGACAGTGCCATTGCCAATCCAGGCCCAGAACACCTGCCACAGCGTGTTAAGCTTTACAGCACCGCGTCACACAACAGCTGTGTATGTTCAGCTAGTTATAAGAAGACGCTAGCTTTAGTATAGACATCATGGCGAAGGTTGTAAAGAGAAAAAAGAAGACATTGTTGAAGGATGTGAGGAAGAGAAAAATATAGAGTGACCGAGCAAGTGACAAGATAAGAGTAAATCTCAGACTGGGTTTTACTCATTGGCGAGAGCTAAAAGACATAACAGGACGCAGAACAGCTTTACAGCTAACAGGAAAACAATGAAATCTGAGAGACAGTGTTCATCCCTGCCAGTGTTGCTTATGAAAGATTGCAACATAGACTGTGACCTTATCTGTATCATTCCTGTCTCACTAATTTTCGTATTTTTTCCGGATACCCGAAAGAATCTAACCTCATACTGCTCAGAGTGTCGTGCAAAGAAATAAATTCATCTCATGCCAAAGAATTTGGTTTGTTTAGTCAGTCTCACCACACAGGCTTTAAATGTTAAAAACTATGTGTGATAAACTCAACAGATATCACTCTACTTTGTAAGTTGACATGGTTGTTTCCATGGTGTAAAATATGATGTACATTTTATTTATGCAATTAAATATTTTCCATAAATTGTTCAGCCCTACTGGCAAGTGAAGTGATTTTAAATCTATTTAATACGTAGATTAAGGTTATGTAATTCTATGTATAGAAATGATCTAATTGATTGGCAGATCATTTTACTTGTTTCATGAGATTAAATAAACAACATTTTATGCCTGCTTAATAAGATATATAGTTTAATAAATAAAAAGTTTGAAGAATGTAGAAATAGGTTAAATAGTCTTTTTCTTGCAGCAGTCTTTAGATATGATAATGAAAATAGATTATTCATTTGCAAGGATAACATTTATTGCATTGCACAAGGACAGACACTCGCCTACCTTTGCCTCCACATAGTCTTGAAAGCAGAGTGATGGGAGGAGGCGAGCTGACGGAACTGAACTTGTGCCCAGACTGACAGACAAACAGATGCCCTAATCTTCTCACAAAAGGCAGCAACTGCTGTGCTATCTATCTCTCTCTCTCTCTCTCTCTATCTCTCTATCTCTCTATCTCTTTCTCTATCTATCTCTCTCTCTCTCTCTCTCTCTCTCTCTCTCTCTCTCTCTCTCTCTCTCTCTCTATCTATCTATCTATCTCTCTCTCTCCCTCTTTCTCTTTCTCTACATCTCTTTCACTCTTTCTCTCTCTCTCTTCTATTCATCACTGCTTCATCACAACAGCACAAGTGCTCCCCGTAATTAGTGGGGATTGTGGGTGGGTCTGTGGCGCTGTGTGCCCCCTCAGCAGGCACCTCTGTATGATCCCGTGGTGCAGAGACGTGAGCCTCAAAATAGGGGCACAGGAAGGAGAATTGATTTGTTTAAATTGGGGGATTATTGATTTAATTACACGGCGGTGCTAGAGACAGATGGAGAATGCAGGGTTTAATTGGCTGTCTCTATGGCTCAGACTGAGCTTATCACAATGCAGCCTGCCACGGAGTACCTAGCCTCTTCACAAAGCACCCAGGACTATCCCAGGGAGGGAAAACAGGAAAGAGAGTAGGGGGGGAGGGGAAGGGGAGAGAGATGGAGATAGTGAGTGATAGGGAGAAAAAGCATTAATGTCAAGTACCAAGGATGCGAGAGAGCTATGGCAGAGACAGGAGAACTGTGGTGAAGAATGCTGTGGATGGATGAGGATTTGTGAGATCCTGTTACGAAGACAGATAGAATCAGGGGAGTGGTGAGGTGTGAGGTTTGACTGACTTTGACAGTGTGCAGAGTTTGACCTGCTCAGGCTTGTGTGAGTCTAGTCAAGTCATTAACACTTCCACCAGTGACTGAATTTCTGCTCTTTCTTTCTGAGAAGTCGGAGTGAAGGAGATGTGTTCTAGGGACGCCGCTATCGATTATATAAGTAATTAAGTCATCTATTTTTGTCAAAATGTCCAAGCGAAAAAATAACACTGCATAGTCTCTCAAAGATAAACTAGTTAAACCGGGAAGCCTTTGAGCTTGTTTCTAAGTTTAATTAACATGATTTATGTCTGAATTGTATTTGGATGTACTTGGCTGGATTCCATTTACACTTTTCACTAAGATGAACTCAGGTCCCTGCAGAAAAAACACATTATCCTGAGTTTTCACTTTTACTTTTCATTTAAAGTTGGTTTAAGGATATCTCCAGGCTGGCGTGACCTCTGTCATGCATTTCTTTGCTTATTCTCTCATATGCTGTCAGCACTCAGCAAACTCATTTCCACTTGTTGTACGCATATAGATTTTGTCAAGATCTGGCTCAGACAACCTCTGAATGTGGAATGAGTGATCCGGTAACAGTGCATTTTGGGTTAATTGATATCTGTGTTTTTAGGGATTCGGCTGAATGCAAAAATGAGGGATACGTTCATGCAAAAATGCACATGAATATATAAGTCACTTCTCATTTTGGTTAAAAATGGGAGGAAAAAATGGGTGGCGTATATGAGTTTGTCTGTCCGATTCTGTTTCTAGAGCCGTACCAGGATATACATACCAGGATTTCATGCTTAGCCAGCTAACTTGGACCTTATCCTTCTGTCTCACTACAGTGAATTATGTTTTACCAGGCTACATCACAGGAACCTTATGCTGCATGCGTAACCTGCTTCAGGGCAGGTTAAATTCAAGAGTTTGGATCATAGCTCTTGAGCCAATCAAGTGCGTTTGAAAATGTATTTGAACGTGCTAGTGCATGCTGTTTATATTGTTCCGATATGACCTCTGGGGTTTTGGTCTTTCTTCAGGTGTACGGGACTCAGTCTCTCACACTGTCCGTCCAGATGACCCCTCACGCACCGCCGAGCCACCTGTTCTACTGGACCTGCCAGAAAACAGATCCACCGTGCCGTGAGTAAACCTCCACACATACACAGTCCTCGGGTCAGGGTGCTCTGAACATTTTATGCTGATGTTAAGGCAGTAAAACTCCAAAGCAAATGTCGGAATCAAACAAATAAGGGTCTCATCATCCTCGTCTCCTCGTATGTATTTAGTGTCTGCGAGCAGCATGTACCTTTTCATTTTGCTCTTACTCCATTTCACAGATGACGAGCGGAAAAGGTGGATTTAGTCCGACAAAGGTCATTAATGCGTTCTTCTCTGAGAGCTTTCTTAATGGGCTGTGAATGAAGATCTTTGTTAATAAGCTGCAGGGCGAGTTCTAGCTCACAAAAGAAGCACTGTCACTATAATTGCTGCTTCGTTAGCAACCCAAACACGGCAAACCCCTAAATCAGTCATTAGCCAAGGGATAATGCATGCAAGGGCCCCTCCTGCAAGCGGGTGATAAAATCTTCCTTGATGTTTGGCCAGTTTTAATTGAAATACCCAGCAAGTTCACACAAACACGTTCTTGGTGTCTGCGCAAATATTGCAAGCCAAATAATGAAAGCACACATAAGTGCACAATTACATAAGCACACACTCGCCTACGCACACATGGCTCTGTAATTAAATAGATCAATAGTGTGATAGGTTACGTGTTCTTCACTGTCCTCTGTTAGCGACCACTTGCCTCTTTTTTTTTCATTTGTTTTCTCACTTTCTCTTCTTTTTTACTTTATATCTTTCAGACCAGCGCGAGATGCCCCTGACAGATGCACTAGTCACTTTGATGCAGTGGCCCAGATCCGAGGCGAGGCCTTCTTTTTTAAAGGTACAAGCACATTTGGAGAGAAGGACCAGGCTGAAATCAATACAACCTAGCAGTCACTGAGCACACAGTACTCTTCTGAGGAGATCAGCATATTCTAATGCTTTTAAACAGGGAAAACAATATTAGGAATGTACGAGCTCTAAGTATGAACATGTATCTTCGACTTGAGTGCAAGATCAAGTGGTCTTTTGTTTTGACTGTAATAGGAAAAGAGATGCAGTTTTCATCACAGTGTATATTTGTCTCCACAGCTGAAATTAAAAGGGTCATGCTTTGTCTGCTTGACTAGTTAAGACAGCTGAGCACTTTAGTGTCCATTGCTCCGGGCCATGTCCACATGTTTTCCCTTTGGTTAAGCATAGTTTCCTGTACAGCCATGCAATGGCAAAACATAACAGCTCGAGTTACACACAGAGTAACATATACAAACACACATTTTTGTATTCCGTGCTCCTCTTAGGAAAATACTTTTGGCGTCTGACGCGGGAGAGACACCTGGTGTCCTTAAGACCAGCTCAGATCCACCGTTTCTGGAGGGGTCTGCCAGTCAACCTGGACAGCATAGACGCTGTATATGAAAGACCCGGAGATCATAAGATCGTCTTTTTCAAAGGTACAGCCTTCTGTATATATTATATTATATTATATTATATTATATTATATTATATTATATTATATTATACTATATTATATTATATTATATTATATTATATTATATTATATTATATTATTGTTTTAACATGTTAACTGCATTTTGAATTGTCTGTAGAGTTACTGTTCCACCCTGAAGCTCAGCTGAATGCTTTTTGTATGTTTTTTTTTCCCCTGTGCTGTTGCTATGACTATTTCTATTGCTATATGTTGTGTCATTATGTATATTGTGGACTGTCAGTAAATTATGTGTATATTGGTCCAGTACTAGAGAGACACAAACTGCAGAAACCATATTTCTTGTGGTATCAACATACTTGGTCAATAAACCTGATTCTGATTCTGAATTAGTGAAACCAGACCTGTACAGAACAACTGAAAAAGGCACTTAAAAACTTTGATAATACTAACTATATATTAAAATAAAAAATGCACATAGATATATACAGTATATGCTTATATAAAAATTCACATTCTATCCTTGTTAACAAGAATGTATGAAATTGTCCTTTTGGAAATTTTATTTGTTGATGACCCAGTTTCTGCAGTGTTGTGAATTCGTTTGACACTGAAGTCAGCTGAGTATGAAGTATCGTATACAAGCAGAACAAAGTGCTGATTCAGAAATATTGTAATTCAGAAGGCTGTGTGGGACAGTGCTCTGGGAAGAGGAAATCTCAAAGCGGAAAGCTACAGTTTCACTCGAAACAAAGCGGAATGTCACAGTACAAGAGTCCCGGAGGAATTGCAAACATGCATCCACTGTGATTCTCACTGAAATTTATTCCCCACCCTATTTTTATGTCTAGTTCATGTGACGCCAGTGTTTACAAACTTAGTATATATTTATTTAATTATTGACAGTAAAAAACGCATTCCGAAGCCATAAAAATGCACTGCTTTCAATAAAACAATATATTTCCTTCATTTGAACAAATAAGATGGGTAATCATCTGAGGATGTTAAGAACAAAGTCCGATTTGTTTCCAGTTGTCCATTCCTGCTTCTTAGTTTGAACTTTTTCCCAGCTTGTGGTAACTGACTGAAAATCTTCTCTTTCTCTTTTTAGGAATGAAATACTGGGTATTCAAGGACAACATCGTGGAGGAAGGCTATCCACGCCCAATCAGCGATTTTGGGCTGCCTATGGAGGGTGTGGATGCTGTTTTTGTCTGGCTGCATAATGACAAGACCTACTTCTTCAAGGACAACCGTTACTGGCGCTATGATGACCACCTGCGGCGCATGGACCTGGGCTACCCTAAAGACACTACGTTATGGAAAGGGATTCCAGCTCAGCTGGACGACGCTATGCGCTGGTCTGATAGTGAGTGTTTATGTTCCACCACTTTGATTCATATTCCTTGTTCAAACCTTCTTTGAAATGCACAGCAGCTTTGTTCTTCTATCTCTTTTGTCCCTGTAGGAATCACATGTTGTTCTGCCTATGTCACTTTATTAGAAAATATATTCAGAATATAAGATTTCAGCATTTTTTGACAGGTCAGATCAACAAGGCTGTCTTGTATATCCTTGTATATCCTGCTCAGAACAAAAAAACAGACACATTTACTTGTCTTGTGTGGAGAGTACACAGTACATAATAAACAGATAACTGCATGTGTATGTTTTGTGTTAGGCTTCCTGAATTGGCAGAAATGGCTCTCTTGTTTGGGTTACGAAAGAACTGCTGACAGATGTTTTTAATTGTGTGGTTGTCATAGCAGCAGCTGAGGAGTCTGAGCGAAAGGCAGCGGGGGCTTCATGTCCTGTCTAATGCGCTTTATTGTGTGTGCATGTTGCTTCCATGGTATTAATCTTTACCCCACTCAAGACTGGAGAGCATGCCTTTGAAGCCCTATGCTAGGAGTAAAAATGAATAGCCTTCAGCAACATGAAAGAATATACACACAGATGTACACACATTCTTTTCATTTTGCTGCCCGTTCATTTACCTGGGAGATTTGCTCGTCAGCTATTTGTTTGTATTGATAGTATTGGAATGCATTTAATTGCTTAATAAAAATGATTTGAATAAATATGAGGAGAAGTCTGCAATGGAATGTAGGTATTCAGATCTACTATAGCAGAGATAGGAGCAGCTTTCTTAACCTTGATGCTATTGAGAGTCGGTCATATAGTGGTGTATGTGTAGTATGCTGGAGTTATGACTAGGGCTGCACAATATATCGTTTCAGAGACCGTCATCACCATTGTGTAATACTCAATATCCTAGGATGCAGAAAGTCACGTCAGGCATATGAAATCAAACACTTCATGTCATTTTCTTCTGCTAGATACATAAAAAGACTTGCACAGTTCCTATAGTAATCTTTTTGATATAATGTACCAATACTTCATGGGTTTTTAGATACAAAGAGAAGAGCAGTCACAGCTGTCAGTTGCTTTTTGTGTTTAGGGCAATGAAACCAGCTGGATAGAAAAGTGATGTATTTAAATAAATACTCTGAATATTTGATGAACGAACAAAGAAGAAAAGGAATTTGATTTTTAACTGATCCCAGTTAACAGCCTTACTGCCCTCAATACGGTGTAAAATGCCAGACTTTGTGTGGCTTTACATTCATGATATGTTGTTTGCCTCAAAAGTACAAGCGAAGGACTACTAGGAGTCATGTTCTCACAGACACCATTCAATCATGGTGCCAATCAATGCAGCCCTGTAGAGAGCCATACCGCATCACAGTGTTCATCACAGCACAAATGCTCTCCCACGAGCTAACTGTGTCTTTCTCTTTTTCTTTCTCTTCGCCATCTTACTCCCACTCCCAGTTTTCAATAACATGCCATTACCTCATTTTTCATTTTTGCGTTCAGAAAAGAAAAACTCAATAGTCTCAGACTCAAGGGCGTAGGAGTGTGTTTGACTTTGGGGGGACATCTTTCCTGTGAATCAAAGCCCACCCCTCAGTAAGGTTGTGTTCTATGATGGTTTGATTTAGTTGTTTTTTGGTAGCATTCTGATGACAAAACAACTAGCATCAAGGTTGAAGTTCTAGTGTTGCAAGTTTAGAAAGACCAAAACTGTGACACTGTGGACTACCGCTGCAGAAAAGTGTGAGGAATATGCTTCCTCTACCTCCAGCTAAAACGTTGCAGCTTAAATCGTAATATAAAGGACAAAACAAACAGGCTGGATGTCAGATTTGGTACAATCTGCTTCCTGTGGACAAATGGTGACACTGAACTACTGTTCCTTCTGGAACAGTAAAATTGTCTTAAGACAATTCATCACTTCATTCAGAAGCTGAAATTCTGGGTTCTTCCATATTGAACTTGATGTTTCTAGTAGGGCTGGGGTGATTCATCAGTGTACTCAACATCATCGATTACGAAAACACTTAGCATAGGTGTATTTTAAACAGAGACCCAACAATGTGGTGAACATACATCTATTCATGCCGCCCTTCACACTGAGTCTGACGAACTGCAACCATGCATAAAATGTTTAATTGGAGTCTGTTCTAATTTCTGCTGGGATGCATTAAAATCAGGCTGACCAACCAGAGCTCTGTTATCATGCTTTCAGCCCAAACAAATATGCATCAGAGGTTCAGCAGAATCATCTCGCTTGCAGAGAAGGCCAGATACCAAGCTCAAATACCGAGCAACACGCTAAAGAACAGGTTCAAGAACATATAGCAGAGCTGCTGACAGGCTGAGAAGGACTGTGAGTAATGTTGGAGTGACTGTATATAACAGCAGGCCATTTACTCCTGTATACGAGAATAGCAAGCAGAAGAAGATCAGAATTCCCTCACAGAACTACGGGGACAGCTGCAGAATCACTCGCTCAGCTTCAGCTCCTGTAAGATGCAGTGATGCGGAGTTTTGTGGAATGAGATGTACTCAGTTTATGTGCCGTTTAGTTGCAGTGCTTAAAAGAGTATTTTGGGAGTAACACTCAGAGTTGGTGTGAAGGAACCACTATGTTAAAAATGGCATCTGGTTTGTAGTTGTTGTTTGTAATTGTAGTTGCTGTGAATAGACCATAAGCCCTGCTTACACGTTCCCCACTCCAGCATGATATTTGGGGATTATTAACACATGTAATATGTACCTATTAGATTGTCTAACTATCGACACGTTATTTGTGATTATTGCGCTGCTGCTGCTACAATATTGTAATATTGTAACCTCAGCCTTACCATAGTGCTATATGGTAATGTGTACATCTGGATGCATCATAGTTTTTATTCATAACTGTAAATTAGTGTAAACAGAGATTCTAGTGCTTAGTACTGTATATATTTATTGTCTATTTATATGTTTGTACTGAAGTACTGTAAGGGACTACGCACCTAAGTTTTTCACTCACCTTCACACCTGTGAAAATGTGATGTGACAATAAAGTGATTTGATTTGATAATGTTGCATCATGTGCTATTTAACACTGTTGTTTGGTCCAGCCCTAGTTTGTGGCACAGTTTGAGACATTCTGATTCTTTTAGTTTCTATGAAAATGTTTTGTTTGCTTGAGCACAGTTGATCTGTCATTTCATTGAATCTGTCTGTCTCTTTGTAACTTTTTAGAGTGTAAAATTTACATAAGAAAATGAAAAAATGAATGTCCAGAATTTAAAACTACATTGCCAGTATAACACACAGTTTTTTTTCAGTTTTCTCTCTTTTGCTAGCTTTGGTAAAAACAAATTCCTTTATCCAAGTACAGAGGTGGGGTCCAAAACATACCCGCTTAGATGCCTGTCTTTGCGTTCTGAAATCTTGTATTGGTTGAGATTTTTGCAGTTTGTTTGGTTAGAGGCCTGGCTTACAGAAATTGAAAGGGTTGAAAAGAGAAACTTTTACTTGTCTAAGCCGAGAAATCTGTGTAGTGTATATTTAGAGCCCTGTAGAATCAGTACCTTTTAGTTCATTTAAATCTTGACCTCTGAATTGAAACCAGCAAAATGTAAATTTGTTACACCCCAAGTGTCTCTCTAGCTCTCCCACACACAAATGCACAGCATTAGTCTCAGTGGGAGCAGTATAAATGTTCCCCCCTGCAGCCACACTGGCAGCCGGATGTGTGTAGAGGGAAGCCTGTTAGCATGTCAGGTGTGTGGTCCTTTGAGACGCTGCCAGCTCCAGAGGTTCTGCTCACAGCTGTTTGAAGTGTGTGTGAGCACAGGCCAAGCTAAAAAGCGACAGTTCTCGGCCCAGGCAGCCCCCATGGGGGAACCTCTATCCGAGACCTGGGGGCTTGGCAGATGGAGCCTCTTCAGAGAAATAGCACCATAGGCCCTTTCCACCAGCAGAGAGGGGTAAAACATGACGAGGCTGAGAAAAAGTACCAGTGATATAGCAGAAAAGTTATATACGATGCACTACACTTCAAAAGTTTGGGAACTTGGTTTCAGTTATATAGAATTAATTTTGTTTAAGATATATACAGATGAGCTATAGGTGATTTTATAATAACTAAGAAAGCTGTAATACATTATGAATGACCTTGGAATAAAAGTGTGGCTCAAAACAGGTTTATTTCAAGCATTTTGTATGTCAAATATAATATACTTTTAAGTTTTTATTACTTGATCATTTATATAGGTTTAGGTTTTATTACAACTTTGTAACTGCCCTGATTAATATTTATGATAATGATGATAGTGATTATTTAGATTAGTGCTGGTGCTGCTAACCAATTACACCTGCTGCAACTAATCAAGCTCTCACTGGCTGGGCCAGCTGTATTGCAGTTAGGGAAAGAGTAAGGCAGCTTATTGGATACAGGTTGGAACTGAACTCTGAACGTAGAAGAAGGACAATTGTAGACATTTAAACTGTTTTATATACACTGCCATTAAAAGGCATGGCATTACTTGTCATTTTAACATTTAATGTTAATATATTCATGTTGAATGATTTGCTGTAATTATCCGTTCATAATAATTAAGTGTGAAAGTGTTTTGAGTGCTTTTAAAATAAAGCCCTGAATATTACTTGAATGTAACTTCATTCTGGATGTGTACCGCTTTCTTTATTACTAAATCATCTACATCTCTCTTCAGCACGCATCCAAACCTCTTAACTTTCTGCAGCTTTCTACAAACAACCAAAAGCTGTGTAAAAAGCTGCATGTCTTCATATTACAGTCATATTCTACATATGTAAAACAAATGCTCTTACATTATTGAAATAAGTGATTCCATGCTTTTGACTGATGATTCCAAACAAATTCTTGTGTTGAATGTGATTAGTTGTATCTATTTCTCACTTTGTTGCGTCTGTGTGTCCTTGCAGGTGCCTCATACTTCTTTAAAGGGAAGGAGTACTGGCGGGTTGCTGGCAGTGATATGGAGGTAGAGCCCGGTTACCCACGACCCATTGGTAAAGACTGGCTGGTGTGTGCAGACATGCAGTCGGACTCTCCGGAGACACAGAATAATGGCACGAATGTGCGGCTGCCCGGCCAGCATCACGTGGATCATGCAGAGAATGGCTTCGAGGTGTGCTCATGTACCTCAGACTCAGGCACGCCTGCTGGGCCGCGACTACAGCTCTCGCCTGCTTGGCTGCTCGCGCCACTCTGGACGCTGGCACAGACGCTGTCATCTGTCTCGCTCTGATGAGGGCTGTACCACAGGCTTGTGCTGACACAGACACACACACACAGACTGGACACACAGCGGCCTGTGGGCTCGGACAGGAGCGAGGGAGGCTGGCCACTGGCCTGAATGGAATTGATACTTCAATCAGTGAAGGATTTACCCGCTTACACAGCATTTTGTTCTGGTTTTTTTTTTTTTCTTTTTTTTTTAACTGAAACTGGAACTGTTTATTATTATTACTATTATTATTATTATTGTTACCATCATTGTTGAGTATTGAAATGATTTTGCGTGCCTCAGAACAGGTTCATTTTAAGCACTTTGCGTGTTAAATATAATATACTACTTTTATAAGTTTTCATTTCTTGAGCATATTGACTATTTGAAAGGTTTTATTTGAACAACGCTGATTAATAACGATGATAATGATGGTAGTGATAGTAGTAATAGTACAGAAGCTCAGGAGGTAAGGGCAAAAAAAATTCTCTGAATGGGGCTCCCTGCTGTCTGCAGTGTAGAAGCGAAGAGGCATCATGGAACACCATGCATCAGTGGCCTCTCATCACTCTCATCACTTCAAGTGCTTTAACTACCCAATCACTCAGTGTCCGTCACCACTGACCCGGGCCTTTATCCTCTGGAAGCATTGACTTTCA
Organism: Prochilodus magdalenae; assembly: GCA_024036415.1. Lineage (NCBI taxonomy): Eukaryota > Metazoa > Chordata > Actinopteri > Characiformes > Prochilodontidae > Prochilodus > Prochilodus magdalenae. The sequence continues at coordinate 73,487 of JAMWET010006530.1, forward strand.
CTTCTTACTCTGCCCTTCTACTCATGTCCTCAACTCTGTCTATCTGTCTCTGATTCTCAGAGAACACAGGGCCTCCACCTCATCAGTACTTCGCTGTAAAAAAAGTCAGCTTAAAAGTGTCAGGTAACTGATCATTCGGTGTTTTTCCACCAGTCATGGCGGTACAGCATGATACTATTACAAATCACAACCCAAACTATTCATTCTCTGCTCAAGAACCATAGTCCAAGGTGCAGCACATAAGGGAACTGTGACAGTAAGCAGAGGTGTCCTTGTTTCTGTGGTCACATGGTTTTCTCCCGTGAAACTCACACTAGCAGTAAACAACGAAAGAGGAGTTTTTAGCTCTGATTTACCTTTTAACTGCTGTTTGGATTTTTTTGAGAATCATACAGCAGTTTTTGTTTTAATGGAAAGTATCTGGCACCATGTGGTAACTGTATAGTACCAGTCACTGATTTGCACCATTACTGACTACACCCATATCTCCTGCCTCACCACGGCTAGCACATTGGCTAGCATATTCACCACAGGTGCTCGAGAACAGTCTGGTAATAGAGAACCTGATCACAAATGTAATACTGTACCGTGCTGTACTGTACCTGGTGGATTTCTTCTTTGGTCATAAATAGTTTTTACTGCATCTCAGTTAAAGTTCAACAATATAGAATGTGTCTTTGTTTACTCAGTTTCCCCCACGAGCTCAGACACAATCCCACCAGGCAGGTTCTCGTATTGGGCTCCCAATTACGAATAGCCGTAGCATCACTGGGTTTCAAGCTTGAGATCTCCTTGTAATCGATTAGACGTTTGCACCACTCTGGAGCCTCTGAGTTTGTTCTAACTTCAAAGTCAATCTGAAATCGAAGTGAAGCTTTTTACCCTATTATTTTATGTCCTTGGCCACATTAAGCACAATCAATTGGGTCGTATTCAAAAGAATAGTAGTGTAGTGATTTCCACCCACCTCTAAACGCAGCCTCTATTTTGTGCTAGCCAGTAATATTTTAGCATTTTGCTTCTACCATCCCAGCACCAGCTGCACACACACAAATGTCAGCAGATGAGTTCCTTCTCCTTACTTTGGCGTCTGTCTTTCACCTTTTAGACTGATTGTAAAATATATTAGAATCAATAATATTTAACCGGAGTGTCGTAGACCAATATCTTGTGTTAAGTTCTCTGGCATGCTGCAAGGCGGAGAGGCTATGAGGCGGTCAGCTGGTGAAGGAGCAACGTACAAACGCACATACAGTCAATCTCTTGCTAAAACATTAGATAATTACACTCGTACACGCGTTTATTAAATCTGACTTCTTTTTTTCCTGCGTTTGCTTTGAGAGTGTAAGAAAAGCAAGTACAGTGCAGATGCTCATTAACTCGCCTTTCTCCACAATGCCCACATTTCACAATCCTGTCAAATCCTGATGTATGACATCATGTTCCGGTCGCGATTATTTCCCACACGAGTGGTCTGTTTCAAGTGTAATTACGTCACATTACGGAGGAAGAATGTACTTTGATTCACCCTGATTTGAAAAAGTATCCAAAGCATATTTAACAGATATAGTAGTTTAAATAACAGTGCAAATCCCAGATTAGTGTCCTGTAAACTCACCATGAGATGCTCGGCTCAAATAGAGGAGCTGTCTGGTGGGTCTGTATGATGGAAACAGTAAAAACACAAGAATATAATTCTGTGTTGTTTACCTCTCTGAGCTAGAAACACTTTTCACAGCTAAAAGTTGGACTCCTCGAGTTGAGATACCAGGATCAGCTCAAGAACAGCTGTGTAACCCGTTTCCTTATAATGTTAAGCCCGGCTGACTTTTGCAGCTTTTACAGCGTAGTTACTGATGAATTTATGAATCGTGTATTTTTGTAAGAAACAGTATTTTGGAGCTACGTCTTTGCGGGCATGCATGATCTGGGATTCACAATGCCTTGGTAACCACAGCTATAAATGTTTTCCAGCTTTGTTTATGAAGGGAATCGAGAAATGTTTTCTTTTTCTTGTTCCAGACTTTCTATATCTCGTATTCTGCCCAGGCAAGAAGGCATTTTTAGTAATACGTTTCTGTACCTGGAGCGACTTCGGAGGATGTTTGAATCAGGCACCATGGGCCTGCTGAGAGTGCACTCACCTCACACTTGGGACTTCTTATGATTGCTAAAAATATTTGCTTATATACAGTATATATATATATATATATATATATATACAGATATATTTAAGGTGAAAGGTTCGGTGGCAGTTGCAAAAAAAAAAAAGCAATGTAAATCTCAAACTGTCTTTTCTAAGTGGAAATATTTTTGTAGAAAATAAAGAGGAAAAAGTGTGAGCGAGGATGTTGACTGATTGATTGACTGTGTTGCTTTTATTTATATATTTATTTTTTATTTATTTATTTGTTACTTTTTTTTTTTTTCAGAAAATTCAACAAAAAGTGAGAGGACCCAGGAGTTATTTTCTCCGCCATTATGACAGACGCTGCCAGAGACTGTTGTGCATTTTTTCCACCAAAAGCTGAAAACAGCAGCAATCAAAGTGTACGCACTCTGCGCTGCTAGTTTTGGCTTGGTGCATGTCATGGTATTGTGCAGCATGCATTAGGCTGAAAGTCCAGCGTTTTTGCAAGCCAGGCACCTGTTTTGCACGCAGCTTCAAGGGCAGCCCGTGATGAAACGCTATGCTGGCATGGTGGCAGCACACACAGAATACATATCTGACAATAGGTATGGAAACTATCTGTCGCCTTGGTAACGGGCCTCCTCTTTTGCCTTGCACGCGAGACGTGGACGAAAGCAAGCCGTAGGCGGTGTATGTGCCAGAGTGTGCGTCTGCTTTTCGCCTTGCTGTTATGCACATTGCCTGCGGGATCAGATGCAGTGGGCCTGGACTTGATTTTGTTGTGGAGATGACTGGAGCGTCTTTTGCTTACAGCAGCGATTTTACCCATGATATACTCCAGTGCTCCTAATTACCTTGAATGACAAAGAGGTGAGGCCACCCAGAGAGCGGCAGTGCCCATTGGTGTGAAGGCTGATCACGTTCCTTTGGTTCCGTGAAGTGAAAGAAGCCGCAACAGCAACCGCCCTGGTCCAAGCTTTTGCTTTTTTGGCAGGATTAGCTGTATAAGACCGTCAGAGATTCTGACTCCTTGCTTAAGCAGCAACAAGCAAATCAAGTGTGCCAACAACAGAATTAGCCTAAGTCCATCAACCTGGCTCTGAAGGGCAATCGAATATTCAAGAACCTGCTGGACTCTACAGCTAATCCAGTCAGCGAGGTGTCCTTAGAGCTGTGCTGTACTTGGCACCCAGTGGGCGCTTAGGCCCGCTGGCCATGTATGCCGCCGTGGGTCCTTGGTTTTTCTGATCTAACCAGCGGGGGCTGGGGTTTTGGCTCATGCTCCGAGCACTGGTGCTGCAAAGCGTGGAGGCATCAGCAGGGGATTCTCCAGATGGTTCAGCCAGAACCAATCCGTCTCCTCCAGGCCGTCGGCATTCTGTTCTGCTGTTCTGGTGCTGATACCAGTGGCAGACGGCTGACGGGCAGTCTTTCGCTGGCATCCGACACTACTCACAGTCTTTCTGACAGCTTCTGATAACCTGTAACCTCTGATGGAGCTGAGAGGCGAGCTCCGAGGAAATGTTACTGATGGTGCTGCTCTCATGCAGACACTTCATTTTCCCTTGCGATTCACTCTGAATGCTTCCAATCTCCCTGCTCATATGGGACTATGGTGAGAGAGCACCTTTCCCAAACTCTGATATCCTTTTCTATTTTTGATTGAGCCCAAAATTTGAGAACACCAAGCTCTTTAAAATGTTTGTAGTATAAATGAGCATGTTTCCTTTGTGATAACGGGCTGTAACTGAACTAAACTGCAGGGAATTTCACAGTATTTTTTCAGGGAAGTGGATGATTTAAGACCTAAACTCTCCCAAGCAGTTGTGGCTTCATTTCTATTAGTTCAATGGGGCTTTTTGGGTACCTACACAGTCGAGTCACATTACTATGAACATCCAGAGTAACCGCTGTGTGCAGCACAGACAGCAGCAGGACAGGCTGGGAGTGGCTCAGTAAGGTCTTGGTAGGTTGTCATGGTATCTGGAGCCATGCTGAGCCACGCAGTGCATCCCACAGCTGCTGAAGGGTGCATGGGAGGGATCCATAGTGTGAACACAACATTTGAGGTGGTCCCACAGATGCTCAACCAGGTTCAAGTCTGGGGAATTAGGGATTCATGGAAGGACGTGGAAGTCTTGGTCATGCTGTTCCGACCAATGTGGGACATTTCTAGCCGTATGACATGTCTTGCTGGACGATCCCAACCACCCCAGGAAGGACAATCAGCATGTATGGGTGTACGTGATCTGCAAGGATGGATCCCAAAATTGGTTGAGGGTGCCTTCCGCATGGATGAGTGGGCCCATGAAAATGTCACTTCCTTCAGGAGCTACATGCTGTCGCTGCCAAAAGTAGAAAGAGATCCTAATAATGTGACTCGACTGTGTGGACATCCAGCTTTGTGAAATAGCCGCTCTTTTAGTTTGAGGGTAACAGTGTCAGACATGTACAGTACTGCCAGAGACCACCCTTCATGTCTTTGATTTCTAGTCAAAGCATCTAATAAACAGGATTTTTATACAGTATTGTAAATACAGTATTTGCGACACCACTATTTTAAGCATTATGCCATATCCCTGTTAATGTTTCCATAGAATGCATTTATTCAGCTCTGTAATTCTGCTATCTAGAGTACCACTCAAACGTTTAGACACAGCTGCTAATAGAAGGTCTCCCTATTTTTATTTTGAATGTTTTACTTTAGAAAAAATCTAATTTTAAAATAGCACTCATGGAATTATACAGCCCACCTTAAAAACCTCCATAGTGGAACTTTACAGGAAGATAAAACAGCTTTCTCAACTTGCAGTAAAGGTTGATATAACCTAGAGATTGTTTTCTAAGTAATTCTATCGGTCTGTCCATCATGGATATTCACCAGAGCCTTTAAACTGTGCAGGAAAAAGAGATGAAAGTATTTGGAGCATCAAAATGTAAATTAAAGGGTCGATATGGCAGATATATAACACTGGGACACATTAAGAGTATTTGTGGTATATCAGGATATGTATTGTATCAGACTCTCATCACTTTGAGCTGTTCAGCCTTTATAGCCTTTAAGATATCCGACAATTTGACTGGTGCTGTATATAGAAGGTATGTGACTCTGAGGTTAAAAATGCCCAGATGCGGTTTTACACTCCCATTTACACCCCATGATTTGGTCCTAGAATGAAACGAGCTGCTTGCCCTTGTTTGATGAGCTCACAAAGGAGACTTCAATTTAAAGTTTAAAGTTTAGAGATTAAAGTTGTCCCTCACTGTCATCCTCTCCCAGCTCAACCATCTAACACTGATACAATCACACAGCATGGCTGCTACCTACAGGCTGCTGTTGGAGTTGTGACGTTAATGAAGGTGGAGCTGCTCCTCTCTTCAGTCTCTACAGTGTTAAACTCTACATGAAGCTGCTCAGTTAGTATGAGTGAAATATCACTACTGCCCAAAAAACAAGGATCTCCAAAATGGCAACTTTAATGGATGTCAATGGAACCATTCATCGAGAAATTGTCATCCGACGTAAACGGCAACTGCTGTGTTCAAATGAGGCATAAAAATATACATCTGTAAAAATGGAGATGCATGTTTGTCTTTGGACAGTGACGAGCAAAGAATCAACTTTGGATTGTGAAATTATAGTTTAGGGGCGTCGAAGTCTGTTATGTAACAGTTTGGAAGTTTGGAAACAGCCTGTTTTAATACTCTCTTTTGCAAATGAAGGAAATGTATTTGAAGGAGGGGCCAACAGTGTTTAGATTCAGGGTATGGCATGGTGTGGAATTGTTTTGTGTATGGGATTTTCTTTGTTTAGCTCCGACAGTGTAAATACAGTTTCCATTCTATGGCACCTTTAAACCACCTTTGCAGCAAACGTTTGAGCTTTTATGTGTATTTAACACCGGAATGTTTGGGAAAGAAAACCGAAACATTGTTTATGGAACACCTGCTCTTCGTACCAAGGAATAGACTTGGAGGAGCATGAATTCGAGTGCTTCAAAATAAATCCAAAGTATTAGTGACTCGTTGTTTTAGATTCATAAAACCCCTTTTTATTACTTGGCCATAAAGTAACTGCTGAAAATCAGGCCGTCCTAAGACAGTGAGACGTCTGCAAACCTTTGATGGGCAGTGTGAATCAGCTCCCTCTGACTCATGAACCTCCCATGGGGAAGAAAGTCCTGTGAAGCAAGAGCTCAGGCGTGAAAATGACTTAGCAGGTTTAACCTTTAGAAGCTGAAGAGTTATATGTGGTATATGCTACATTCATTTATTCATTACATAATTATTTAAATATAATTACGTAATAAGTTCTGTAATGAATTACGCATCACCTACATTTGATTTACATTCTGTTCATCTTTGAGCTTCCTCTTAAACCTTTCTCAGTTAGTTACAAATTTGAAAATGACAACCCTGCACATCTTCCTTCCGTACCATGACATACGATTCAAACGAGGAGGGTAATTTTTGATGAGTGGGAGTGGCAGGAGGAGCTGACACTGGACCTAATTTCCCTGACTGCTGGTCTCGGAGGCCATACCACAAGGTAAAAGATGTATTTGAGGCCGGTAGTAATCACTATACATTAGGGTGCTGGCAGAACCTTTGCTGCGTCCATGGCAAGTCTAAAACCATGACTAGTCAAGACAGGATCAAGTCTACAGGGGGTCAAGTCAAAGTCAAGTCCAAATGAAAGCAAAACCAGGTCAAGTCCTGGTCCTAAAAAGAGCAAGACCAAGTTAGGTCTGAGTCTAAATGAAAGCAATGTGGAGTCTAGTCTAAATAAGTCTAAATCCAAATGAAAGAGAGACAGAATCAAGTCCAAATAAAAGCAAGATGGTGTCATGTCCAAATGAAAGGAAGACCCAGTCAAGTGAGTCTAAATGAGAGCAAGACAAAGTCAGGTCCCAGTCCAGATGATAGCAGGATGAAGTCAGATCCAAGTCCAAATGAGAGTAAGACCGAATCATGTCCAAATGAAAGCAAGGCCAAGTCAAGTCTAAGTCTAAATGATAGCAAGGTGGAGTTAACTCCAAGTCCAAATGAAAGTGAGACCAAGTCAAGTGAGTCCAAATAAGAGCAAGACCAAGTCAGATCCAGGTCCAAATGAGAGTAAGACCGAATCATGTCCAAATGAAAGCAAGTCCAAGTCAAGTCTAAGTATAAATGATAGCAAAGTGGAGTTAACTCCAAGTCCAAATGAAAGGAAGACCCACTTCAAGTCCAAATAAGAGCAAGACAAAGTCAGATCCAGGTCCAAATAAGAGCAAGACCACGTTAGGTCCAAATCCAAATAAGAGTGAGACTAAGTCAGTAACAACGCTCAAAAACCTCTTCATGGCCAGGCCTCAATTTTCTTCTGGTACGTCTTTATCTTCTTCTGGTGCAAATTACTGGAAAAAATGACAAAAAGTAGAGTAGCCCTTCGTTATAATGAACTGTGTTTAATATGGGACATAAACAAGGTCAAACGGGTCCATTTTATTTTTAGGTTGACTTTAAAAGGGGGACAAGCGAGAAATGATCCATAAGAAATCAAACAAGGGCTATTTTGCAGCCCTGTGCATCCATTTGGGTTCAGAACAAACGGCATCTGGTCCAGGTACCTGTGGCTCCGAGTGGTGGGGAGCGCTCTGAAGCAGAGCAGGATGGAGGGATGTGGGAAGGCTGAGACACTGGGGAGAGAACAGGGCTGTTACAGGCGCCTTTGAGAGCGTGAGAGGATTGCCAATGCGCTCTTTCAGAGGGTAGGAGGGACTCTGCGTGCACAAAGGAGCAGTTTGATGGCTTTCATCATCATCTTTAGGCCCCCCCACCACCTCAGCTACCTCCCACGCCACACACACCCAGCTCTGAGGGTCAGTGGCCGAGGAGCATCGCCACACGCAGTGGGGGGAATGTGAAGTGGCTCTGCTGGTGCAGTAAGTGGCTCATAAAGCAGGAGTGTAACTACTCTCTGTTGGATGCCCCAAATGCCTCGTGCCCTCTTCTTATTTCAATAGACACAAAAATGCACATCAATTACCCCTCTCATGCCAAGACACTGTTCTGAAGAGATGTAGCACCCCCTTGTGGTGGCAAAATCTAGAACACTGGCATGACCTAAAAACACTGATGATTTTGAGCTTCATTTCCCTGATTTATGAAGAACCTGAGACGGGGGGAGGGATGTAAAGTAACAGTATCAGGTCGATGTTTATACGAAGAAAGAGTGTGCTGACATTTCAAATTGGGTTGGTGATACACTCTGCTATCTCTTTTAGGGGGGCAATCCATCACAGTAAAGGGTGTGGGGTGTTAGTATTTGTTGTGCTGATGTGAGTCTATCAGTGTCACAGCTGGACTAAGAGTCGTCCACCCACCAAAACTATCCTGCCAACAGCATTCTGTAGGAGGCGTCCTGTGATCACTGATGAAGGACTACAGGATGACCAACACTGCAATGTTCAGCAGCAGATGAGCTACTGTGTGACTTTACCTCTACAAGAAGATCTAAAGAAGCACAGTGATAGAGTGGACAGTGAGTGGACAGAGCATTAAAACACTCCAGCAGCACTGCAGTGTCTGATCCACTCACACCATCACAACACACACTAACACACCACAACCATGTCAGTGACACTGCGGTGTTGGGAATAATCCACCACCCACATTATACCTCGTAACTGATGAGGTCACCTAATCTCAAATCTACCAGTAATTACTGGTATTCAGCACCAAAAACTGGAAGACAAGTCTACAGTGTAAGACTTCTGATACAGACCGAAATCTGGCCGAACTCGGTGTGGCCTAGATCCGGAAACTTGTCCAGTCCATGCAAAATTGAAACACTGCCGTTATTCATGCTTGCGGGGGTATTACACACTATTAGGTACATTTCAGGCCAAATAAAAGCAAGACTGAGTCAAGTCCGAGTCCAAATGAAAGTGAGACAGAGTCAAGTCCGAGTCCAAATGAAAGTGAGACAGAGTCAAATCCGAGTCTAAACGAAAGTGAGACAGAGTCAAGTCCAAGTCCAAAACACGGCAAAGTGGAGTTAACTCTAAGTCCAAATAAAAATTGAGACTGAGTCATGTCCAAGTCCAAATGGCAGCAAGACCAAGTCAGATCCAAGTCTAGATAAGAGCAAGACCAAGTCAGATTCAAGTCTAGATAAGAGCAAGACCAAGTCAGATTCAAGTCTAGATAAGAGCAAGACCAAGTCAGATTCAAGTCTAGATAAGAGCAAGACCAAGTCAGATTCAAGTCTAGATAAGAGCAAGACCAAGTCAGATTCAAGTCTAGATAAGAGCAAGACCAAGTCAGATTCAAGTCTAGATAAGAGCAAGACCAAGTCAGATTCAAGTCTAGATAAGAGCAAGACCAAGTCAGATTCAAGTCTAGATAAGAGCAAGACCAAGTCAGATTCAAGTCTAGATAAGAGCAAGACCAAGTCAGATTCAAGTCAGATTCAAGTCTAGATAAGAGCAAGACCCAGTCAGATTCAAGTCTAGATAAGAGCAAGACCAAGTCAGATTCAAGTCTAGATAAGAGCAAGACCAAGTCAGATTCAAGTCTAGATAAGAGCAAGACCAAGTCAGATTCAAGTCTAGATAAGAGCAAGACCAAGTCAGATTCAAGTCTAGATAAGAGCAAGACCAATTTTAAGTCCAAATCCAAATAAGAGCGAGACTAAGTCAATAACAACACTCAAAAACCTCTTCATGGCCGGGTCTTAATTTTCTTCTGGTACGTCTTTATCTTCTTCTGGTACAAATTACTGAAAAAAATGACAGAAAGAATTTCTTTCCTCAAAGTAAAACAGTATATACAGAAAACTCCTTACATTCCGTATTCACATTCTCTAGAGTAGCCATTCATTATAATGAACTGTGTTTAATATGGGACATAAACTAACAAGGTCAAACGGGTACCTTTTTATCAAAGCATTCTTCCATGACACGTTCACCTTACCAGGGTTATTTTGCAGCCCTGTACATCTATTTGGGTTCAGAACAAACAGCGTCTGGTCCAGGTACCTGTGGCTTGTGGAGGTATTACACACTATTAGGTACATTTCAGTCACAGGTGGCGTCTGGTGCGTGATCGCTCTACCGTATATATTCTTTAATATTCCTCTTTATCTTCCAGTCAAGACAGTTTATTAACACTATACTTCTCACTCTGTCAGAATCCCAGAAAAATACAGTGTGTCCACCACAGAGTTCACCAAGTTCAGCTGTTGTTAGACGTTTTCCTGTCTGTGTGATTCAGTACTGTGATTTCTCGTCTGTGTGATTCAATACTGTAGATTTATAATGGCCAGCCTGAAAGCAATTTTTCTTCAGTAATACGAGAGAACAAATGACTTGAGCAACTGAAAGGAAAAAATCATTTTCACTTTCGTGTGTTGTTATCCACATTCAGAAGAGGCAGAACCGTGAATTAACAATTACTGTAAGCATATCAGACCTTGTGTTTGCAGAGAGGCTTACAACAGGGCATCAGTTCTTCAACATAATCTGTTCTGGGAAGCAGATATTTTCCCCTCCACCCAAGAACATTTCTGTGACTACAATATAAAGCCATGGTAAAAAGCAACCATGCAAATGTACTTGGTAAACTGCCTGTATCCATTAAAAAGCTCATGACAGTCTTATCATAGTCCAGTCTTAGTGCACTACTGTGAGGAACACAGTGGTTTTTTTTTTGTTTTTGTTTTTGATGAGCCCTTTTCCCAAAACTCCCAAAACCCTGTATCTCCGAAGTTGTCTCTCTATTCTCCAGCTTATTAATCAAATGCTCCGTTCCACTTTGCAAAGGGTGGTTGTGGATGATCGTATATGGAACTATAAACACTAAAGAATCATCTGAATGCAGACACATAAATGTTTTTTCTCTGAGATGGGAAATCTGTTTTACACTCATCCTCAAAAGAATGACCGTGTGGTTGATGTGGCACAACAGATAACACCACTTGTCACCAAGCTACCACACCATGTGGGAGACTGGGGTTTGATTCCTGGTCTGGGTGACAGCGCTCAACAATAAGAGTCCATGGGCAAGACTCCTAACACACCATTGGCCCACCTGTAATATGATTAACCTTGTAAGTCGCTCTGAATAAGAGCGTCAGCTAAATGTCATCGCTGTACCTTACTGACCCAACAGCCACAACTGCTGACTTGCAGTGAGCAGTGACGCCCTCGATGAGGCACCCTGTTCTTGCCAGCACCCTTGGCAGACTGCTGCAGGACTAGACTGTTCCAATGGTTGCCCTTAACACCACGTCAACATCACCAAAGACTGCAATGGTGTCCTGTCAGACTCATGGAGTGACTCAGAATGGCAGCAGATCACCTTGTGTGTTTATGGGTGTAGTAACTTCAGGCTCCTACAGATGGTGCTGCATGAGGATGAGGTGGCTATAAATACCTGCGGGGTGTGAGTGACGGGATTCATAGATTGGTAAGAGGTGTACCACAATAAACCAGTGCAGTGAATGTCTCGTTCAGTGTATGGAAAATGGGTCCAAAGCAGATTGGCGAAAAGGAGTGACTGCATTTGAGCGTGCCAAAGACCGCAGTGTGAAGGGATTAGCTGAATGTGCAGGTGTATGGAAGCGTACGGTCATACGGGTCTACCAGCAGTGGCTAAAATCCCAGTCTACAGGAAACTCTCCTCAGAATTGTGCCATGGAAGGCATCCACCAACTGACCCTTCTGTGCAATGCTGATTCCAGAGTGCCTGAAGACTGATGTATCCTACATCCAGAAACTTGTCCAATCACAACTGTTACGTGGCTTGTCGAGGTATCACACACTGTCAGGTACTTTCACTCACTTCTGGTAAACTAGTAGTGGGTTTGGAGGAATTCATAGTACTGTAGCTTCTGGATAATAAGCTGCATGATTGATAACTAAGGGGTTAAAGTCAACAGCTCACATCGTCATCGTTTTAACAGTGATTAGAATCATTCTCTGCAAATTCCCATTTAAATCTCTGATCTTTCTCTATTTCACACTAGAGCGCAAACGATGTCAGACCTGTTGGCAGTAAAGGAGCCTGCACTCCTTCAGTTGTTCTGGAAGAGTAGTGAAGTATCATCTCAGTTTCAAGCCTCGCCACACAGATTTCACGGATTAGCAAATATTCTTAATAGTTGCAGTGAGCTGTAAACACAGAAAAAGGTGGAACTGCAGAGGCGCTTTTGCTGTTTTGACATTGTTCTCTGATACTTCCTATTTGAAAGGATGGAGAGATTTAGTGGATAAATATCCTGTCAAGTGTATTTTTAAAGTTTCCATAACCCGAAAGTGGGAGGTAAAGCATGACAGCATGTCGGCTCGTTTGAAGGTGAAGAAGTACAAGCCCTGCCAACCTGTCTGACAGCAGTTAGATAATTGGCTTTATAATTGGCTCTTATGGACCAATCTCACATGTAAACACGTCAGAAAGTGAGGGGTCAGAGCTGAATAGATGGACATAAGTGCTGCGGCTTTAATCCAGATTTCGGTTAATTAATGAAGTGTTCAAAAGGCAGCATCGCTCTGGGAATGTGAATGCAGAAGTCGTGCCTCTCTAATGAAACTCTTTTTAGAATATCATTAGTATAAAACATGTATCTCCATTTTTGGTTGATTTTTGCATCATTTGGACACAGCAGCTGCTGTTTACACTGCATGAGGTAGGGGGTAAATGTAGGGGACCATCCCCAAACTGTTCCCACCAAGTTGGGAGCATGAAATTGCTATGCTTTAGTATTAGGAGTTCCTTTCCATGTTGGCGGCCTCAGTGCACTATGCCTGTGCATCATTTCACATGGCCTACCACTTTGTGGCTCAGTTGCTGTCGTTCCCAATCACTTCCACTGTGTTATAATACCACTGACTGTTGACTGTGGAATATTTAGTAGTGAGAAAATGTCATGGCTGGCCTTGCACAGGTGGCATTCTATCACGGTACCAGACTGGAATTCACTGGGCTCCTGAGAGCGACCCATTCTTTCACTAATGTCTGTAGAAGCATGACTAGGGGGTTGGTTTTATACACCTGTGGCCATCAAAAGTGATTGGAACACCTGAATTCAATAATTTGGATGGGTGAGTAAATACTATTGGCTATATATTGTACTGTTGTCCTATCCTTCACACACAAATCCTGCATATGTGGTAAAACAAGACGGTGCTTAACATCCTAACAGGTCTCATTAACATGGTGAACAATGTGGAGGTCCTAGAGTGTGTATAGGGGACGTCGACACTTTGTGTATCCTTTCCGAAGGAACCAAAGTGTCAACGTGTATGGCTGATGTTAATCTTTAAGCAAAGCTGGAACTGCTTCTTAATCAAATGTTCCACAGCTTGTACAACCAATAGAATGTAATCGTGATTCAGATTTAAATTCTGAAAACAAGCTTATAAACAGAAGCCAACATCAGTTCCTGCATCTTTAACAAGATCCTGGACAGCTTTAATTCAGAGCTGTCAGTTTGCTCTGCACATTTCACTTATCTTCATTTCACAAACTTTGGACAATATTGAGCAGCTTTACTCAGAGTTCATTCCTGAGTTCACCAAAAAAGCAGATCAGCCCTTTAATTCTAGGGCCAAATCATAGGCTGTAAAATGGCACATGAAAATCTACAGTGCTAAATGTCCCTGCGATGGACTGGCAGAGTGTCCAGTGTGTTTCCTGCCTTCTGCCCACTAAATGCTGGGAAGGATTAGGTGGTTTAGAAGAGTGAGTGAGTGAGTGAGAGAGTAAGTGAGAGAGTGAGTGCGTGAGTGAGAGAGTGAGTGAGAGAGTGAGTTGCACTCACTCACTGCTGTGTGTTCTTGTGCCATGTGGATACGCTGCATCATTCGGTCATTCTTATTCCCTTTTTGAGACCCCACTCAGTGAGAGAGTAAGTGGATGAGTGAGTGAGTGCGTGAGTGAGTGAGTGAGTGAGTGAGTGCGTGCGTGAGTGAGAGAGTGAGAGAGTCAGTAAGAGAGTGAGTGAGAGAGTGAGTGAGTGAGAGAGTCAGTAAGAGAGTGAGTGAGTGCGTGCGTGAGTGAGAGAGTGAGTGAGTGAGTGAGAGAGTGAGTGAAAGAGTGAGTGAGTGAGTGAGTGAGTGACTGACTGACTGACTGACTGAGTGAGTGAGTGAGTGAGTGAGAGAGTGAGTGAGTGAGTGAGTGAGTGAGAGTGAGTGAGTGAGAGAGTGAGAGTGAGTGAGTGAGTGAGTGAGTGAGTGAGTGAGTGAGTGAGTGAGTGAGTGAGTGAGTGAGTGAGAGAGTGAGAGAGTAAGTGAAAGAGTGAGTGAGTGAGTGAGTGAGAGAGTGAGAGAGTGAGTGAAAGAGTGAGTGAGTGAGTGAGTGAGTGAGTGAGTGAGTGAGTGAGTGAGAGTGAGTGAGTGAGTGAGTGAGTGAGTGAGAGAGTGAGAGTGAGTGAGTGAGTGAGAGAGTGAGTGAGAGAGTGAGAGAGTGAGTGAGTGAGTGAGTGAGTGAGTGAGTGACTGAGTGAGTGACTGAGTGACTGAGTGACTGAGTGAGTGAGTGAGTGAGTGAGTGAGTGAGAGAGTGAGTGAGTGAGTGAGTGAGTGAGTGAGTGAGTGAGAGAGTGAGAGAGTGAGTGAGAGAGTGAGAGAGTGAGTGAGTGAGAGAGTGAGTGAGAGAGTGAGTGAGTGAGTAAATAAAGATGTACACTTGCTTACCACTTTGTTAGGTAAGGCTGCTTTGTGTCCACACCCAGTGTCCATTTCCTCAGCTCCACCTACCACGCAGGTGCTTTGTGCAGCTCTCCCATAACAGATTAAAGTACATCTGCTTCTCTGCATGCTTTGTTAGCACTTCTTACCTCATTTATCAGTAGCCAGGACCCCCACAGGACCACCACTGAGCAGGTATTATGTGGTTGGTGGATTGTTCTCAGCACTGCAGCAAATGCTGTTACGCACTGTAAGTTGTAGGAAGATACATTTCCTAAATGGTTTGCTGTTAATGTAGCGTACCCGTGTGTTCTTGTGCCATGTGAATACACTGCATCATTCGGTCATTCTTATTCCCTTTTTGAGACCCCACTCATGATTACCTGAATAACCTGACCTTTAACCTGGGTCAGGGTAAGATGCCAACTCATGCAGAGAATGAAGATGGACTACAGTCTGTAATTGCAGAACTACAAAGTGCTCCTATATGGTGAGTGGAGCTGATAAAATGTGTGTAGATACAAGGTAGTGGCCAGGGTCTCTGTGCTTTGGGTGGGTGTGGTGTTTTGGGTTAGGTGGGGCTTGGGTGAGTTGAGGGAGGATTTAGGTGGGTTGTTGGCAGAGGGTTGGGTTGGTTGAGAGGCGGTTTGGGTGTGTTGAGGGGGGTTTGGGTGTGTTGAAGTGGAGTTGGGCGGGTTGAGGGGGGTGGGTGGTTTCAGTGGGGCTTGGTTTGGGCTTGGGTGAGGTTGATTAATTATTTGAATGCCTTTCCAATTTGATTCACAAAAAAGCACATTTGAAAAACCACCAAGGGTGCACCACATTATGCACACCCTTAACTGGACAACAGCAGGGTGTGAAAGCATCATGTAGGTACCTAGATGATAATGGAAGCCGAAGAGGACAAGATTCATATTGAAGTAAAAGCGCTGTAGCTTCAGAGGGAGTCTAGGTGTGTCCTGTTGAGAAACTCTTTGATTAACGTGTAAAAAGTCCCGCTCCGCTGAAAGTATTGTTGTCACTCTGCAGTGCTGATTGTTTTCTTCGCTTGCTAATAGATCTAGGATCCGCATAGCAATCCTCCAACGGTAACTAACTGTTAGAATACTGTAAATGTCAAAGAGAATTTGGGTTTCTGAACCCATGCCGCTGTGTGAAATGGTCCATATTTACAGCACTGTTTTTCAGCACAGTAGACACTAATGAAATGTCACCAAAGCTGGAGAATTTGAGGAAAAGGAGGAAAGTAAGGAGGAAAAAAAATAAATAATTCAAAGTGCACTCAAGGAGAAGTAAAAGTGCCGACGTGTAAAATATTTATAAAAAAGTACAAACCCGCAGCTGAAAAAAAAGACCCTTTCAAAGTACAGTAACTACTACTTTCCAACAGTGAGCCAGACAATAACCGTGAACACATTGCAACCTGGCAAAGAAGACTTTTCCAAGGCCAAAAAGTGGAAAGTACTTGAGTGGCCGGTCAATGGCTCAATAAAAAGCCCCACAGAGCCTGCATTTTACATGCGGTAGATCTGGCAGAGCATCAGCAGGGACGCCAGCCAAACTCTGCTGAAAATGTCTAGATGTCATTCCATGAAAAGTACACCCAATTAAAACTTCCAAATACCTCTGGCAATCCCAAACAGGTGTTATATCTGCAAAGCGTTCTTAATTCTTGGAATGCTTAATGCCAGATAACTTTTTAAATTCACTGCTGGCTGTCTTCACTTTATACCCTTGCCTTCCGGCGCCAAGTCCAGAGTGCCGGCATACAGAGCCAAAACAACATGTAAAAGTTTACCACCCTAATATTTTTAGAGCTCCCCTTCGAACTCTATTTGTATATACAGGGCTATAGTGTTGAGTTCAGCAGGTAGTCTGCTTTCCCTGACAGAGATGGAGTGACATCATCACTACTAGACAAACCATCTCTCTGCAGACTCGGGCTGGAACAGACTGATACGAATAGGTCTGACCTCCGTAATGGACAGGTGCAATCACTCAGAGACATGCTGTCTGTTCTCTAAAACTTTCAGAACCATTTAGACTAAGACTGTGTGTTACAGTGTTACCTTAAAATCATCTGAATGGGACTTACAATAGAGAGAGAGCGGCAGCTTTGTAATTGGCCCTCCAGGACCTGAATGCCTGCTATATCTTTTTGGAGGAGCGGGCACGAGACCACTTCCATAGAACTGTGTAACGCTTGACCGCACCACATCAACACATCACCACACCAACAACTAGGGGCCTTAAGCTAGACAGGAGAAGAAGCTAACTGAGTATTCCCAGAATGGACATCACAGCAGGGGCTGTGAAGACACCACAGAAACCGTTGTTGGAGGACGAGAAGGAGCATAAGACCAGAGTAACTTTTAGACTGGCTTTTACTCCTCGGTGAGGGCTAAAAGAGTTAAGGTGATGGAAGACAGCCTCACAACTAAACAGAGAACAATGAGACAGCAGAGTGTTCAACCCTGGCAGTGTTATATATGAAACGCTGTGATGTAGACTGGAACCAAACCAGTATCATTCCTGTCTCATGGACTCACACTACAAACTTTGATAGATAGATAGATAGATAGATAGATAGATAGATAGATAGATAGATAGATAGATAGATAGATAGATAGATAGATAGATGGATGGATGGATGGATGGGTGGATGGATGGGTAGATAGATAGATAGATAGATAGATAGATAGATAGATAGATAGATAGATAGATAGATAGATAGATAGATAGATAGATAGATTTAGCAGCCAGTAGCGGTTTCACAAAAAACAGCACAGATACAAATACAAATTTAAAAAATAAAAACAGGGTTGCGCAGTATGAATAACCTAAATGGGTCGGTACCGGCAGCAGCAGTATTATTAACTGTTAACTATAAACTGTAAACTATACATAGTACTGGTCACTATGGATAAATATCTAAATATAAATATCTCTCAATTCACAAGGAGGCAGGAAATATATACAAGAAAATATAGATATACCTGTATACTGTAGAAAAAAAAAGTTATCAGTTATCAGCAGATAAATGACTGAATTAACATCATAAATATGTGCATATATTGGTATTTAAGTGGAGTGGAGTGTCAGAGTTCAGATATACAGTATATACGGTAAGTGTCCAGAGTGTCCAGGAGTTCAGATATACTGTATATACGGTAAGTGTCCAGAGTGTCCAGGAGTTCAGATATACTGTATATACGGTAAGTGTCCAGAGTGTCCAGGAGTTCAGATATACAGTAAGTGTCTGAGAGTGTCCAGGAGTTAGGTTGTACAGTATATACAGTAAAGTGTAATAAATAAATAAATAATAAATAATGCCTATGACTGAAAAGAGAATTTGGTCAGTTCAATTACGCTTTAATAAAACCCTGTATTATTACTCAACCTTGTAAGTCAACATGGCTATTTCTCTTCTAGTGTTGTTGTTGCTGGTATTATGCTGAATTCAAACTCACTAGTAGAATCTGTGTTACACAGGCATACGGATGCTACAGATCACACTTGTAATTTATCTTATTTACAGATAGAAGCAAGTGCAATCTGTATCACATGACACACATGAACATGAAGAGGAGTCAGATTCGGTATTCTTCCGCGAGGAGGGGTCAAGGCATGTTTTGTATTTACTATAGTGGTATAAAAGTAATCTATGTTCTGCAGCCATAGTGGGAACCGGATACTGTGATCACTGTAATATGTGGGGTTATATGGGAGTTCCTATCAGAACTATTTTACAGGGGAAGAAGATTGTGTTTAACCGGTTTCCTTTAAACCTGCTGCAGCATTTATTTGTTTCATTTATTTAATCATTAATTCAACTTCTAACCCACTTATCCCTCTGGGTCGCAGAGGGTGCTGGAGCTTATCCCAGCACTCATTAGGCAGGAAACACCCAGGACAGGCCTCCACATTCACACCTAGGGGGGCAATTTAGCAGCTACAATTCACCTGCATGCCTTTGGACTGTGGGAGGAAACCAGAGCACCCGGAGGAAGCCCACCTACTTGATTTGTTCAGAGAGTGGTTTAATGTGGAATGTTGGATTGTAGAGACACTGAGATTTATTTTTACAGGGGTGGTAAAGGATCCACACGTTGGGATTTCTACAATGCAAACAAGGGCATTCTATATTAGCTACCCACAACAACGGCACACACAGTGATCCAAAACAGACGATCTGACATAGCGGCATGATATGCCTCAAATATAGAATCAACATTATACTCATATGTTAAATATGATCAGTGGTAGTTTACTATGTCCCAGCTCAGGAGCAGCATCCTTCGAAGGCCAAACCGCTGGATTTCCTGTTGGCATCTCCGGTCCGCGATGAATCTTGAAATATGTTTGGCTGGCAAAGGATTCACCCGCTGGGACAGCTTTGTCCCATCCCTCTGATGTAATCGTTCTTCATTTTTAGCTTTCAATGCAGCCCCAATTTGAGACACAGTTGTAATTGACATACATCCTTGAAAGGCACGGGCTTCAGCAAGTTCTGAGACACCATTGCCGCCATACGGTGATGTTGACGTTTTGTTAAGGACAGTCACCGTCACGGTCTGCGTGCATGTAGTCCTGCATCAAGCAGCTCTCTGCCAATGGTGATGGCACTAACAGGATGGAGGGCATCACTGCTCACTGAATCATGGTTGTTGGGTCAGTCCTGTACAGCAATAAGCCCGTCCTTGCTTACATCACATGTGCGCCAGAGTGTGAAACCTATATGTGTATGTACATGTGTGAGTATGTATATATATATATATATATATATATATATACATATATATGTGTGTGTGTGTTTGTGTGTGTGTGTGTGTGTGTGTATGCGTGTATATAAAAATATATGAACATACATCTTTTGGTATTTTCAAACTAAATTTAGAACAGGTTTCTCACATGCAGATTAAGACAGATTAAGATTGTTAAAGGGGGATAACCACAAATATGGTTATTCAGTCCAAGTTAAAGCTTAATCCGTGCCCACAACATCACCTTTAAATGTATAATTAGCTCAACCCTTCAAACCACTACAGGCCTGTACTCTGTAGGCATGTGGTTTTGTGATCTGTACATGTTGATAAACAAGATCGGCTGCAATTTCTAAATAGTCCGCTAGGGTGCATCATTGGACATTTGTCCACTGGACTGCATACCGGACAAGGTGAAACTGTTATAATCAGTGTATTTAGTCTGCATTTATTTATTAATTTATGTACTTAATGTAGCTGTGCTGATTTACAGCACAGTCACTGTCTTGAATAATTGATGAAGTATAAATATAGAGGATGTATTCTGGTTTTATTGGCCTTTTGCATATGCATTAAGCTGCAAGGGTAATTCCACCCACTGTTTTTTCTGCAAAAATGAATGTGTTAACTAAGCTTACTACACGGAAATGTAGAGGCATTTTTCCAGATTTAACATTATTTCATTTTCAAAAACTTTACATATTAAAAGTATATGCAGGTTTGAGTGTTGAAATTACATTTTAGGATAACAATTTAACTGTCGAATGAAAAAAGAATAATCGAAGATTGAACGTCTGATGCAGTAGGATGAAAAAGAAGTCAATTGTTTATCTGTTGTTATTCGCCTCATGAATATTCATCAGACGCCTGTCGGTTCCCCCTACGTCAGCGGTGCTGACGGTTCGCGCCTGCGCCGTTGTGGAGCTGTAGGCTACAGCTGGCTCTTTGTTACCACAAACAGAAAAAAAGGCTGCTGCAAGTTTTAAGGAGATTTTTTGAAGGAAAAGAAACTAAATGAAGCGTTTCTGGTGCTGGCTGCTGTTTTCCGTCACGGATGTGGTGCAGTGTGGCTTTAGTTTAACCGACAAAGCGCTTTGACGTAAAGCTGAGCTGACAATATCAGATGTACACAAACAAACCCAGCGCCGTCCTGTTAAGGTGGTATTGAGGAGATACACCGGAGTGCAGGAGATACTCCTCCGGTTTCTGTCGTTTCTGGGGGGTGAAAGCCGAAGCTGTCGTTTGTTTTTTGTTGACGTGTGTCTGAGGAAGAACCCGAAGAGAAAAACAAGCCAGCATGAGGCTCCTCCAGAGCTGAAAGGAGCGAGCTCAGCTCCGTGTCTTTGCCCAGCGAACATGAGAGGCGAGCGGGGGGATTGTCGGAAAAGGCAGCCCATGGCACACGAAGGTGGGCTTCGATTTTCAGGCTGCCTCGTCGTCGAAACAGCGGAGAAGAAGTGGACGGAGGGAGGGAACCCGTGGCTCAAAACCGTCCCTAGTTTTCTCATAAACTAGTCCGAAGCGTTCAGAAACTGCGGGGAGGTCAGGGAGATGGAGACGGTCGGAAAGTTCGAGTTCAGCAGGAAGGACCTCATAGGACACGGGGCTTTCGCCGTGGTGTTCAAAGGCAGGCATCGCGAGGTGAGGACCCTGCAGGACATGTTTTATTTCCAGACACTTTGGTCTTTTTCGCTGCCCTGTGCCCGTGATCTCAACTATGCCCGGGGCCCTGCAAGATCTGTGTCGGTCCACCTTAAAACCAGGCCGCGGCGACAGCAGATGGAGGCGCAGTGTTTACATCCACAGTGCTGCAATCCGCTCTTTACTTCATGCTGTATTTAATTAATCGCCGTTTAAAATGAAGCCCTTATGATATTACAGTATTTAGTTTATTTGCACTACCATGTTATGAAGTGCTGATAAGCCTACGTGTTGCTCACCAAGTCTTATTTTAGATTCGGTTATAATAATACATAATACATCATAAACCATCATAATGCATTATACTCTGTGGTCACATTGATCAGCCCACATTGTGAAACGTTATTTAGGTCCTTTTCATCTAATTTGTTTTTCTTGGACATGTCCGGACACGTTTAACCTCCTGTAGACTGATGGACTTCATATTCATATAATGTGCAATCAAAATGGCCACAATTTAAATGCATTGCTTGTTTTTGTCGACAGAAACATGACTGGGAGGTTGCTGTTAAATGCATAAATAAGAAGAACTTGTCGAAGTCTCAGACTCTCTTAGGGAAAGAGATCAAAATATTAAAGGTAAGATATGACAGCAGCAGTGTTTTTTTTATGGATGATTTTATGTTTGTTTTTTGGATTATATGTAATTATTAAAAATGTTGTCCTAAAAAATTTAATTTTTTTTTTACCTTTTCTGTTTTCTCTTTTTTTGCAGGAATTAAAGCATGAAAACATTGTCGCATTGCATGACTTCCAGGTAAGCTAAAAAAAAAAGGCTGAAATTTAGGGGTGCTTTCCTTTTGGGTAGTACTCACTTTGGCTTAAAGGAGCAATATGTAAGATGACACAATCAATATGCAAGATTTTTGGTTTAAAACATTCCTAAATGAATTTAAATAATCAACAGAGCATAAAGAAACAACAGTTTTGGCGGTATGTTAAATGCCTTTATGCATCGTGGTATCTATCGATGTTAGCATGCTAACCACACCTGGTCACCTCACCTGGTCACCAGTTACCTACATTTACATTTATGGCATTTAGCTAATCATATTACAGGCCAGTGTAGTGTTAGGAGTCTTTCCCAAGGACTCTTATTGGTGTAGCATAGTCGAACCCCAGTCTCCCACATGTGGTGGTGGCTCTCTGGCGGGCAGTGGTGTTATCCGCTGAGCTGCACCAACCACTGACACTAAAGTAAGTCACTGTACGTCACAAGTCTGAAGGCTGCTTTATAATTTATTGTAATTGTGGATGAAATAATCAGGCTCAAAATTAAACAAAACAAGGTCATTCCGTGTGGTGATGAAGGCGCACATCGATTGATGATTGGCCAGAGAAAACATGCTGCAGGAAGTAGAAAAGGGGGCTCGGACTCAAGGGGGTCACTACTTTGTTCCTTGTTTTTTCTGGCATCAAATTATGCGGACAGAAGATATAAACTTTGAGAAATGCAGATGGTCCGGTGCTACAGCAAACAGTGTCAGATTACATATTGCTCCTTTAAAGCCCCAGGCAGGACAGAGAAAAATGATGTGCGTTTGGTAGTAGAACGTTGTGTGTGTTATAGTAACATTCAGCAAAAACTGTAATAGAAATAAAGTAATTAATATGATCAAAGCCAGTGTGCAAATGCTGAGCAGACCTGTGTTGTGACATCTGTCGGTGTGGCTAATGAGCAGCTTGATTGACCCCCAACACTCCAAGCCTGCACCATTGCTCCTACAGAACTAGCATCGTTATCCAGCTTTTGTGTGCAAAAAGGTCGCTGACGAGCAGATGTGCATACAGAGGAAACCCAGTTTACACTGAGAGGATAGAAATATAGTCTAATGCAGCAGATATTTATTAGACTTTGCATGGGCATTCATAACACATACTTAGTATTGTATTTTGTGGGCTGAGGAACAAAATGAACTAGATTAGAAAGAAAATGCTGGTGTAGGTTCCCTGAGGCTCTAAGTTAAACTTGGAACACCTTCTTTATGTTTACTCTTGGAGAAAAAACTTAATGTGCCTAAACAAGTTTTGAGCTGCGCTATAACTAACGTATAGGCGTGGGTGATGTGATCTTCTGTTGTTGTTATAAGAAATCGTCACTCTACACTTTTTCTTGAGCATATACTGGAAATGCTCACTACTTGGGCCTCCTTAACTGGGTTTAGCACAGTGTACTCTGTAAAACAGGAAATAAAAATCCTTAAGTGTAAGTTTATTGAGATTAATACTAGTATATGTGGCACTACAGGTTCTCCTTTATGTGTTCCGACTTATTAATTCTCAGAAGTCACTGAATGCATCTAGAAGCTTCATGCTGTAATGTTTTTCCCATATTGCCCAATCAATAACCTTATTGGGTAATGGTTTATCTATATATTGACTGGTATTGATAAAGAGTGGAAGAGTGAGCTCTTTCATAGGGCTGAATAATATGGGCAGAACACATGACTTTTAATAAAGCTGTTGGAGATTACAATGTAGATATGAAAAGTGATGCATTGTCTTTCTGTGTAAACAGGAGTCTTCCTGACCTCTCCTTTAAACAAAGAGCAGTCGAATTCACTGTTGTGCAAAATAAATGTAACGCAATATTCATAGCTGCTTACATCAGACCAAGCAGTTTTGTGCCGTGTGAGGCCAAAGAGAAAACACTGAGCACTTCCTGAAATACAAGCTATGAAAACAAACTTGTGTTTTATTATTTTCCATATAGCCCTGTAAAAGAAATATACACATTTAGTTTTCCTTAAAATCTCGGTATGGGCATGCCGATTTGTCGGGTTTTTATTGCTTTAAACGTTTTACACACAGCACTGACAGTGAGAGAGGTTATCGTGCTTGTAGCATTTTTTGGACAGGTTGGGTTTTAAACCCTTTACACACCTGCATTTTTCAGTCAGCTGACAGTTCGAATAGTTACTTTTATCGCTGTGCGCAAGAGCAAGATTCGAGGCCAGCTCTGCTACATTCTACAAGCACAGTCGTGTCACATATGTAATGAATGTTTTTATCTTGGACACATTGCAACCTCTCTTTAACCCTTAAACTGGCTATTTTTGGTAATGTACCTTTAAGACTGATATACAGTATCTCAATGAGCTCTGCTTTAATAAGCTGACCTGTATTGTACATCCTTAAATAAGCAGTCCTGGCTGAAACCCTCCTTATGACTTCAGTGTGAAGAGGTGGAACTGAACCGTTTCAGGCTGAGATATCAGACGTACTGTCATATGCCAAAGCCTTATGTTGTTGCTGATGTTCTATGTGAAAGCATGGACGTGTTTCTGAGCACATTTACTGTTTATTTGTTGAATTTAACACATTAATTAAAGAGAAACAGAATGACTGGATAATGGGATAGATCCCTGTAGAGGATATGCTTGTATCATGCAACCCTAATATCGAACCAATATTGTGTTTTTATCCACATGTTAATAGCACTGACAAGGAAGCATTAAGGGCATGGCTCTCTCGTCTAACCAGTTCTACATCTTATCTCTTGAACAGCGGTTACTTTCTACTGCTGGTTGTCAGTGCCTGCTTTTTTTTTATTTATTCAAATGTGATTAATGTGAGTGTAACTGACTTTCACCCCCAGGTAAAATATACCTGCAGGTCTGGTTTGCTGCGGTATGTGCCCTGCTTGGCACCAAGCCACATGTGATTTTGTGTGTGTGTTCAGGGCCAGGTGGAGTTAGTCTCTGAGTCATGACTTCAAAAAACAAGCAAAGACATTTCAAACATAGCTGCGTTTGTTCATCTTTGTTTGGTGTCAGAGCTGCTTTCTGTAGCCTGTTTGGTCTCCGTTCCTCGACTCCACCAGCCCCTGTGATCTCTAATAGAGCCAGCAGGTCTTAGAGAGTTTGCTAATTAGGCCTCACTGTGAGTTTCAGGTGTGTGTCTGTGTGTGTGTTTGCTTGCTGCAGTGTCATTGATCTGACCCCATTACATGATTGAAAATGAAAGAGATAAGTTTCCATTTTCTCTAGGCCTACATAGGTAAAGCAATACATTTACTGCTCTTGAATTGTGTAATGGATCAGGAGATATCATATCTCACTGCAGTATACGAGGGCAAGCAACAGGAATGCTTATCTCTTTGTGTCGGTTATCATGACCAGGCTTCCATGAGCTTGAGTTTGGGTGGATCTAAAAGAAGACTGAAAAGGAGATTAAAAGTGGTTCAGACAGTTGACAGAGGCTACTCCTGGCTTTGACAGGGCACTAGCAAATACCCTACCATTCAAACTTTTGGATTCCCCATTCTGGCCCTGCAGTATGATTTGATGTTGATGCTCTGAGTACTGATATCCCTTGATAATGACACAGTGAACAAACTTCCAACATGGTATCCCCTCACCATGTCCACCTATGACAGCAGTAGAAACCAGTCTCAAAGTAATAGCCAGGAATTTATTACAAGTAACTAGACTGCCAGAAATAACTAGTTTATGGCTAGCAAGGGACTCGAGCAAGCAACACAACAAACCTAAAGAATCCCATTGCTATCAGCAAAGCGGTAATGCTAATGATTGAGTTTCTGTAACATTGTGGAAAATGTGGATAGAAATGTGTTTATAATGTTCAAAACTTGAACACAGCAGCTGCTGTATACACTGTGTGAAAATTTCATGATGATTGGACCAACAGAAATGGACCAAAACTGCTTGGTAAAAGTCTGGTTCCATTGACTAACAATTAAATTAAATGAGGTTTTTGCCCCCTCCTGTACAACTGCCATTTTGGAAAGGGCAGCGATGATGAAGTGATGGTAAACTCTAGTGACTGGATAGCAAAACATAGTTCATGCTATTAAATAATAAACTGCAATAATCTATTGATAGTCATTTCTTGTCTCTTTCAATGGCAAATTGATCAGTCAGCTTTGGATATGACATTTCAAATATCGTTCTGAATATTGATGGTGAGTTTCAGCACAGTGAAGTGTAATAGGGAAAAGCTTTCAGCTTACAGATTGGTGGTTTCTCTGGAAGTGAAGGAGGGCTACAATAAAGGTGATGATTCCACACTTGTGATAAAGTCTGACACAGTTGTCACTAATAACTTGCTAGCTTCATTAGCTTCTCTGGCTTATCATTCATATGACCCCCCCCATTCAGACACCCGCTAGCCAGCCTATGACGCAGACAGGCTTGTTTTCCCCAGCTGAATCACCGGGCTCAGCCCTGCTTATTTAGAAGGCACACTGTTTATGCCTAGCTATCATAAAAGATATGCTCTCAGATATGTAATATGACAATTACAGGCAGTCATTACTGTTGGGCCTAGTCTCGAGCGGGCCAACAATAGAAGGGAAATGGCTGGCTATCTTGTTTCTCGTTGCCTGCTATCTCCACTATGGCAGAAAGAAAAACTTCAGCTTTGCTGAGTCAGCACAACTGCTTTCTCGTGGATCAGCCCATTAGGCTCAGCTGATTGGCTGCAGAGAAAGACACTGGGAGAGGTCAACTGTTGCTAGGTGCCATGAATGTAGCCTAAATGGGCTGACTTGGCTTTGTTTTTATTGAAGGCCTTGTATGCCATGGGCTTGTGAAGAACAACAGCATTAAGGGCTTGGGAAGAGCTGACCTGAGTCGGTAGTGTTTCCCTGTGGTTGTTCCGGAGAATTGGTACTAGCCATAAAGTTTTTTTGTGGCACACTGCAGGTTGCATTTCAGCAGAATTCCTTCTGAGGAGTGCCAGCTTGATGGTTATATCGGCTGACAGTCCTGCAAGTAGTCATGATGAGAAACACAAGGAAGCTCGCATTAGTGTGGAATCAGAATGTTTGACAATAGGTGATTTTCCATTTGTTCTATTTGGTTTATCATCCTTGTGCGTTCTCCTGGACTGTTCGGATATAGATGGATGCTTTTAGAAACCAGTGTTGATAAAGCTGTCTCACAGGCACTTCTTCTGTAGAGCATTGTACTGTTCTCTTAACCGTAGCTGATGGAGCCTGTGTGAGAGTCACACTGCTGCCTGCTTTAAAGGTTACAAATGTAGAAAAGCAATTTTAACCTTATCTGTGGTCTCCATTGGGTCCATGTTAACACTATCTAAGCCCATGCCTGGGAAAGACAGGCTGTATGTGAGAAGTAGCACATGAACACCCCGTCTCCAAGCATTAGCATCAAGAACTGCTGCATAGTACTACAGTATATATAACAATGGGGATAAATTATGTTGTAAAAGACAATGATATGTTTTTTTTTTTGTTTTTTTTTAAACATGTTGTGGATCATGTTTGATTATAAACGACTGCACGTTTAATTCTAAAGCAACATTAGCCCTGAATATATATATAGACTAGAGAGACCATATGTACTGGTTTTCCAGCAATCTGACTGCATTTTCTGAATTGTCTAAAATGTCTGGAGTTGGCTTTTCGTACATCTTTACATTTGCCTGCACATGCTGCCTTTCTGCTCCCAGTGTTTTTAAAAAGAATATGGTCAACCTAACACACACTAATGACTGCACCTTAGTGGAGGAGGAGTGACACCAGGCCTTTTAGACCTGTCATGCGTGACAACAAACTCTTTATCTTGGTGCTGCCCACGGTGCCTCCACACACCAATTCGTTAGTCGCCTTCACCAAGACAAAAGTGGGACTCCTCACCGAAGATGACCCGCTGCCATTCTGATTCACTCCATGACAGTCTGGCACGACACCATTGCGATCTTTGGTGACGTTGATGTGATGTTAAGGGCAGTCGTCGTAACAGTCTGAGCGCATGTAGTCCTGCTTTGTGCAACTCTCTGCCAATGGTGCTGACACTAACCATTGGAGGGCAACCACATGGAGGGCATCACTTGCCCACAATCGTGGCTGTTGGGTCACTTAGGTATAGTGATAAGGGCCATCCTTGCTTAGGTCACATGTGCATTGATAGAATTAAGTTGCGCTAAATACGAGCAGTGTTTATCGTGTCCTAATCTGATCTGATATGAGAGCCCTCAGCTATAGTGCAGTAGAAGGTACAGTTGAACACAGTGTGTTTAGTTGTGATAAAATGCGATTCTGCTGCATCCCTTGTGATTTACCAGTCACCTTTGCAATGCAACTCAACAAAAGGTCTAAATCTGTGTTTCTTGTTTGTCTTGTTCTAGGAAACCGCAAGCTCCGTATATTTGGTGATGGAGGTAAATTTAGCCTGTCTTTCTTCATTGTTTTGGTTTGTTGCTCTGCCCTTTGTCTAACCTCACCTCAGTTCCTGAGAATGAAGGCAGTTAGCTTAGTCTTCATGCCAGAACAGCAGAGCTACAGCTGCGCATAGCACTGGCTAATGCTTTTTAAATTAAACAACACAAATAGAACATTTGAATGTTTAATACTGTGGCGTGCGTTCTTTGACCTGTATCTAGAAGCCCTTGGTTAATTACCCCAACCTGAATCCATCAGAGGTTACTAACTGGTCAGTTCCTATTTAGAAACAAATGCATGGTGGTTTGGGGAATGGGGGTAGAACTGAGTGCTTTACAAAAGAAGGGGAAAACAGAGGTCTGGTTTAATATGCATTTCAATGTCTTGGTCCCAGCCCTCGACTCAGGCCTTGATTATAATGTTACAGCATTGTGAGTTGCTTAGTGGTGGGTCATTGTCTTTATTCAGTGAATCACACCTCCAGATAATGCTGTTTCTGTTTTTTTCTGAACAGTACTGCAATGGAGGAGACCTGGCTGACTACCTGCATTGTAAGTGTCATTTATTTATTTATTTTTTATTTTTTTAAAGAAGCAACATAAATGAGCAGTTTATCAGACCAGTTATTATAGCTGGAGTTTGCATGAAGTGTGATGTTCTTGAGCAGTCATTCATACTGTTTTTGAGAACAGGTCTGGAAAATTCACAGAACTTTTTTTCTGCTAGCTTGAAGATGAAAGCAACGATACTACAGTTGTTTTAGACGCAGCAGAACAGGCTCAGAGTTCGGCTCAGGAAGTGAAGCAGGGAGGGGTGTATGTTTTGCTTAGAGCTGCAGACTGGAGGAAGTTTGCTGTTGAGGCTGAGACGCAGCAGCATGCTTTCAGAGGAAGCACGGAGAGGCATGCTGTCTGGCATTCCACAAACAGTGAGGGAATGAAGCAGCATTTGTTAACCTTGTAAAGATCTGTTTTAGCCCTGCACAGAAAAGGAGAGCAAGTAAAGACGCAGGAGGCTATAGCTTTGTCCTCAAGCATCCAGTAGTCCAAGTGCAATGCTCATTTGAAGTCGGTACAGTTGAATGTAGTTTGTTGTGGGTGCTAAAGGTCGTAGATTGAGGTGTTGCACCAGAAAGCAAGGCAGTAATTGTTTGGTGTCGTCTGCTCCCTTCCCCCAACACAGCCAAAGGCACTCTGAGCGAGGACACCATCCGTGTGTTCTTGCAGCAGATAGCAGGTGCTATGAGAGTTTTGCAGGCCAAAGGCATCATCCACAGAGACCTGAAACCCCAGAACATCCTGCTGTCCCACCCAGCCGGCCGCAAGTCCCACTCGAACAACACCTGCATCAAAATAGGTAGGGTGTGTTTGTGATATAATTGGGAATTTATTGATTAATCGCTTGCTGTAATGTTTTGGAGCCTGGAAGCAAAGATCTCTGCAAAATGTCGTTCCTAACCCTGGTCCCATTATTCTCCGTATTTTTGTATTTTCCCGTTTCCTAACACACCTGAGCCGAGTAATTAACTAAGTGAGTTAAGTACTTGGTGAATCTTATTGAGCTGAAGTATATATGTTTAGGGAGGGAAGACTTGAAGGTCAGTGGGCCTCTGGAAGCAAGGTTATTAAATACGTGGAGCACCAGCTTATTAAAAAAAGTAATAGCAGCATAATAACTACGAATAACGATGCAGTGGGTGGGTAACATGACAGCCCTTGACATGGGTAACTGTAATTCATTCTTTGCCTGGGCAAGCACACCATGCTGTACTAATAAGAGGGCAAGACCCCTAGCACTGTACATGCCTACTGGGCTTGTATGATTCAATCATGGTGTCCAGGACGGGGTTTATCATAATCCATTTCTGCAGCACCTATTACCTACTGTGCCTGCTTAATGAGATCTGCAGTTTCAGTTTCCCCCACTCCCATCAGATGCTTATTTTAATTTTAGTGTGGTTTGGGATTTTTTTCCATGCATCTAATACATTTATTGTCCACAGCCTAAAAGTGTCACCATGTGATCTTAGGTTAAAGGTCACAGTTACTGTAGACAACCGTATTGCCTTGTTAGTTTTTAATGACTGATGATCACAACATTAAAATTGCTCCTATTCATGTGGGTCAGTCTGAGGCAAGTCATTTCCTGGCTGTGCAGTAGCGAGCATATGCTATATTATTAATACCACTGTGATCTAACGCGTAACCCACAGACTGACAAATCTACTTCTGCGTAGTTGTAGAAGTATGTGATTCAGCATTCACATGTACATTTTATCATCATTGTATCAGAGCAAGGAGACAGTCTGCTTACAGTGCAACATGCATGGTATAGATGAATGGTAAAGTTTGTCAGTGTCTGGTTTGTTGAGGGATTTGGTAGTTTTGGGTTTGTTTCATTTTTTGTGGACAATGTTGCTATTATAGTGAAAGTATATTGTATTGCAAAGGACTTAGGTCATTCTATTACAAAACTGGCAAGTCTTAACACCTGGCAGGTTCTGCATTCCTCAGATGTTTTAAGCAGCCATAAAAATGAGCTAATTGCCTTGTTTGTTTATTATTTTGATATTTTCTGCCTTTCTGCTGTTGTCATGATCTGCATCTGCAGGTCTTATACTGTCAGTGAACATAGGCCACTTTAACCCAGAAGTTAAATTAGTTTAACTTTCTGTTGCTTTGGGGTGTGCTGCACAAACACACTACTTTGTTGGTTCTTTCTCTTCAGCTGACTTTGGATTTGCACGTCACCTCCAGAACAATATGATGGCTGCAACACTCTGTGGTTCCCCCATGTATATGGCAAGTGTCCTTGTTTTTACACTCTCATAAGCTTCAGTATTTCTGCCGTGCACATATTAACACTGGAATGCCGCATTCTCACCCTAGGCTCCAGAGGTCATTATGTCTCAGAACTATGATGCCAAGGCTGACCTGTGGAGTATAGGAACCATTGTGTTTCAGTGCCTGACAGGAAAGGCTCCATTTCAGGTGAGCACGGTCCGTTCATTCTAGAACAACTGGGCAATATTCTAGGTTTGTCTCGTATTTTATTTTTGTAGAATTACAAAAAAGTTTTATGCATCAAAAAAGTCATCATACATTTTTAAATGATTTTCATTTCTTACATATAGAAAGGATACTTTGGTTACTGTGCCTTTAAGACATATATATTAATATGATATGATTTATATGATATATTTAATTATATTTAAATGAGCTTTGCTCTGACAAGTGTCCCTGTACTGTGGCTGATGCCGAACGAACTAGTTTGAAACACTCTGTACAACCTAAGCGTAGGTGTTGCTAAAGTCATGCCACTGCTCACTGACTTCTGTTTAGACTAAGAAAGATGGACAGTCGACAGTTTTGAAAAGTAACATAGTGTGCCTAACCTCAACTAATGTCACCAGGGCTCCTACGCTTTACTCTTCAGCCATCATGTTGTGCCTTTTGTGTGGTTTTTTAAATTTTTTTTTTAAATGAGCAGCTGGTGTTTAGCTGTCCTTCAAATTTATGGTACCTTTTGTAAATCAGGTCCTTGGGCACACGTTCACTGATACCAGTGCCAAGCAACACTGAAAGTACGAGAATCAAAAACATTATTAAAGTTTGTACTGCCAAGTCTGTTCACCTTATCAGTATGCTAACATCTCAATTATGCAATATTTATCACACAAAAAAGCATGATTACTATGACCACTATTATGATGACATAGGCTGTGACTACCTAATGGAATGCATAACTTGTATACATCTGAATACTGCAGACAGCCTGGTTAAAAAACGAACAACACTCACACACATATATAAAAGTACACATACAGTGTTCTTTTAATTTCTCATGATGAAAGTGTAAAAACTAACACAGTGACCTGAGCTCACATTCTGTGTAATATAACTACTAATATGACTAATCCATTAAACTAATATAACTATTATTTATATTGTTTCCTTCATAACGTTTCAATGTGCATTTAATTCCAATTCTGCAGTTGTCTGATTCCCAAGCGTTTATACTGAATTGGTTCTAGTCGTATTCGGGAAGGTATTTGTGTAACTAGCAGTGGGTGTACTGTAGTAGATAAAGCTCTCTGCTCATGCAAACACCTGTATGAGCTCACCAGACAGCAATGAGTCACCTGTTACTGAACTGTAACTAATAACATGTAATGCCTCCACAAGCACAAATAACATCTGCGATTTGGAATGGACAGGACAAGTTTCCGGATGTAGAGGAGATCATTCTTCTGCCACTCTCATCAAAGAATTGTGCCTTTGGGTCAGATTTGGTGGATGCCATCCCTGGCACAATTCAGAGAATTTCTTGTAGACTGAGATTTTTGCTGGTATACCTGTATGACCGTCTGCTTCCATACACCTGCAGGTTCAGCTACTACTTTCACACTATGGCCTTTGGTACATCCCAATGGAGTCACTCCCTTTAGCTAATCATTAACATTTACATAAAGACACATTTCCACACGGCAAACGAGACGTTGACTGACCACTTACATGAATCTCGTTGCGCACCCCACCGATCTTTTTAGCCTGTTATCCTTGTACAGCGCCATCTGCAGGAGTCTGAAGTTTCTACCACCTTAAATTCACATGGTGATTTTTTTTTTTGTTCGGTGAGCTTATTAATAATTCTATGCATGCCAGATGTGATTAAATTGTAGGTCATATTTTTTAATCCCATTATTTACAATCCCACTAGATTATTGTCGGTTTGCATGTATCTTAGGTTTTACATTTGCGTTTCTCAGTCTGTGCCTGAGGTCAGCCTGTGTTATTGGTAGCCTGAGAATTTCAAAACAGAGCTGTGCTTTCACATGAGGTCATGAACAGGACATTTGTCTCTCCATACGCTTTTATGCAACCAAACTTCAGTCGACTGAGATGATGATCAGGAGTGCTGAGCTCTCAGAAGAACAAATTGTAATCACTTTCTCAATAAAACAGTTTGATGGAGTGCAGAAACATTGGCCAGGTTTCAAAACATTCACTTCTTCCTCCGTACAGTTTGTGGATGGAAACTAAGCCGCACAAACAGCCTGTTTTGAATGAACTGTTTTGTGGTGTCACAAAAACCTACAAATTTACATATGTCTGCTGTATAGATTACAGCAGTTCAAACTCTGCATACATGATAAAGTTGGGCAGACGATCTGAACAAAGCATCATTTCCATACATCAGGCACAGTAACAGAAACGGTGATGCAGTTATGATGTTTTTGGTACATTTAAAACAAAACAGCAAAAGTTTGATCTGAACCCTTTTAATATTTTAACTTTGTCCAGTCCTTAATTTAGTCTGTTGCATCTGAACCTTTTCTTTACTGCACATTTTTGTATAGTGTATACAAATACTGTATATTACTACATGTTGTATTACACTCATCATCATGGTGGGTTACACCTAGAAGCAATCAATCGACAGAAATGAAACTTGATGGGTGGGTTTGACATTGTGAGACAGCAGAATGATGCAAGTGGCAATGATGGCAACAGCCATGGTTGCGGATATTCACTGAGTTGCCCTTAACACCACTGCCCAATGTCACCAAAGACTACAATGGTGTCATGCCAGACTGTCATGGAGTGACTCGAA
Organism: Prochilodus magdalenae; assembly: GCA_024036415.1. Lineage (NCBI taxonomy): Eukaryota > Metazoa > Chordata > Actinopteri > Characiformes > Prochilodontidae > Prochilodus > Prochilodus magdalenae. The sequence continues at coordinate 107,516 of JAMWET010006530.1, forward strand.
TGGCAGCGGGTCATCTTCAGACGAGTCCTGCTTTTGTCTTGGTGGAGATGACCAACGAATCCATCCATTAGCCTTAGTGGAGGCTAAAGTTATCATCATTTATTGTTCCTGGTAACCTTTATCTTCTTTTCCAAAAGCATTGCAATCCCACACTTCCTTCCGGGTAGAACTATTCTTTTGGCGATGAGTGTTCTGGCTTTGTGAGAGAGCATATATGTAAAAACATGCTTTTTTAAAGTTTTGATTTGGATCATAGACCTACCATTTCTGACTTGAATTATTTCTGTGTTTCTGTTTTAGGCGAGCAGTCCTCAGGACCTCCGCTTGTTTTATGAGAAAAACAAAAATCTCAGCCCGAAGTAAGCATGCCCGTGTGTGTGTGTGTGTGTGTGTGTGTGTGTGTGTGTGTGTGTGTGTGTGTGTGTGTGTGTGTGTGTGTGTGCGCGTGTGTGTGCTGGATGATGTTGTTTTCCAGACTACAGGCTTGACAAGACTGCCCTGTCTTGTTTATTAATATCCATTCTCTCTTTGTGTCTGCAGCATTCCCAGAGAAACGTCCAGTCACCTGAGGCACCTGCTGCTGGGGTTGCTGCAGCGGAACCACAAGGACCGGATGGACTTTGGTCAGTGCCACGGCGCTTTGCCTTCAGCTGCTTTCTGTTTGCCCTTACAGGACTTTGGAGTGTATTTTCATGTAAATTAATATTTTAGTGATGCATCAGTTTTTTGCTCATGCCAAAAGTTTAGTTTTTTAATGTTGCCCAAGAGCTACTAAAAAAGACTCACAAGAGTTACTAAAAGACTCACAAACAGTTCTACACTTTAATTTTCTAAGTGAAAATAAATGAAAATTTTTTTTCTGCAGAGAACACGTTTCTGCACATCTCAAGGCACAATTAACATACTTGCGGGAAGAAGTAAAACATGGCCTTTGCAAAATGTTTTTTCAGTAAATAATTTGAATCTGTTCTAAAATTAGCAGGAAAAAAACGAAGTATTCAAGGTTTTTAAACTTGTCTGTGACTGTAAGCTTACATTACCACTTAGCTACATTAGCCTCGTGGCTTGAGTGTTAAACTAAAGAAGCCAACATCTTGGCTGGTCATGAGACAAACTGTGTAAAGTAGATTTTTTGCCAAGCGGTCGCTTTAATCAGTGTTCATTAATCCATGGCTGAGAGGAATCTGTAGTATAGTTGTGTGGTTTTCTGCCCATTATTATATCAGATTATGATCTCTCTCTCCAGACTACTTCAGTGCATTCTTTTATCTTTACGACATGGCGTGATTAGCACATGATGTGTAACATGTAATCATCTTCTTCTCTCTTCAAATAATTAGATGAGTTCTTCAAACACCCTTTCCTTGAGGCAAGTTCCACCATGAAGAAGTGTAAGTTCCTTTTCTGTCCACAGAGAGTTTTGTCTTTTACCGTTTAACATCAGTGTTATTGCTATCTTGTGTGCATTCGGCGAGCAGAGGCCTGTCTCACAAAGCAGGATTTTTTTAAGGGTTGCAAACATAAAGCTTATCTGGATTTTTCTTTTTATTGGTCTACATCGGCAAGAGAACTTCTGCTGCACACCTGTCCTGCTTCAGGGCATGTTAAGTTCAGAATTTCGGTTCACAAACAGCTCTGTGACCAATCAGGGTTGAATTCCTGACCATTCAGGGCAGATCTCTGACCTCTGGCGTTTTCTGAGTCATGTGAAGAGCATCACTCCGATTAAAGTATTATTTCGATAAGCATCTGTTTTCATAGTTGCTTTAATATTTGCATATTTGCCTACTATGATTTTTTAAATTATTATTGTTTTAGTATTATTTTTTTGTTTGTTTGTTTGTTTGTTTGTTTGTTTACGGCAAATAAGCTGTTAGACTCCCACCAAACCCACACTAAGCTATACGGGCTCCATGAGAGAGAACCTAGATCTTTTGACTCTCATCATATTACTTTATTCCATCACTGTCCTGCACACTTTCAGGCGTACTCTGCCCTGACCTGACTGAGCTCCTGTAGAGACTGATCATGACCTGATGAGCAGGGAATGGTTGAAACTGTGCAGCACAGTGGGACCCCAGGACTGGAGCTGAAACCAATATATTAGTGTGTTTGCTTTTCACCTGCTATACTAGATCGTAACGCTGGTTCTGTTTGTTTACAGCGGCCCCAGTGACCCTGACTTGTTTTCCCAGTTCAGCTTCTGCAAGCTCGTGTAGCAGCTCCTCCACTTCCCATCTTGCCTCTCCTCCTGTAAGTGCATGTGCTCAGAACAGCTCATTTACAGTGCAGACTAGATGTTCTATATGGCGCCTGATAAACCTTATGTAGGGTCAGAAGTTTATCATTGTTAGCATAGCAAACAGTTCAGGCCAGCTGCCTCAGTGTATAGATTCTAACGTTAATGCTTAACTCCATAGTCCACCTGGCAGAGGGAGATATACATCTGGTGATGGCTTGCATGAACAGCACATGTAAACGTGTCATGATGAAACGTTAGATTGGCCGGCTGCAGGAGTGTTGCTACCGTTAGCTGGAGCTGCTGTGAAGGACTCAGGCTATCAAATAAGGGTAGCTCTTCAGCTTTTAGATATTTTATAGTTTGACCAGGTGTTTTCTTCTCTCTGATCAGCTTTACAGAGACTGTTGTCTGTGTTAAGTGTTAAACAGTATAGCCCTACTTGAGACCATTTTCAGCCTGCCATGGAACCTGTACTCGGTAGTACCATTGTAATTCAATTGTTAACCATAGAATTTCAGTACCCAACCCTACAGTACTAATCTCCAGTGATTGTCGAAACAGGCTCTGCTGTTTTGAGAAGGCTTTGTACTAGATGTTGAAACATTGCTATTAGTGAGCATTAGTGAGGCCAGGTAGACACGTTGCATGATTAGTTCTGATCTCTCCATTGTTTGGCTTTATACTCCTCTAGTCAAGGCTTGACGTTGGAAAGGGTGATCTTATGTACTGTTCTTTTGTGTCTATGGAGTATTCATCCATTCCCTCCTCTCTCAATCTACAGCAGTCCCTTGGTGAAATCCAGCAGAATCGAGCAAAAGCGTTAGCCTCCCCTACCCAGGATTCCCCAGGCTATCTGCTAAAGGATTCAGGCGGCGGTGGCGGCAGCAGCAGTAAAAATTCCTCCTGCGACACGGATGATTTTGTCATGGTTCCGGCTCATTTCCCAAGTAAGCCTGCTCGTCTCCCCTCTAGACCATATGGACATGGCTGTTCCACTATCACACTCAGTCACTAGATGGCAAGTGACAGTCTATTAGTGTAGGGTTCAGAGCATTTGTCATTCTCTCACATCTCACTCTTCCACTCCCCCCTCCTTCTCCCTCTTGTCTTCTTACTAGGTGAGCTCACATGTGAAATGCCCTCAGGGAAGGTGCTTCAGGATAGTCTGATGTATAGTGGGTGAGAAAGCTATTCTTCTTTATCTCTTTGCCGGAGCTTGATGGAGCATCTTGTTGTTGGAATTACTCTTTGTAGTGTATACAAAAACTTTTTCCAGTCTTCTCCTTCACCAAGGTGCTCACCTGAGACAGTAAAATGTCCTGCTGTCCTGTGGTACAATGACAGTGTTCTGTTTCTCCTGTCCAATAGGAGTTCTTTCCTGGCATCTGGAAGTCAGGGTGGTCAGGTCAAAACCCCGCCACGCTCACCCTCATACAGCAGCTCCCCAGGACCAGCAGGGTAAGAGCAGCATAGTTGTATGGTGCTACGGTGTCTGTCTGATCACCACAGTCACATCCATTCTCTGTTATGTTCTCACAGGGATCAGTGTCACATACCATTTAAACAGATTTCTTTTCCCACACAGAGTTTTAGTCACAGTGCAAATGTAGTTTGCTGTATGACAAGAGGACACAAATTTCAGTGTCATTTAAAATAAAAAAAAAACCTAAAGAGACAGTGGTGCACTAAACGTTGAGTATTCTAAGAGAAGTGGGACTGAATCCCAGTGGTTCCATTTGGTTTTGATTTTCCTGTAATATAAACTATGGAACGAGGCCTTCAGAAAGCTTTTAGAATAGATTGTCTGCAGATTGTAGTCTGTAGTTTCGCCTATACACAGTTTTAAAGCACTATAGAATCTTATAGAAGAGTTTTAATAGTTATAGATTATGCACCAGTAGTTGTGCATCACATTTCGTTTACAATATATCTTGCATTCAGCTGTGTTATATTTAATAAGTCATAAACCTTTCTTTTTAAGTCAAACAGCTATTAAGTGCGAGTTAACAGAAGCTTCAACAAATGTATATATAATTTAAAATGAGTCCGTATTTTTTGCCCTTGTCTTTATTTCATTTTTAATTAATTTTACGAAATCATGGTTTCAGTTTTTGAAATAAATCTGTGGGGGATATTTTCCTCAGCTCCAAAGTTTACTCTTAGAAGTGGTTGCGGGTTGGCTGTCTGCTTTTCTGCTTTTGCTTCATCATCTGAGTAATTCCAAACATATTCAGTGCTTTTGATACTGGGATGGTCATTCCTTTGTTCTGAGAACTGCTGACTTTTCCACAGTGCTGCATGTGCACTGTTTGTGATCGCTTTTCATGTTACTAACTATTATTGAACGGGACCCATAATGCTTTTTCTGGTTATCCTCTTTCCTTTAGTGTGTTATGTGGCTTTGTGTGCATGCTAGCGGCCTACAGACTTATAAAACCCAAAGTAGACTCCAGAAGGAGTGTGTTTTGGGTAAAGTGAAATGAAAGCATGTTGGTCTCTTCTAGTAGACCCAAAAATAAAATTATAAATATTGAAAATGTGTATAAGGGATGCCCGTTTTAATAATTACTTATGCAAACTTGTACAGTGTAGATTGAACTGTTATAAGCTGTCGTAACATAAACAGGTCATTTGATTTACAGTATAAAATGCTTTAAGGGTGAAGAAGTTATGGTGTGATTTTAAAATGAGCAAATAGTTGTTATTATATGATGAACATTATCATCAAATTTAAATAGAGTTAAAATTAAATCAGCTTTAATTAATTATCACTGCTGCAGTTTTTCCACAGTACTGTGGAATCATCTGTAGCTCCTATAGAATATAAGAATCATGTTGGAATAATTTTATGCTAGTATCTGCAACATTTCAACAGTTGACAAGTTCAGTCCCATAGTGTACAGTATGTCTCAAAGCATCACAGTAAGACAGAGTAATACGGAGTTTCACATTGGAATAAAAGTGTTGCAGCATTAGATTTAGCTTCTGGCAGGATTCATGTGTGTACGTGGCTGTCAGTGTCAGCTGTTTGTTCGATGTACTGTCTGGGAATAGAAAGCGTTTCTTGGGGTTGTTGGTGAGTGTTTCAATATTGCAGCATCCTTTGAACATCATGTTCCTCAGTGTCTGTAGTTTAGTTTCATAGCCGCCAGTGATTAGCGTCTGTCTGGTTTGTTAGATGGCAGATCTGATCAGCTGTTTGAAAATCACGCACTTGGTGGGAGTATTCTCTGCGGTGCTGTGTTAGAAGTTCACATCCATTTGTTTAGGTGTGCCTCTAGTGCTTACACAGCCCTTGGAGGAGCTGAACCACTGCAATGCCTTTTTTGCGAACTCTGTTTTGGAACCTTAACAGCATCTCTCTGACAAAACAACTTGAGGAATCAGTAACATTACCAACTTCTGCTGCTGCCCCATCAATACTGATTAGTGTGTGGCTCCTTCTGTGTCTGCTGAAGTCAGCAAAGAACTGTTTTGTTTTGTTGACACTCTGCTGCCAAATGCAACCTCAGCATTGGCCAGCAGGTTATGTAGGCAGTTCTCATAATAACGGCAAAAATTCCAGCACAGGGAAAGTCTGGGCTTTTGTCATGAGCAGAGAGCAGCGAAGAAAATGGTACCATCAGGATCTTTTTATTACCACCTGGAAGTGATTACCTGATTTCTGGGGCAGTGGAAATGGGTCCATAGGTCTAGTATAAAACAAGATGAGCACCATTAAGAAATGTTAAGTTAAAAGGAAGCAAGTTTAAGGATTACACTTAAATTTTTAGTATTTAGGTCAAGGAGTTTAGGTTTAGTGTGTCTCTCCAATAAACCCACAGACTACTCAGCGTTTATCCTTAACCATTTTAAGGGAAACTGTTCTGTGTCACTTAAAGTAACGTTCCTTTTATTTAATTTCTAAGGAAGTGTAGTTGACAAAGTAATATAGATGCCCCTATATGCCCTTCTTTTCTTTCGTTTCCCGTTGCCTTTAATTACAGCTGTATATATGGTGTTATCTACAATCTGACTCCTGATAACTATACAAGCCCTGGTAGGTCCCCCAAACTGCCCCGTCAGTTTGTTGCAGGTTGTTTTTCTGATTCTCATAATCCAAGTAATCCCAAGCGCTTTCAGTGGCGTGGTCTGAACTCGTTGATTTTGTTGAATTTAAGGTTTGTTAATTTGCTGATTTTCTTCAGTTGTGTTTTTCTTCCGTTTCCTTTTCACTGTAACAGAGATCTTGGCAATCTTAGCAACTACACATCATTTCAGAAACACAGCGTAGAGTAGTGCTCTTGAAGCGGACAGGATGGACAGAAATAAGAGTGGAGCTTGATTTCTTCTCTTTTCCAGAGTTGAAACTATTTGTCCATCTGAGCTTACAGGGTTATTAGAAGGCCAATCTCTCTAACTTCAATTATTAAACAATAACCAAAAAAATGAGACTCCTAACAACCGTGCAAGGCCTGGTCTGTCCACCAAGACTGTCTGTCCTCGTCAGAGAAACAGTACTTGAAGCTTTTGTCTTTGAGTGAAAGAAGAAAATCAAGCCCCACTCTTGCTTCAAATCTAAAAACATTCACAGGTGTTTCTGTCCATCCTTCCACTGTGAGAAGACAACTCAGTGATGTGGGTCTGAAAGTATATGTAGCTGCTGAGAAGCCTTTACTGAGGAAAAAAAAAAAATCTAATAACAAAAAACACTTGCCAGACTATCCACCCCAGACCTCAGCATCACTAAATCTGTTTGAGACCACTAGTAGAAAAGAAGAAAAAGCCACCAACTTTTAAGACTAAACTTTAGAGGTGTGATAAAACGTCAGTGCCAATTTCTTTAAAAAACTGAAAGTAGGAATAGAAGCTGTATTTAAAAGGCACAGAACACAAACACACTAAATACTGAACAAATGGTGTTTGTGTATAATTCTTAATGCTTCTGTGTGGTCCTGGTAAACATGTTTTTCATTTTGAAAATCAAGTAAATGCCTTGGACGTCTACACAGTGCTACATATTCCACTGTGCTCTTTCTATTTCTCCTCTTTTTGTCTACTTTACATCATCCTCATCTCTCATTTCCCCCTTTTCTTCTTTCATTCTCAGCAGGCCCACTGAATACTCTGTGAGTAACTATGGCAACTATGGTCAGTCTGTACCCATTCCAGTGCCCACTCAGATTCACAACTACCAGCGAATGGAGCAGAACCTGCACTCTCCCAGCCAGGACAGCTCCCCACGGTCAGTGCACACACACACACACCTACACTTACACACTGATTTCTTCACACTACACACATTTTGACTGCATAACTTCCCCTACAAAAGGCCTTGAGTCATGGTGTGTCTCACGCTTGTCTCACACAGAACAAAGCACACTTGCACTATTGTTTCAAGGTTTGGAATCACTTTATTCAAGAATAGTTTCTGTAGTATAAACTAAGCTAGAGAAAACATTATCACAAAGATAGCATTCTGTAATTACCTGTTTATAGATTTGATTATTACTTCACAAGTATGAAGTGGCTTCTGGATATTGATTCAGTTATTATAACCTATTTCTCATTGATAACGAGCTACAGCACCTCTGTTCACAACTTTTCCAAGGATGCATGATTTTGGAATCATATATGTACCTTCAGGTAATTGTTTAAGAAAGCTTATTAGCAGCAAAGAGATATTTAGATTTGTGCTGTACAGCAGAAGTTACAGGCGATCCTTATTTCCTTAAATGTAGTTTTTGTTACTCTGTAAAGCTCATACTTTTCTATAATGCATAGGAAATTAGTGGAAAACTCCCATTTTTTTTCTTTATGATTTAATAACTGTTGACTGATACAGTTGTATGCAAATTGTTTTGTTGATTTTGTAAATGAAAAGAGGTTGACTTATCATCTACAGGGAATTAACTTAATATATCTTTTCTACTAATTCTTTTGTGTGGTTCTAGTTTTTTGTTGAGTTTAGCATGTAAAATGCACCTTTTTACACATACGTCACGGTTTTGTGTTCCCAACCAAATATGTTAAATTCAGCAAAAAGTAATACTGCAGTAAAATGTTTGCGGTTTTTAGAGGACATGTTGAAGGAGCCGTGTGTAATTTCATGGTACGAAGATGTGTATTAGAATAAGAAGCTGGCGAGTAAGAAGCTGAATGTTGGTGCCAGATTGTAGATGCTGCACCATGTAAGGTGGAACAAGAACATTTGAAACTGGGGAGGCTGGGGAATAAGAAACTGACCTCAGCCTTGTCGTTTTAATGCTGCTAGTATTTTTAATGAGGAGATTTAAGCTGTCAAACCTGGAGTTTTATGCATGGAGCTAAACAAAGATGAATATGCCTACTTTGGGGGCAGTCGTGGGCTGGAGGTTAGGGAACCAGCCTTGTGACCGGAGGGTCGCCGGTGCGATTCCTTGAACTTACAGTAATGACTGAGGTGCCCTTGAGCAAGGCACCTAACCCCCAACTGCTCCCCGGGCGCCGTGGATAGGGCTGCCCACCGCTCCGGGTAAGTGTGCTTACTGCCCCCTAGTGTGTGTGTTCACTAGTGAGTGTGTTTGTGAGTGTTTTACTTCACGGATGGGTTAAATGCGGAGACTAAATTTCCCCACTGCGGGACTAATAAGGGATTCAAATCTAAATCTAAATCTACAGTAGAATATTTCAACATGGCCTTTTATCCACTGCTATAGATGCCACTTCAACATAAAAACAAGGCAGACACTCCTATAGGCAGCATTGCAATTCATGTACATTAGAGATTTCTGAGATTCTACAATCACTCAAACTTTCACACTGATAATATAAAAGTTGTAATAACAAATATTGTAATCAATTAGAAAAGCATGCAATGTAGACTTAGTATCAGTAGAGGTGTCAGACATTTGTAACCCACTGTACATGAGAAAGCTTGGCCCAGGAATCCCTTTTTGGTGCTTCCCTAAATATTGAAATAAAATACTTGGCCTATGTTTAGAGGTGATGGAATCATATTGGAAATATTTGCATGTATTTGCAAGAAAGTTGGTTTCATAATTTTAAAAACATTGATTCTGAGCAAAGTGTTGTACTCTATTATATCATCTATGCCAGCATTTGTGAGATTTATGTGATAATGGTTTGTGGTCTTGAAACACTCTGGGCTTTATGGCTCGTTTCTGCATGTATGTAATGTAGATGCGGTCCAATGCGGCGGTGCAGCAGTGGGAGTCCTCTGGGCTGTGGCAGGATGGGCCCCTCTCCACCTCACCCAGGAGCCCTTCCTTCACGCAGACTGTCTATGGGGGGCTCCAAACCCTTCCAGCTCTCCCCACAAGGTAAGCACTGTGTTTTACGATTTTGATCAACTGTCAGAGCTAGAGATGGGCATCATTATTAAAAATAAATGGATAGCAAAACAGATCTTGGTATTTGTACTTAATTGGGTATTGGAATGATGCATGTGTAGTTTGGAAGTAAAATAAATAAGTAAATAAATGTTTTTATTTGCATTTTTTCGTGGTGAAAAAAAAAGTTTGGGCAAAACGGTTGAGTGAAATTGCAATATGTGAGCATCGGTATATATGGAAACAGAAGAGGCGCTCAGAGGGAAACATTAACAGCATAACAACTCTGTATGCATAATTTCTAAATACATAGCCTTATTCTATATTAATAAAATACATGTCCTTACATATGCCTTATACGCCCACAGTTTTAAAAAGTTTGCCATTTTCAGACGAATGACAAAAGTAATTTTTTCCGTTACACATTTTATTTATTAAGTTTATCCAGCCAACCCCATCGCTGTGGGGGGAATCAGGAATCAGGCACCTCTTTGTCAAATCTTTTTTACTTTCGGTTAATAACCCTAGAAGTACATTTACAATCTTGTTAGGTTAGGATTCAACACCCCCAGAAACAATGTGTCAAACACACAGGGCAAGTCTAAGTTACATTTCCCACTACTTTATGTAACTCTTCAAAAAAAAATCTAAATATTAAACCCAAAACACATTCCAGTGGCCAGCCTCCTGAACCCCAAACAGCCTCCAGCATCTTTGATTTCCTATGGGTTTTTGCTTTGGAGGAATAAAAAACATTGAGTAATACGTTTCCACCAAACTTCTCCTGAAATATATAAATCTTCATCCATATATTATTTAGTATAATAACACTGCTCTCTTTCTCCCATTTTTATGTATCTTTTTTTATGTATGCCACTAAGGTAATGTACATTTTAGATATAATTCCATTTTGGGACTGAGATTGATAGGCTCCATATAAATATTTCAAACGTATGATGACAAATGTATGAAGTGTAAGCTGTGCAAATGATCAGCTACATATTACCTCTAGCTGTAGCTTCACCCAATAAATAATTGTTAAACCCTCCATATTACCAGGTTTTTAATACAACAGTATGAATAAATTGTCTGATAAATGCAAACATTCAAACAGCAGGCGTGGTTGATGTGCCCATCTCTAGTCAACACTGTATCTGTGGATGTAGCCTGTGTTTCTTAAACTAGCATTTCCTCTCCTCTTTGTCTCAAAAGTGGGCACCATCCCTGAACTGCCAGGCCAGGCTGGCCTGCTGGGCACAGAGACAGGCCACAGGGGCTCTTGGGGTGGAGGTGAGCATGCCCTCCCTCCATGTCCTCCCTGCAGGCACACACTTTACTTGAGGAGACACCCGTTGCAGTGTTTTGAACTGCACGTTAGCTAAGTGGTTTTAGATTATATGAATGAGTTGCTTTAAATGCAGTCCCTGGGGACACCCAGCTGTTCCACATAATTATGTCATCAAGATCCACTCAAGCGCAGAACGCTGGGTTCAGGTGTGCTGCAAATGGTACGGAGTACATTTGAGAAATAGTGAGTGTCCCCATGGGACTGACGTGAGAAGGTTTAGAAATGTAAATATTGATTCTTTCTTCATACCAGTGGGTTTCCTTTATGAGCAGATGTGCTTATTGTTAAAGGTGGGCAATATGGTTCAAAACACAATGTCACAATACATTTCAATGGGAAAATGCATGAGAACAGTAGTGCCAGATTAAAAGAAGAAACAAAAAAAGATATGGAAATATATAGCCCCCAATTGAAAACATAAACAGTTTAATGAGTGCTGTTTGGGTGGGAGTATTTTTACATTAAGGTTTGAAGTAATCCATTTATATCAAAGAATGTCTTTGATGTATGTGTCACAGAGTGTGGCTATATGGTTCCAGATTGCTATCACATCAAAAAGTTTCATACACAGTACGTCAGTCTACTTCCGGCGGTGCTGGAGACGGCAGCAGCTGGGCTACCTCACCCGCTACATACCCTACTGTACCCTACTGTTTATGCACATTTGTCTTTGCACTACACTATTTATATATACACACATTTTCTTATACTGCACTGGAGAAGAAACCTGACTGTGTGTCGTTATACTGTACAATACCATTCTTTTTCCACATTATATGACGACAACATGTTATTTATCAACATGGAGTAACGTGGCTGAAGGTTATTTTTATGATTCGTTATATCTCACTGTACACAAGAATGTGTAGTCAGTTAAAACTTCCGACCATTGAATTGAACCACTGTCATTGAGAAACACCAGGACTGATTACCACACCTTCCCATTTAAATCTGGATCATAGTTAAAATGGAATTCTGCCTGTTAAATTTTTTTAGCTAAAATGGTTAAGATGTAAACAGTGCCATTTGGAGTGGTTTAATGTAATGTGCTCCATTTTAGAGGGACCTAAAAAGCTTCCGCACAGGACCTGATTAGGTAAAGTGGTTAAAAATGCTCTGCCTAATATGATCATTTTGACATAAATGTTTGGCCTGAAATGTATTTTAATATCTGTTTATTGCAGAGGAGTACATGCAGGCTGTTCCCAAATTAATATTTTTGTTCTACCAATAACCGCTTGACATTTTTAAAATTGGGAGACGGTTAGTTGGGTAATTCTCCTATAAGACAGTGGAATAATGGTTCAAGCTATGCCCCTTTTTTTGTAGTTAATCTGTTATATTATATATGATGCCTGCGGTCCAAGAACGACAAACAGTCTACTTAGAAAATCTGATATTTATGTAATGCATAACAATAACATTGTGTCATATTGCCCACCCCTGCTTGTTGTTCTATTCGCTGGTATACAGTGTGATGCCTTTTGTACAAGCAGAGTGCAAACAGTCCTGTATAATTTGCACAACACTGGAGATGAATCTTTGCCAGTGTTGTTTTTGAGCATCTGTTACGAATATTAACATCTTGCTGAGACAAGCTGGGATTGCATCTCTGCACTCACACTGTATTCTAAAGGCCTGCTTGCCCTGTCACCATATTTTTATTTGGAGTCTGCATTGCTGAGCACAAACAGAAGGTCCACAGTGCCCACAGCTCCCATCCCCCTGCCCTCGTTGTTTCATAATTTATCTGCCCTCTGGTCTATGTCATGCTGTTATTTACGTCAGCACAGTTCACCCAGGACCTCTCTGCTCTGTGTGCTCCAGCTCTCCAGATTCAAGAGGCCAAGGCCCGTCCGCAGCAGCAGCAAGGGCTGGGCTCACGCCTGCACAGTGCCCCCTGTCTACTGGAGGCTGCTGGTGGCTGCAGACAGGCAATCAGAAAGCAGCACTCAGACCCTATGGTGGCCCCTCAGGGAGGCACGGTGGCCCTAAGACCTCTGCATTCCTCTCCTCGACTCAGTGAACTGATGCAGCGCAGCCCTCTGCCCACCATCCTCGGATCCCCGTCAAGAGTAAGTGTGTGTGTGGTTGTTTTTTTTTTTTTTTAAATAGGCAAAAAATGCACAGGAAGCAGTTTTAGTAAGTCTGGTGATCCATATCTGCAAGGAAGTGCTTGGGGACTGGACACAACAAAATAATTAATAGCAATATGGACTGACACTGATGTTCAAAACAATCTGCACACAACTTACAGGTGCCATGCAATATTTAATTGAGCGGATTTTCATAGTCCATCCCACGCAGCAATTAGATTTCAGTCTAGCTGGACTACCAAGTAAAAACTTGCTTCATATCTGATCCATAAGATTATAAGGCTGAACATTGGAGGTATTAACAAGAAGCATTGAATGGTATCCCTGCATATTTGTTAGAAAAACTGAAATATCTTCTGAAAGACAGAAGCTGTAATAAAGTCAGAGAGTGGACCTGTTGATATTATATTTAGTTACTGTGTAGATGTGTTAAATGATTTGTGCTGTATTTGATGTATGGTGTGTCCTTTTTGTCTGTTGCTTTTCCTGTTTTTATATCACACAGAAACTGCCTTTTAAAGTAGTACTTTTCTTTTTTTTTTTTTTTCCCTCTCAGGCCATGCCCCCTTTTGAGTTCCCAAAGCCGCCCAGCTCCCCCAACATGGTCACTTTTTTGACCCAGCAGGGCTTAGTTTTCCCATCATCTGCCAGTAGGCCATCCCAGGGAGAGGCTGGCCTGCCTGCTGCCTGTCAGCCTGAAGAAGCCAAGGCTTTTGGAAGGTATGAAGTGTGGAACGATATTATGTCTCTCAGGCATGGATAGTCTTTCTCTGAAGAAGAATCACAACATGATGTTCAAGAGTCTAATCCCCTCGCTTTTTACATTCAAGAACCCTTTCATCATTTGTGTGTTCCTCATCCCTCTTTCACATGCTCCCTGAACATGCTCTGTTGTACCTCCAGGTCCCAGAGCGCTGGCCGCCTGTCGGACATGCTGTTGATGGCAGCCTTTGGGGGACAGCTGGGAGACCGAGGGAGCATGGAGAATCTCAGTGCTGACAGAGACATTGATATAACAGGTGAACTCTTTTCTCTTTTCTCTTCATATAAAAAGCATGCTTATGTAAACCAATGTTGGTAAGAACATAAATTGGCTCTAGCAAAGGCTATGCTTTCAGTTGTTTTTATTGTAAACATGGTTATGAGATGAAGAATGACATCACTGGCCTGGAGTGAGTGACGTGTGTTGGTATATTTAGCTGAGTCAATATGAGGTTAATGATTGAGAAGGGCAGTATAATCTTATGAGAAGTCTGCTTCGCCAGTAAAGCAGTTGTCTGAGACCTTCTTAACCTCTGCCAAGATTATGCAAAGCATACTGCTATAGATAAGTACCTGACATTTGCCTCATTATTTAGTGTACTTGTTGGTTCTCAGAAGTTCCATATGGCAGTAGCACTTTTATGACTTAAAGGTTCATTAGTCTCCTAAGCAGTACTTTAGTCATGTAAGTAGGTCATTGAGCAGTCCATGCGGGCATGATTTGTAATTTTCCTATAGAAAGTAGGACAGAAATGGCAAACACAACAAACTGCATCTAATACTTGATTTTTAGAGAGATCTCAAAATCATTTATGAAAGAGATTTAATGTTCAACATGTATGTCTATAAGAGAAATGAATTTCCCCCTAGAGTGGCTCAGAGTGTGTTTTTCTGTTTTCATCTCTCTTTAAATATTTGTTTTAGTTCATGATGCTTAACATGATTACTGGATGAATGTATCCGGGAAGCTGCTTTCAGGTTTCAGATTCAGGTGTACTTGTAACTTTGAGAATTAGATTTAGAATTTAGAATCGTTTGACCACTTGTGGTTGCACACAGAGGAATGTAACCTCCACATTTAAACCAACCACATGCACATACACGGTAGTGAACACACGTTTGGGGGCAGTGAGCACACTTGTCATCATCCTGTTCGTTCCGGGAATCTGTCCCGTATTGTGCCTCATTCAAAAAGCACTCAGAGCTAACATAATCCCTAGAACTTCAAAACAAATATGATGCACTGTACTGCGTTGTATTATGTCTACTAAAAGTAATATTGAAACTCATAGGAGTACATGTAAAAGCAACATAGAATATCTACATTAAAAATGAACTGAAAGAAAAATGGTAATAAACTGATAGAAATGTGTTTTCACAGACAAGTAGTAGCGGGTAGGCCCGGTTTGGATGGTTTCTTTGTCCTTACTGTTATTCTCTTTTTGTTCCACAGCTCCCTCCAGTGGCGGTACCATGGTGGTGGGTTCAGGCAGTCCAGCACGCGTGGTGTTCACTGTGGGCTCGCCACCCAGCGGAGGCACTCCACCACAGACATCTCGCTCCAGGAAGTTCTCAGGTGAGGTCGAGTTCTTTTTCAAAGACTTTTCTTATCTTTCTTTTTTTTAACTCAGTTCAGGTGTGATGGATTTGCGATAAGGTAAATAATGGGATTAAAATAAGAACTGTGGAGAGGTTATGACGTGTGTGATTTATGATTGGAAATACATAAATTTAGCCTAAGGCACTGCACTAAGTTTAGCTTATTATATTAAGTTATATTAAGTTTAGCAGACTTATTTTCACTTAGAAAACTGACATTAGTGACTGTCCAATTTGGCATACAACTATACACGAGTATAAAGTTAATTTGGATTTTTACAAATCAATGCCTGAAAGCCAAGCAGTTTTGTGCAAGCCTACTTTCTCAATTAGATCTTAAATTGCTCATAAATCATAAATTGCTGGATTACAAATGGAATGAACGGACTATTGATAGTTGCAAAATCTTTGTCATTTGTATTATAGTGCATTTCTGCATATACTCAGTTGCTGCTTTCATGATTCCAGAAAGCAGTACTTCAGGCAATAGACATGAGGCATGTTCTCCTGACGTGAATAGAACAATTTATTAATACGGGTATCAAAGTGTGCTGATGATGTTTTCTGCTATCCCTGTGCCGAATGCTGTCAGTAGGCTAGCTAGAAAAGTGACTGGTTTGCCGATTGTTGAAAGCTTAGGGGGGATTTTCATTTCTCAGCAGGCTCTTCGAGCTCCATTAGCCCTGTGGGGTCCCTCACCAGTCGCTACCCGCATTCAGGAATGTGCTTTGACGGCTATGAGATTCCTTCCAGTCCCCGTTATGGTCTCACTGACCCCATCTCTGCCAACTTGGAAGGAGGTGTAACCTTTGAGGCCCCTGAGCTCCCAGAGGAGACCCTAATGGAGGTCTGTCCATTGTCTGTCTGTCTGTCTGTTAACATGCTGTTCATGCTCTTGTTACAATAAGGGATATTAAGCCATTGTTCTTAGGATGCTGTTCAATTTGCGCACAAGACGTTGTAGTGGATTGATATCGGCTGAACTATATTCTAAAAGACAAGGCAGAAAAGAGCTGCAAAGTCTCTTTGTTCCTGTAAATAAACCAGCACATCCGTTTCTACTGATAGATGTTTATTTTCATAGTCATAACAAAACTATTTCAGATAGGAGGACTTTACAGCAAAAAGAGGGAAAAGGCACTTTAACGCTAATGTCCACTTCTGTTTAAAAGACTGGAACAGACGTTTTCAATTAAACAAACAGTTTGGTTGCAGTCCGATATTTTACAGGTCTCCTATACGCTGACAACTATATGCATTTTCACAGCTTTCATATAATTAGTAGGAGACTGGGAAGCTGTAAATGAAAATGGAAGATTTCTCTGTCCAGGATGATGAACAGAGCAAATTAAATAAAATAAGTTATTATAAAAATGTTTTTACTGACTGCAATTAACTGCATGTCTCATTATACAAGTACAGTCAAAATAGTCCCATGTAATGCAGTCATAGTACTGCTGGTACCATATTCTCCGTTTGATAATTAAAAATAAATATTGTGACGTATTGTATATCGGGGCGTATAGTTAATTTTTGTCACATTTCCTTCTTTTAAAATAAAATAATAGAAATTGTTAATAAGGCATTAAAGTCCACATTTCTTGTACTGTAGTGTTTGTTGGTGCCAGTAAAGTTTATGAAGTGCTCACACAATATATAGAGCAACTGATGATTTTAAATAATAAAAACAGTAAAAACATCAAAAGATTTTGGTAACTGTGAGAAGATGATGGTGAGGCCACCATCTGGAAAAGTGAGTCCATGCATATCTAGGTTTAAGAGCTTTGGCCATGATCTCTGATTCTTCTGCGCTTCATTTTCTAATTTAAATGAGCATGAGCTACAGTGCACACTGCTGGATGTGATCATGCTGAGTTGTATTGAGCCTTTCTCTGTGTGGTGGATCTCTCTGCAGCAAGAGCACACAGAGACTCTGCGCAGGCTTCGCTTCACGCTGGACTTTTCCCGCTGTATGGTGGAGGTGGCAGCAGCGAGGGGCGGAGAGGCTGAGCGAATAGAGCCAGCATCCACTTGTCTACATGAGCAGCAGAGCATGGTGGCCGACCAGATCAGCTCTCTGAGCCGAGAGTGGAGGTGAGGAGTCCAACAACGCGCACATGTAGTGTGTGCTGCATCTCACCCTTCAGGACGTTCCTGCATGAAACTCTTGTCAAAGCTGGTTTTGCTGTGTAGTAAATTGAAAAAGTTCAGTAGTGCCAACATGGTCTGTCTGTGTGTGTGTGTGTCTGTGTGTGTTGCAGTTATGCTGAGCAGTTGGTGCTCTATATGAAGACTGCAGAGCTTCTGTCGTCTGCACTGCACTCAGCTATGGAAGGCATTAAACAGGGCAAACTGTATCCCTCCACCACTGTCAAACAAGGTCAGCAAGTCACAGAGTTTCATTTCTTCAAATCTCCCTTATCTGAAAATATCACTTCCTTTCCTACGGGTTATTTTTTTGTTTTACATTAACAGATATTGAGAACATTACTTCTCCTCTTATAAAGTTACTGTTTTACAGAAGTTCATTTGCCTAAGACCTAAGAGGTATTGCACGATGTCTGAATGAAGAGGTGCTTAAATCTACATCTTCCAATCTTTCAGTGATCAGGAGGCTGAATGACCTATACAAGTCGAGTGTGATCTCATGTCGATCTCTGAGTGCACGTCTGGAGCGTTTTTTTTCCCGCAAGCACCGTCTCATGGACCACATCAATAGCATCACAGCAGAGAGGCTCATATTCAGCCACACTGTGCAAATGGTACGAGAAAACTGTAACTGTGAGACATTTGGTCAACAGTGACCCTGTGTAAGGAGAGGCAGCCAAAACATGCCATGATCTGTTGCCTTTACTTACGGAAACTGATGATATAACCAATAACATGTTTTCATTTTAATTCAGTTTCATAATGAGTGTGGTCTGTCTGTGTGTGTAGGTGCAGGCTGCAGCACTGGATGAGATGTTCCACCAGGGTGAGGCTTCAGTGCAGCGCTATCAAAAGGCCCTGCTGCTGATGGAGGGTCTGTCTCTGCTTCTCACGGAGCAGGCTGATATCCTCAGCGTCAGCAAATGTGAGTTTGTTTGCACACTGCACAACATTTTATCCTTTTTTATATGTGCTAGGACATGCTGTACCAATAAAATCTGATCTATACTTCTGTGCATCTGCATCAAGGCACATAGAAGGGGTTTGCCGCTTGTAAAGGCTTGCAGAGGTCAAGTCTCCAAAATCATAACTGCATATCATGTGAATCTATGGAGCTGCTTGGCAGCATGGTTTTATGCAGAAGAATAGAAGAAATTAACATCCTCTACAGGGAACCAACTTGCCTGTGACATTTTCTTTGCTGGAAAAAGAATAAATGATCAAATATAAATTCTTGACTTTTTTTGATTCAGTAAATACACACTAACAGTCAACTAATTATTGACCCAACCGATACTCAAAGCCACTATTCAGCATTTTGTATTTATAGAAATATGAACATGCATATGAACTTTTTTCCTTGCAGAAAAAAGGATGTGCATTTTTATGTGCATATCTGACACAACCCAAGATTCACAAAAATCAAAACACAGTACTGTAGTCTGGCCCAGTGTCCCACTGCCAGCTTTACTGGATTAGTACAGTGTTATTTTATTGTAGAGACTTTGTCATGTCACTTTTTACTGCATAGTTAAAGCCTTTATACAGTTTCTATTCTCTATCTAGGCTCTTAATTGCACCCAAGATGAGCCCTGCTCCTTTCAGCACTGTCACTGCCTCATACCATGCATCTATTTTATTTGCAAATGTGCAAATATAATACGTGTTTTTATTTAAAGTTTCTGATTTCCCTTTGAGCTCTAATTTTCTTACAGAATCATTCAGTATACATTTTTTTTGTTAACATGCCATTTCTGCAGCTTGTAGTGTCTGAAGCTCAAAACTCTCAATATTTATTTAAAGCAAGTTGGGTTCTTGCCAATTTCCACATGAACTTTAAATCAGATTACCCATATTTCAGTTATAATTGCCTCTGATTATTAAAAAAAAATGACCTTTTGGCAGGGAAAAAAAAAAGTGCACCTTAACAAACAGTAGTTGTGCTAAAACAAGTGTCTGGGAGTGTGTTCTCTCTAGAGGATGTGTTTACATAATTACTTAGACTAAAAAACTTAAAAAAGGACAAAATGTAATTTGAACAGGAACATCTGCTACATTGATGCATGTTAAATCACCAGCTTCAAGTCAATCCATCACTTTGCACCCCTAACTTGTGGTGTCTTTTGTTTATCTGCCTGTACAGGTAAGCAGTGCATTGAGCGTCGTCTTACTGCCCTCCAAGCCGGCCTTTGTGTCTAGAGCCCTGGTTAGGTCCACTGCTGTTCTGCTGCTAAGCCTGCCAAGTTCCCTGCATTCCTCTGAAGCACCTCCAGCTCTCCTTCCACATCTCAGGCCTGTCTTCACCTCCGGGTCCACCTGGAAAAGCAGGCCGAGAGGACTGGGCTCTTGCTGATATGGACACTACGACTGAGTGTGTGTAGTAATGCCTGCAGTAAAGCTATGGACTTTATACTGGAAATGGGCGTGCCATGCTTTTGGCGGCCATCCTCACGCACCGTGCACGCATCAGAAATCAGGCTTGTTCACCCAATCAGCTGCAGGCAATCACTTCTGCCATCCACATAAAGCAGCCTCTCACTGGTTCCTTCACATTCTCACTGCAAAGGCTGTGGATCTGTCTCCACTCTACTTCTACAATAAGCTGCACTGTGTAAACGTCTGTATTTTCACATAGACGTGACGATTTCACTTTATAATGGGAATGTGCAATCACAGTCAGTTGACAGGTCTGAGTCTGCGTTGGATAGATTCAGGCGCGTGATGGAACTATCGGAAGGCATTTCCACAAATCTGTTCAGGTGTCTCCTCATCCACTTCAGACATGACAAATTGAATGCTTTCAATTTATCCTTAAAAAGTGGATCCCGATTTTTGTGTTGGTGTTTCTGTGTTGCTGTTTTCCTTTCTGTTTTGAGTTTCCAGTATGAGGAAGGCACGCTCACTGGACGAACGTTTTTGGACCAGAAAAGGAGACTGTGTCCCGTAGCCGGACGCTGCCAGGGTAATGCATTACCCGGGGTTCTTAGTAAACATTGTCAATGGCTACAAACAGGCAGCATTATTTCGCCTGTGGCGTTGAAACCAAGCTAGCTGACATTTTGTTCCTATTACCAGTGAGGCCACGTGTAGCACTTTAGTGAATGTTGACCAAGCTAATGATATATTGTCCATTTTTGCTTTGTCTCCAAATCAAAAAAAAAGATATGGATGTCACTTTTCGTCTTTTTTTTTCTTTTTCATTTTTTTTCTTAATGTTTTTATGTTGTGTTTGGCAATCAGGCATTTGTATACATGTCTGCTTCTTAGGTGCATGTGTATGAATGGAACCAGACCAATGTAACATGCTGCAAACACGCAGCGAAAAGAGAAGGAGCCGAAGCCCTCCTTACATCATTCAAAACGATGTGGTTGTAGGTTTGTTTGTTTTAAAGAAATAGCTGTTATTTGAGAAGCTAGGCCAAATAATTCAAGACCTGTGGCGCACGACGTGGTCCGATTTACAAATAATTCTTTCCCTTCTTGTTGTTTAATTCACCTCTTCATCATTTAACTTGTGGTTATGGACATGGGGGTTTAACCGGACAGTTAATCTTGATTTATAATATATATACTCCTACAACACAGCCATAGCTTTAATGTTTTGTAATGCTTGTGGTGGGACGCAAAAGTAAAGGGTAAGTCTTGGCCTAACACCAATACCTTCTTTGCGCTGTATGAGGGCTCGTAAGTACTGTACGTCAGAGAGGGAGCGTTTTAATGCAGCTGAAGTTTCTTTTTAGAGCGTGTCCAGTGAGTGCTTTTAAGCTTTAGATATATTACCGTGTGCCGTCTTTTGAGTAGTTATGTGTGTCAGATATAGGTTTAAGCTATTTAAAACGTTGAAAATGTGCCTTTCAAAAAAAAGCAAAAATGCAAACACTGAAAAAAGTTTTTGTTATTTAGTCACACGCTATATTCTGTTGTTCATGATTTCCTCTTACCTGAATGAAGTGATGCTTGTGTTTTGATGTTTGAACGTACTGCAGTGAGCTGAGATGGATATTGGCTGTAGTTTGTGTGTTTGGACTGGCGTGTGTGTGTGCACGTGTGTGTAAAGATGGTCAGTATATGCCGTACTTTAATCAGAAGAAGATTCAGTTTTGAAAGTCATGTGTTGCTCGATAGTGGCAGTTACAGCGTGGACTGGGCTGAAGATGTTGCATGAGTTAAGATTCTCACCATGTTTGTGTAAATGTCTTTCTGCATTATCATGTTTTTGTGTGTGCGCTCTTTTCTGCGTTCCATTGTTAAACCATTCCAGGCACACTGGGCAGGTTTTCTGTTGACCTTTCGTACTTGCTCAGTGTTTTGTGTTTTAGATATTTGTGCTTTATTCTTTATACGTCGTATATGCACCAACCTTCAGTTAAAACTAATGACTGAAGTTAATGACCGAATCGGATCAATTAGACCGGTGTTCCCCAGCTCCACTCCAGGACTCCCCCCGGCTTACACAGTTTTGTGTTTTCCCTGGTTTAGCCTAACAAGGCCCGTTCCTGCCATGTTGGCTGTGGTCTTATTCCTTGCAGCAGTATGTCCAATGATTGACTTGGTACTCAGTTCCCATCTAAAAACATTTAGACTAGATGTTTCTTGGTATTTTAAAAATGGGTTTCTATGCTAGAATAATAATTTACTACACACTTCGAAATATGGCTGTTAATGGGTTCATTACTAAAGAAAATGGTTCTGTATAGCGTCAGTGTTCAGTACCTCACAAACTATAGCACATTGCCACATCTCTGTAGAACCTCTTTTACAATGTGTTCATGCAAAGGGTTATGTAGGTGTTCATGGTTCTAAACAGAAACATTGTCTTTACTAAGGAACCCTCGAGGAGCCATGCTTTTGAGCGTGTATGTGAAAACATTTTCTGGTTATTTTGACTTTGTGTCTTGAAAGAAAGACTTTTGATCTATTGACTTTTTGGACTGATTTTTTTGATATTTTAGCAATGTTGATGAAATCATGATGGTGAAATAATAATGGCTTGTTTAAAGGCAAAGGTCATTATTTTCTGATATTAAGTCAAACCTTGTCATTTCAATATAGTAAATAGTTATTTAAAGATGCTACATAATTTTTTACATACTACCACCATAAACAGAGAAAAAATTAAATATTCTACTCCACCTGGTGGGAATGGGCTTTCATTGTACAGGCTTGTTAATGAGCCTTTGGATGGATTGAGAGATTTGGAAGCCAGGAAAACTCAACAGTGTGCAGAGCAGAAATCCTCCAGGACAAGGGCTGGGAAGCACCGAGTCAGACCATCCAAAATAATACATCCTTTGTAATTTCTTGAGAATATGGTTCAGACGGCGGTTCCCTGGTTTCATGGAACTAACTGAACTGATGACTTGGTTCGTTCAGCTGGAGTTTGATACTGATGCTCGTGGGTAACACTAATCATACATGACCTGTATTCACCATTCCTGTGTACCTTCATTCCGACTTCGCTTTTGTGCTTTTGCATATGTATCAGAATGCTGACGTGTTTTACTCTGATCTCATTAATACCACTTGTAAATATAGATTGTAAATTGTAAGTTATTGCGCCAAACGTGTATATACATCAAGCAAATGCATGATGTGCTGTCCATTCCCTTCACCCCACCAAAGAGAGGACTGCTACATCTCCCAGTTGTTGCTAGACTGTTGTCAAGCATTTCTTATAGTTGACTCTGTAGTGACTTAAGGAACTGTACACACTATTTCCATGTCCATATACCAGATGTAACTTTTTTGCTTTAAAAGGTACAACACAAATAAAAAGACTATTCAGATCTCTGCTATGTGTGGTTTTTAGGGTTTGAAATTGTTCACCCTCATCAGATATACCATGTATTCTGTCAAATCAAAATAAAAGGATTAAAATGTTAGCATTAATCAGCATAGGACTAAAACTTTGACTTGTCTTATAATTTGCAGGAGTATTTAATGAAGCATTTCTTGTATTCCAGAAAGACCCCAGACTGGTCCTGAGCTGCTGTGCTGATATGACTGCATTGACCCCATGGAATAAATTGTAGATTCTCTGTTAAGCTAATCCAAGCTGATCTACACTCAACATCAAAAGACTATGTGCATCAATAGCTGCACCAAAAGGAACCAACCAACAGGAATGAAACTTGGTGGGTAGGTATGACATCGTGAGATTTGTTTCATGCTCGACTGTGCATGTGACACAAGGAAGGACGGGCCTTTGTACCTGACTGACCCAACACGCATGATTCAGGACACTCAGTGAGCAGTGATGCCCTCCATGAGTCATCCTGTTAGTGCCAGCACCATTGGCAGACGGCTGCATGACGCAGGACTACATGTACGCAGACCGTTACAACGACATCATGGAGTGACTCAGAATGCCAGCGGGTCAACTTCAAGGACAAGTCCCACTTTTGTCTTGGTGGAGATGACCAACGAATTCCTGTGCGGAGGCACCGTGGTCAGCACCAAGACGAACAGTTCGTCATGCATCACATGCCCAGAAGGCCTGGTGTCACTCCATCTCCGCCCCTACGCAAAATCTGCAGGAACTGTGTGAGAATATTCAAGCTGCATGGAATACGGCATACTGAGAGACACTACTTCTGTATGTGTAGCACACTAAGTATCGCCCATATCAGTCTAAATTTATCATCTACTGTTCCTGGTAACCTTTATCTTCCTTCCAAATATCCCTGCAATCCCTCACTTCCTTCTGGGTGCAGCTATTCTGTACTGACCTCAGTATTGCCCTGTATAGCCGAAAGTATGAGGACTCTCCTAATTATAGGGTTCTAGTCTTTCAGCCACATAATAGTATAAAATCAAGCACTTAGCCAAACACAGACTGTAGAATGGGTCATACTGAAAAGCTCAGTGGCTTTTTCTCCCAACTTTGTTTGTCCAACAGTTTGGAAAAGATCATTTCCGGATTCAGCATGACTGTGATGACAAAGCGAGTTCCATAAAGACATGGTTTGATGGGGTTGGTGTGGAGGAACTCCAGTTCAGGCCTGCCCAGAGCCCTGACCTCAACCACCTGAACAGCTTTAAGACTGATTGGAACTTCGAGTGTGAGCCAAGCCTTCTGGTCCTCACAGATGCTCTTTTGAGTATGTGAGCACAAATTCCCACAGACACACTTCAACATCTCGTTTGCCTGAAGAGTGGAGGCTCTTATAGCCACAAAGTAGGATCAGGGGCAACTCCACAACAATGCTCATGATTCTGTAACGGGATATCCATTAAGCTCTTGCAGGTGTGAGGACAGGTCGATATGCTTTTGTAGTGTATGTGCGTAGAAGTGACTCTGATATTGGCAGTATTTTCATATGATTGCATCACTAAGGTCCAGTGCGGAACAGAGTACAGGTGCATCATCACATCTTGAGTAAGATCTCAGCTCTCTCAGCTGCTGCTAGCCTGCAGGAGCTATTGCTTAACATGTGAACATGACTGATTTTGGGTTGGTGCAGTTTTTCACCTTAAGTGTTCATAGAAGGGAGAAAATCATTATAGACCTGATATTGTGATTGTTTTGCATATGTAATATATAATGGATTTATGGTCTACTGCATCAAGCAGTCCTTAGTCCTTATCAAGTTTCAAGTGGTTTTATTTGTCATTTCAACTATATACAGTGGTGTACAGTACACAGTGAAACGAAATAGCGTTCCTCCAGGACCAAGGTGCTACATCTAACAATAGACTACACAAAACAATTCAACATAAAGTGCACGTGTGCAAGTGCGCAAGACAATATACTATAAATACACACGACCATTTACAAGACAAACAATAAATACGGGGGGGGGGGCAGTGCAGTCGGCCCCTTAGTAGTGGGAGCAGTAAGGTGCATTTGGTGTAGATGTAAACATTAGACACTGTAAACACTATTTGAATTTAGCAGCAGTACTAAGGTTATCCAGTTGGTGGAACAATAGCAGTTTTTTTTGTTAGGTTTTTTTTTTTTTTTTAATGAAAAAGGAAAAAGGTGGTGTGTGTGTGTGAGAGAGAGAGAGAGTGTGATTTCAGTTCAGACACTAATGTGTTTGTTTGTTCAGACCAGACTCTGGTTGTTAAGGAGTCTGATGGCATGGGGAAAGAAGCTGTTGCACAGTCTGGATGTGAGGGTCCGGATGCTTCGGGAGGAGGGTGAAGAGTGTGTGTGAGGGGTGTGTGTGGTCATCCACGATGCTGTTTGCTTTGCGGATGCAGCGTGTAGTGTAAATGTCTGTGATGGTGGGGAGAGAGACACCGATGATCTTCTCAGCCGTCCTCGCTACCCGCTGCAGGGACTTGCGATCCGATGCGGTGCAGTTCCCAAACCAGGCAGTGATGCAGCTGCTCAGGATGCTCTCGATGGTTCCTCTGTAGAAGGTGGTGAGGATGGGAGGTGGGAGATGTGCCTTCCTCAGCCTTCGCAGGAAGAAGACACGGTGCTGGGCTTTCTTGGTTATGGTGCTGGTGTTAAGGGACCAGGTGAGATCCTCTGCCAGGTGAACTCCAAGGAACTTGGTGCTCTTGACGATCTCCACAGTGGAGCCGTCGATGTGTAGTGGAGAGTGGTCACGCCTTGTCCTTCTGAAATCAACAACCATCTCTTTGGTCTTGTCTATGTTCAGAGACAGGTTGTTGGTTCTACACCAGTCTGTTAACCGTTGCACTTCCTCTCTGTATGCTGACTCGTCATTCTTGTTGATGAGACCCACCACAGTCGTATCATCCGCAAACTTGATGATGTGGTTCGAGCTGTGCATTGCTGCACAGTCGTGAGTCAGCAAGGTGAACAACAGAGGGCTGAGCACACAGCCCTGGGGGGCCCCAGTGCTCAGCGTGGTGGTGCTGGAGGTGTTACGTCCGATCCGGACTGACTGAGGTCTCCCAGTTAGGAAGTCCAGGATCCAGTTAGAGAGAGAAGTGTTCAGGCCCAGTAGGTTCAGCTTTCCGATCAGGTGCTGAGGAATGATTGTGTTGAATGCTGAACTAAAGTCTATGAACAGCATTCGAACGTAGGTGTCTCTATTGTCCAAGTGGGTGAGCGCCAGGTGAAGGGTGGTGGATATGGCGTCGTCCGTTGAGCGGTTGGGACGGTACGCGAACTGCAGAGGATCTAGAGAAGGAGGCAGCAGGGTCTTGATGTGCCTCAGGACAAGCCTCTCAAAGCACTTCATGATGATGGGTGTGAGTGCAATGGGACGGTAGTCGTTGAGGCAGGACACTGAAGACTTCTTCGGCACAGGGATGATGGTGGTTGCCTTGAGACACGTTGGAACGGTGGCACTGCTCAGGGAGATGTTGAAGATGTCGGTGAAGACATCTGTCAGCTGGTCTGCACATTCCCTGAGCACTCTAGCAGGGATGTTGTCCGGTCCAGCGGCTTTCCGTGGGTTAACTCTGCGTAGAGTTTTCCTCACGTCAGCTGCTGTAAGACACATCACCTGGTCGTCTGGAGGAGAGGTAGTCTTCCTCGCTGCCACGCTGTTCTGTGTCTCGAACCGAGCGTAGAAGTGGTTCAGCGCATCTGGAAGGGAGGAATCACTGTCACAGGCAGGTGGTGCAGTCCTGTAGTTAGTGATGGCCTGGATGCCCTGCCACATGCGCCGTGTGTCACCGCTGTCTCTGAAGTGGCTGTGGATGCGAATCAGGGAATCCTAAACATTACTTTATTTATTTATTTATTTATTTATTTATTTATTTCCTGTTTGTTTGTGAGTGTGTTTTCCCTTCTTTAACACAGCAGGCTGAGTGCTTGAAGGGTCTGATATTTGAATATGGGGTGTCATTGCATTATGAAACTGTTCTGGTATAGCTTGGGAAGCCTGGGGTGGTTGCTATGGTGTGGCTCCCTCTGCTGGCCTTACCTGGTGTTATACATGGCTTGGGTTTGGTTGCTGGTTGCCTGTCCAGCGGGGCAGTCGCGGTTTTCCCTCGGTGAATCTCGGTCCACATATGCCTTTTTACAAAAAATAAAAGAGAGAAAATAAAGGAAACTCAAGAAAGTAAAACAAAACAAAGAATAAAGAAGACCTTGAGTTTGAACTAAAACTCTGCTGTACGCTGTCAGTCTAACTGGATAGTTCCAGCCAGTCTTATTTCCGGTGAGGACAGAACAGAAACATAATCATACCTCGACTTTATAAATAATATTTGTGATCGATTAATTTATTACATACCTATTGTAATTATTATATAATTTACTAAATTATTTTTTTGTTTACGTTGGCACATCAGGGTCTTCGCTGTCATTCAGGCATGAGACGGCAGAAAAATGGAATGCGGGGACTTTTGTAGCCGGTACTGGCAACCCCGCTCTTTCCGCTTTCTCGCGAGGCTTTGCGAGAGTTCCGAGTTCACCGCTCCATGTGGGTATTTTCAGGGCTGAGGAGCAGATAAAACTTGGAGAGCAGCTTTGTAGTCACTTCAGGGTTTGAAAGCTCGTCCATTTACACAGAGTCACTGAGCGCGGTTCCTCAGAGAGCAGCGCTGGTTCGGTAGCTGATCAGGACATGCTGAGGGTCCCTCAGCTGCTGCTGCTTCACGTCCTAAACAGTCAGCGCTGTAATCCAGCTCGTACAGTAAAAGGTGAGTTTAACCTGCTGCTTCTGCGCTCTGCCTGTAAGGTGACGGGCCAATACATGCTCTCATCTTTCCTGAAGGTTGTTGCCAGTTTGAGGGGCTCCGTGGCCTCTTGGTGAAGTGCAGGATGATGGCAGAGGAGCAGAAGCCCCCTCAGATCACTGTCCTGAAGAGAGCACCAGACAGCCCAGTTGGAGAGAACGAGCAGCAGGTTAAGAAGCTGAAAACAGATGAGGACCAGACAGCTGATGAGAAGAGATTTCCCAAGAGGAAAGTCGTCCTTCTCATGGCATATTCAGGAAAAGGCTATTATGGAATGCAGGCAAGTTGTGAAAGGGGCCTGGTTGCTTTGGCTGGTTGTTTGCTTGCTTGTTGTTAATACTCCATCTGCTTTGGTTGTTTTAGAGGAATCCTGGAAATTCCCAGTTTAAAACCATAGAAGATGAACTTGTGACAGCGCTTATTAAAGCTGGGTGTATCCCAGAGAATCACGGAGAGGATATGAAAAAGATGTCTTTCCAGAGATGTGCAAGGACCGACAAGGTAAGGATTTACCAGCTGTCTAGAGATGGTTCCCTTCGACCTTTTTCTGATCCTGATTTTGAAGTCGTTAATATCTGCTGATTAATTTGTGTTTAATTGGAGCACTACATTTTAGATGAATGGGATGAATTGAATGGGATTCATTTTACATGGGTTCCTGGGAGAGTCTCTTTATTTCACAGGTGCTACTCTGAGATTTTACTCATGGCCATGTTTGTTTTCCTACCTTCTCTCCTGGGACACCTGGAGGACTAATAATAATAATAATAATAATGATAATAGTAGGTTACATAGCGCCTTTCATATACACAAGGACGATTTCCAATTTATGTGGGGAAAAATTATTGTTGAAGCATTTTCAACTGGGCTTTAAAGATGGAAGGAGAGGGAGAGGGTAAGGCGTTCCAGAGGCTGGGGGGGCACCAACACGAAACCTAATAGAGACAGAGATGCAAAACAGTCTCACAGCTAGCAGGAAAACAATGTACATCCGACAACAGAGTGTTCCTCCCTGCCAATGCAAGTTATGAAAGATTGTGACATAGACTGTAACCTTATGTGTCACCCTCTCTGGATGCCAGAAGTCCTTTAACCTCACTCCTGTTTGGTCAGTATTTGTTGATCTCACAGTCCATAAACAATAATTAGACATATAATCTATAAATTGCACAGATTACATGTATTACATTTTGGTTATTTATGCATAGAGACAGAAATTGAGTGTAATCTGTGGTGCCTATATGCAGGTGTAATGCCGCATGTGTAAAAAAGGAGAGTCGGCTTCTGTACATATTCATGTACAGCTCTCTCCTGTTTGTATATAGAGTGGTGTAAAAGTGGTTTGGCGTGTAGCACCATTAAACACCTATGAGAAGTATGTAATCTAGATCTCAACATTGAACATCAGTAGTTACTGCTCTTGTGGCTGAATGCTGTTAAATCCTCATAGCAATGGTCCAATATGAAGCCCTCCCAGAGGAGCAGAGGCCATTACTGCAGGGAGGAAATGAAAGATGAGCAGATGTGTGCAGACACCTAAGAAAGACGGTGTTTGTGGACTAATAGATCCTTATCTTTTTTGCAGGGTGTTTCTGCAGCAGGCCAGGTTGTATCTCTGAAGGTGTGGCTGATTGAAGACATCCTGGAAAAGATAAACACTCACCTCCCACCACAAATAAGAGTCTTGGGTAAAACAGTTAAGCAGTGTTTCTATTTTCAGATCTTTGTGTGCGAAGATGTCTAGACCCATGTTCTCATCATCTGGTAGGTTATAAGAGAGTCACGGGCGGCTTCAACTCTAAGAACAACTGTGATGCCAGGACCTATTCCTACATGCTTCCTACTGTGGCCTTCTCTCCAAAAGACAGTGACCAAGAGGACACATCATTCCGTTTGGATACTGAAACTCTTCAGAAGGTTAACAGGCTCTTCACCCTCTATAAAGGCACCCACAACTTCCACAACTTTACCTCGCAGAAGGGTCCCCGGGACCCGAGTGCCAAACGCTACATCACGCACATGTCCTGTGGGGAGCCCTTCATCAGGCAAGGAGCTGAGTTTGCGGTCATAACGGTGCGAGGGCAGAGTTTTATGATGCACCAGATCCGAAAAATGATCGGGCTGGTGATTGCAGTGGTAAAGGGCTACGCAGGAGAGGATATCATTGAGAGAAGCTGGGGAGAGGATAAGGTTGATGTGCCCAAGGCTCCTGGGCTCGGTCTGGTGCTGGAGAGGGTGCACTTTGACCGTTACAACAAGCGCTTTGGAGGAGATGGTCTTCATGAAACTCTGGAGTGGACCCAAGAGGAAGAAGCTATTGCTGCCTTTAAGGAAGCACACATATACCCCAGTATAGTGGAGACGGAGGGCCAGGAGAAGTCTATGGTTAGCTGGATGGCTACGCTGCCCATTCACGACTTTGAGGCTACAGAAACAGGGAAACAGGAGCGTAAGGTGAGCAGAAGGGTAGATTTTTACTGTCTTACTTTTTTTTTATATCGCTTTAGATTAAAAGAGAAAATGAGCACAAGGTGATCTGAGTAAACAGATTTACATTATTAATTCAGAATATTTCCTTTTTTTCAGGATGAAGATGAAGATGGAAATGCATCTGACTGAATTAATTTTATAAAAATATATCATTTTGGGGTTTTTTATGTTCTGCTGTGTAATGATTTAGTTTAATTGTTTGCTGTATGAAACATTTGAAATAAACTTTTTATTTTGACTTTTATTTTGTTTTATTCGTTTTGTTTTTTAGGTGCCTATACACACACGCACGCACGCACGCACGCACACACACGCTCGCACATACACACACGCACGTACACACACCGACCGATCAGCCATAACATCAAAATACCACCTCATTGTATCCACACTCATTGTTTTATCAGCTGTAGCTACCATATAGGAATATAGGAGCACTTTGTGGCTCTACAATTACAGTCTGTAGTCCATCTGTTTCCCTGTATACTTTGTGAACCCTTTTTCACCCTATTCTTCAATAGTCAATACCCCTATAGGACCACCACAGAGCAGGTATTATTCCACTTATAACAAAGCAGCACACACACCACCACCATGTCAGTGTCACTGCATTGCTGAGAATGATCCACTAAACACAATATCATCACAATATTATTTGTTTAATTTTGTGTATGATGACTGATGTGTATTTTCTCTCTGACTTTACACATAAGGAAAAATACTAGTCTGAACGTTACTGAATGTCAATAAAATATAAGCAAAGACGATGATTCTGTTTTCTGAACAAATATATATTAGCCAATATTATAATTTATAATATTAATGTCAGACTTTCTGTTATCATAATTTGTTCGCAGTTACTTTTTGTCATTTTGGAAAATCGCATACTTTAAAGAATCAGTATCGATTTCGGTATCCGGATAAAAGCTTGGTATTAATTGGTATTAGATTGAATGGAGGATGGGTGGCATTGCCCATTGAAGAACAAGCTGAAAGGGGTTAACAAAGTATACAGAGAAACATGTGGCTTTTGGTCTGTAATGTTGAACTAAAGTGACTCTATGTGGTAAATAGAGCTAATAAAATGGACATTGAGTGATTGCTTTAATGTTCAGGCTGATATGTGTTAATGCAGTATTGTTACACGTTACATTATGCAAATGTATGCGTAGCTGGCTATTTTTGTGAATAAAGGCATGAAAGAATTAGACTTAGGTTTACAGATAACTATGTGAACGCAATTAATAATAATTAACCATTTTAATAACCTCTTTTTTTTATGACTGTGAGTAAATATCGCAACTATCCTCCCACCACACGGGGGCGCTCCTGGCCAGCGTAATCAGCAGCGCGTGCGTCAGTTCTCTCAGGTAAACATGGCGCCGTCCAGAGAGAGCAGCGTGAAACGGAGCGGGACAGAGAAAAGTACAACTTCATTTAAACAGCTGATAAAAACTAAAACAGGGTCCATATTACAGAGCAGGAAACATGCGAACGACCTCTTCGACATTTTGGAATATCTGCAGGTAAGACTTCGACACTGGTAAACACACAGCGGGGCTAAAAGCATTTATCCGTTCCACCTTAAATGGTGCTACGGTTACTACAGTAATTGCTGCACCGTTTAAGGGGGATCGTCAAAATTCGAACTAGAACTTTTTCAGAGGCCTGTCCAGAGCTCAGTCAGTATAAGCCTAGTCTGTCATAACCGCCTAGTCTGTCAGTTTTACATTTTTTAAATACTGAATGTTTAACAAGCTAAACAGTTCTTCTCACTCTTTCAGTCTGAAAAACAGAAAGAAGTCATTTTTGCCATTAACGCCTGCCAGAAGATCTTTTGCACATTGCTGGAGAGAGGAGACCTGTATGTGGGTCAGCTGCCCAAAGAAGAAGAAATAGTGGAAGGTAAGAGTTTAGGGTCAAGCCACTTGTGTCCAGTGATGGATTGAGTCCAGCAGGATCCATCGTTGCTGACAATTTAGGAAAGGCGTTATGTGAGTGCTATACGTGTAAAAAGCCTTGAATTAAAAGACCATTCAGTATCTCATAATTATGAGATGCTATGTCATGATTATGAGATATTGCATGGCCCTTGGTGCGTCCACATGTACCAAATGTTTAGCACAAGATATGTAATGTTAATCTTATCAATTAACTGCTGTATGTATTTGAACTGAAGCTGGTCCCCTAGCCATATAAGACTAGGATTGTTGTTAAATACTCAAACAACATCTTAAACAAATAGCAGAATTATACTTGGATCAAAAATAAACAGATGAACGGCCATAACTCGTCAGACAGCTTGTGCATTCAAAATTGCAAGAAAACACTGCACGGTGCACAGCTGGAGCAATACACTAACGCTGTCCAGAATTTCCCCCAGTTTGTCAGAAATGGACTGATGCCCAGTGGGATGTGTGTTGTGGCCTGACAGGTCGATTCAGATATCAGACTGTGTAGGACAATAATGGCAGTTGTGACCAAAGAAGTAAAGGACTTTGCGGATTACAGTGTAACACTATGTATAGCATTCAAAGAGAGCAGTAATACATTGTACTCAGATATTTTGGAATTACGTTTGTCCTGACAGGTGATCGTGATGTGGATGAAAAGTACCAAATATTTGTAAGACACCGTTATAACAGTTGTGTTGAGCTGCTCCTGGAGAACATTGGCCATGAAGCGTTTCAAGTGAAGGTGAGTGTGTGTGTGTGTGTGTGTGTGTATATATATATATATATATATATATATATATATATATAATGTATGTGTGTGTGTGTGTGTATAGATAGATATGTTTGTGTGTATGTATATAGATAGACATATGTATGTATGTGTGTGTGTGTGTATGTGTGTGTATATATATATATATATATATATATATATATATATATATATATATATATATATATATATATATATATATAGGCAGTGAATGCTATGTGACCTGATTCTAAAATGTACTCGTAGACAGTAGGTGCTAAGCTGTGTAGACTTGGATGAGTCTTGTCTTATGGATCTTTGCCTTTTAAAATAACAATCTGTTGATTTTGCTGTAGGAAACTGCTCTTATTGCCCTAATGAAATTTGCCGCAGCTGAGGGGCAACACCCGCTGCAGAAGCAGGAGTGCAGTGAGCACTACAACTTTCCCCTAGAGCTAATATTGGTAAGTTCTCTATGTATGGCTGACATGTGGCCCTGTATGTGGTTATTTAGTTCTGAATGTTAAACTGAGTGTTTATCTGCAGGCGGTCGTGAGGTGTCTGCTCTCAGAGACCATGGACATGGCTCTACTCATCTCCAGGTTCCAGGAGTTCCTAGAAATGGATGACGTGCGCTACTATGTCATGAGCTCCATCCGTGACAGCATATCCAGAGTCATGGAGAGAAACAAGCGGGTATGTTTATAAAAGGTTTTGAAGCTTTAGCCATATTTGTCCCACTTATAGAAGACTGATTGTCTGTTTGAGACCAGAGTTCATCGATTCTGGTTGTGGTGGGCTGCAGTCTTTACTCAAATGCACCTGTTTCAACACAGATGTAGTACATGGAGGGCCAGACTAAATTTTGTGGCTACTAACCGCTAACATCATGGAGTAGTTCATTAGTTTGATTTTAATTACATTTGCCAGTAGCTTGAGTTAAACAGCACCTTGTCACACATCTTTAGCTCCAAATAAACAGCAGAATCTCTCAGTTTTAAATGGTGTACATATTTTGCAACTGGGAGTGAAGTAGAGCTATTCTTTTTGATTCTGCAGCTTCTCATTTTCATTTTTTAAAGTGAATTATTTTCATTAAAACCAGTATTTAAACTATGATGGTGTTATGTGTACATGTTCACTAGTTTAGCCTGCATTGTCGGGATGCGTGAATAAACAGGAGGTGCCTTATATTTGGTTTCTTAGTGGGACGAGTGGCTAAGGATTTACCATATAGTTGGGTAATAAACTGAACAAAAATCTAAAATAAATAAATTAAAGTAAATATATTCATAATATCAGCAGCTTTGATGTTGATGCAGATAAAATGTAAGTTGTCATTATTGGCCATCTGATATATTGACTGTAATTACCAGGCTTAGTAGGTTTATTATAGCAGAGTAGTCGTGAAAAGCATTATTGTTTGTAGACACGTAAACAGTGCCTCTTTGTTCTGTGGTAGGCTGCGATGCCTGTTTATCAGAACAATGTTTTCACGCTGCTCACGAACATCACTATACCCAGCCAGAATTCAGACATCACCAACTTCCTCATCAAGCAAGAAGGTAAGTCACCCTTTTGGCACAGCTCCAAAAATTCACAGAATTCTCACTTAAAATCTTGTTTTTAGTCAGTGCTGCTGTTTCTAATAACACCATCATTTTGTAGGTAAATGTGAAGACTGGAAAGCAGCCAAATTAAAAGTAAGTGGAGGCTCTTAAAAGTTGTATTAATTGAGGATGACTACTGCACTGATTAATATGTTTCTGCTGTGTGTGTGTTTGACCACAGTGAGCAGTTCAGTTTTATTCTCTCCACTATTGGAAACATGTCTCCCTAATTCCAGATCAGATATTGTATTAGATCTGTTTATTTAGAGAATCACTGATGACCTCCAGAAGCCTGTTTTTAGAACCATGCTCGCTGTGCGTTTCACCCCAGCCACCCCTCGCCAGTCTCTCTGTAGGTCACTTGAGGTCATCTTACGGTGGTTAAGGGACATTGGAATGAGGTAGCGCTCATCACAGTAGTGGGTGTGGCCCTCTGCCAGTCTGTAGCTGTGTTGTCCTGTGTGTTTGCTGCTTGACGTTGTTCTTATGAACCAGACGCTCCCTGTATCTGCCAGTAAAGCTAGAACCGAACCTTCTGTTCCTCACTAAGACCCTGCTGTACATGTGGAGATGCTGATTCAAGAAGAAACTGGAGTGGGCTCTTATTTATTTATTTCCAGAGCTGTATTGGTGTGTGCA
Organism: Prochilodus magdalenae; assembly: GCA_024036415.1. Lineage (NCBI taxonomy): Eukaryota > Metazoa > Chordata > Actinopteri > Characiformes > Prochilodontidae > Prochilodus > Prochilodus magdalenae. The sequence goes on from JAMWET010006530.1 coordinate 143,071, forward strand.
GCTTTTCTTTGGTCAGGTAGTGTACATTGATCTGAGGACATAACCTTGAAATAACTGGTCTTGTCCTATTTTCACTCCATCATGAAGGAGCAAAAGCGAGCGTTTGAGTTGGTGTGGCTGACGTTTCTGAAGTACAAGGTACAGTACAAGTAACGTAACTCATTGTTACACTGAAACCATGACTGCCAGACTTTGAGGATAAATGCTCTTTACATAGACTTAATTCTCTTCTGCAGTTGCCTGGTAACATGTATAAAAAGGTGCTAGTCATCCTGCACGAATCCATTCTGCCCCATATGAGCGACCCCACGTTGATGATTGACTTTCTGAGCGCAGCGTACAGTGTCGGTGAGTCACTAGTGCTCCAAGGTCCTAATTATTTAATTATGACAAAATACACCCAACCTTGCTCCTGGAGATCGTACCTACCAACAGAGTGGAGCTTCAACCACAACCTGATAAACCAGCTCCAGCTAGCTCCATCACATGTCCCTGATTAGCTCAGAAACGTTTGTGTTGCAGGAAAGGAGAACTCCAGGAGGAGGGTTGGTGTCCATTACTTTACATTACTGGGAAGTGTGTAAATAAAGAGTTGGCAGCTGTTGATTTTCTATGGATTAGTACTGTGGTAGACCTTGTTTTTCTGGATAATGTAAAAGTCATTCCCTAATGTCTTGCTGTGTTGCACTTCAGGTGGAGCAGTTAGTTTGCTGGCTCTGAATGGGCTGTTTGTTCTCATTCACAAACATAATCTGTGAGTACTTAACACAGACTAGGTGTTAATCTTATGCTCCAAATTAATTAATTAATAAAATTTTCTTCTCAAATGTTATTATTATTTTTATGGAATTAATTAACACAATTTTCTTCTAAAACTCAGAGATTATCCAGATTTTTACAAGAAGCTGTATAACCTGCTGGACCCTTCAGTATTCCATGTTAAGTACAGAGCGCGGTTCTTCCATCTAACCAACATCTTCCTCTCCTCGAGGTAAATCTGCTTTTTCAGGCACTTCACAGTGAAGACTGACTGCAGTTAAATGAATTATAGTTCATCTTAAAACAGTTGCATTATCTGCAGTGTGCCCTGAAAGACTTTTTGTTTGGCCTTCTGTCTACAGTCATCTACCGGTCTATCTCGTGGCGGCATTCGTTAAGAGGCTGTCCCGTCTGGCACTGACAGCACCCCCTACTGCCCTGCTCATAGTATTGCCCTTTATTTACAACCTGATTCGCAGACATCCCTCTTGCAGAGTGCTCATCCACAGACCCAGTGCAGCTGATGGTATGGAACTAATGTAACTGCTTTATCGACCTAGCTATAGGACAATCTCAGATTGGTTAAATGCTAGATTTGTAGACTAACACTAGATGTGAACGGCTTTGTGGTTCGCTTCGCAGAGCCCATATGTGACCCGTATGTGATGGAAGAGGAGGATCCTGCCGAGTGTCATGCTATAGAGAGCAGTCTGTGGGAGCTAAAGGTGAGTATTATTTGAAATGAATCTTGAGTGTCTTAAAGAGTGAATGTAAAGACACAAACTGGTGTTTCTGTGTCTTACTTGGTTGTGCAGATTGTGCAAACAAGTACAGATTTCTATTTACCATTTGACTGCATTTAGCTTCTTCCGCCTTATGCGCGTCGTGTAAGACGGGCATATGTAGTATGTTTGGGAGACATTCAATGTCTTCACATGCTGAAGATCCTGTTTTCCACTTGTGAAGTCAGAATTCCAAGTATTTCGCATTTTAATGTTTTGTTGTCTGAGCCCAGTGAGAAATGGGAGAAAAGTTTGTTCTCACCTGTTGTTTGGGGAAATCCTGTTTTGATTATGTAATACACTTGCTTGGTAGAAAGATCAATAGCATTGCTTTATAACAACACTGACCACTTGTTTTGTTAAAAAGAGGTTTATAAGAGTTTGCATCAGTATATGTACTATATATGTACAATATATGTAATATATGTGTATGTATATTATATCTATGCATGTGTGCAGAGAGATGTAAGGCAAATGCATTAATGGCTATATGTGCATCAGAGAGCGCCTCTCACTTTGGGGGAAAAATAATGCTTTCCTGAGGAATGCTGCTTTAATCACCACTGATCTCCTTTATTCATTTAGACCTTACAGAAACATTACCATCCAGATGTGGCCAAAGCTGCCAAAGTAATAAACCAGCCGTTGCCAAAGCCGGAGGATGATCTCAGTGAGCTGCTAGAGCTGTCTGCTTACGAGGTGTGTACGAGAATGAATAGGTGGTGCGTGGAGTAGTTATCTCACACACTAAAGCAATAATGACTAAAATAAATGATGTAATTAATATAATGTCTTTGTTTTTATAGCTGATGGAACGAGACCTGAAAAGTCAAAGCCAGTCAGTGCCACTCGAGTTTGACCCAGCCAGTGGCCTGCTTAAGAGTCCCAGAGAGGTGCTGGGTGTGCACTTTACTCTGGAGTAGTTACCATGCTTGCAGTGTATTGTTTTCTTCAGTGACTCTTTTTCTTACTGTAATGTTCATGTTTTTCTCTCTGCTGTTTTTTCAGCTTGTTTTGTACATGGGAAAGCTTATTACCTGAGTGAATAAATCACTGTTTAGAGAAATGTGTTTGCTGAAAGGACCTGCTTCTTCTTGTTTAATTAATTTTGTATAAACACTCAATCACTTTAAAACATACTACATAACACAATAATATAGTTTATCAGTGAATTTCACAGCTTGTCATGAATTTATGTTAATTGACCATCTGCTCAGGATAAAACTCCCTCTGTATTAGAATAATGCTGCAGCTTCAACAGGTGTTAGGACTGCTCTCAGCTAAAGTGGAATTCCACTAAAATATCTGAATAATTTAGTCCTTATGATGCAAGCCAAGGCATTCAGAGTAGTTTGTGAAATGGTCAATTGCAAAGATACCTTTAGGCTCTGATTGCTTTTACAGGGTTCCCAAAGTGTACAACACAAATTCACTCATCATCAAATAAAAACTGCACCCAGAAGGAAGTGTGGGATGAGAGTGATATTGGGAAGGAAGATAAAGGTTACCAGGAGCAGTAACAGATGATACATATAGACTGATATGGGCAACATCATACATTTACATGAGGTCAGACCTACCAAGTTTCATTTCAGGGGGTTAATTCCTTCTGGGTGTAACTGTTTTTTTTGTATGAAGAGTCTGTATCAGGTTTATTTAGTACCCCAGACCAACAGCTAATCCAAGTTGTTGAACTCTTTAGGCATCACCATCACTGTGAACCTTTCTGACTCAGCAAGAAACCCATTGGCTTGTACATCCTGAACAGCTGTATATTATGTGCTGACTTGCTTATGAAGACTTCATAAAGTCTGGGGGCTTTAGAAGGGTTTATTGCATAAAACAAGTGAGATGTAAGACAGCAGACATTTTTGTTATGTTGTAGATTTTGATATAATTAACAACTACCTGTTGTCTTTTAAATTGTGCATATATTTCATAATGAAGAGACTAAAAGAAATTGCCTCAAATTACTAGGAATATCTTAGTGTGTAAGTAGTTAGTAGTAATAAGTTAGTGTGTTTATTCCTTTTCTTTAAGTGTGACCGTTTTGGAGATTTGGATACAGCTTTGAGATTTGAAAATGCACCACAGTTATTGGTATGTGTGGCCATTATACCAGGTACAAAGGTCATTAAAAATGGACGTCACATTCGGGATACAGCAATACTGTAAAGCGCAATACCAAGATCGGACGTGGACCCTTTAATTAATTTAGAGAAGCTCCGCTCCGGCAGGTGGCGCTAATACAGCACCGGCATCACAACCACCGCATGACATTACGAGGCGCCGAGCGAGAGAAGAAGCACTGAGTCTGTAAAGCTGTTTGATTTAATTGTGAGCCGTATTTTAGTGCTATATCAAAGTTTAATCGAAATAATGGCAGCTGAACGACTCGCCAAAATCCCGGAAGCTGATATTGACCCAAGCGGCGTGTTTAAATACGTCCTTATTCGAGTTCACAGCAAAGAAGAAGACGAGTCGTATGTTGACATAGTGCGCGGCTACAGCTGGGCGGAGTATCACGGTATTGGACCGAACTGTATTAAGAGTTATTCTACAGATATCTTATCATACAAACATCAGAATACTGAATCAGAGTATTTCACTGTTCTTCGTTATATTGTTAGAGAGACTTTCCCTGCGTTCACATGCCACAGCCTATACATGCCTTGTTTATTTGCAGCTGAATGTCCGTTAAAGAGGAATTCCACCTGTTTCTGTGTAATTCTCTTGTTAAAAGTGAACAGAGTCATAGTTAGTGGTTTGATGTGAAGTGGTTCATTATCAGGGGTGGATGAAGGACACAAACCATGTACCTGAGTTATCCAAGGTAAAGTACTTCTCCAGTGTCAGTAGAAGTTCCTCCCTTTAGACCTCCACTGGAGTAAAAGTACTAAAGTATTTACCTTAAAATGTACTTAAGTATGGAGAGGAACAGGAGCATGATTTATTATGGCTCTAATGTCCTATTATCATTTCTGGAACAAGACTCTTAAACAACTTAGTTTGGGTGAAGAGACTTTAGTGTCTCTCAGTCCACCAGTCTTTAATAGAAACTCATTTAACTAATCTGATGCTGATGCTGATGTCTGTTCAAATTATCATCAGCACATAACCCTGCAGGCAAACAGTTTCCATTAGCTAAAACCATAAAATAGCTTTTTACAGACAAGCAAAGTTTTGGTTTGAGATTCATTTGCATTCACAAGTTTAGTTGTAATAAAAACATAAACTATATAATATGTCTATACTGTGGTCTATTTACCCACAAAGCAGCCATATGTTTTAGCCTGTCTCTTCACTAAACCCATCCTGCTTTACCAACCTTTCTCCAGGTGGTCTTTAAAGTAGTCCAGGCCAAATGCAGTGGAGTAAAAAGTAGGATCTCTTTCCGAACAATGTTTAAGACTTCAGGCAGCATGTTCAGAACCATTAACGTAATAACTTTGAGGGAGCTTTTAGAGCTGCTACACTGCTGGTACTCATCTGCTCCCTATCACCACCACCACTGTGAAGAGTTTCTCTAGAGAGGAGAATTTCATATCAAAGCACTCTTAGTTACACTGTTTACACTGTTTACATTACAACATTTATTTTGTAGATTTAAAAAGCTGAATGTCTAGTCTATCCATCGGGAATGAGGGATGTGGCTAACTTAGAAATATTGCTTTGTGAAATACTCTGCGGGGGTCTCGATGTATATAGCCATTTTATTTACTATCCAGTCCCATCACTGACTTTACATGACGTCTTGCTTCTGAATTATATTCCTTCAGAAACAAAGTTAGGGCAAAATCTGGTTTAGAAACTATTGCACAACATTCTCTTTTGTGTTACTATGTTGTGTAATGACTTTCTTTGAAGTAGCTTTTAATATTGATCAGCTGAAGGTCTGGTTCCTGTCACTTCAGTCATGACTGTATACCTTTTACTCCAGTTAAGCTTTTTCCACTAAACTCTGAATTACCTGATTTGCATGTTAACCATTCAATTATACAGGACTACCAGAAGATTCTGTGTAGTTACCTATTAACGTTTTATTAATGGCAGTGAAGGACATTCACATTTAAACTGTTTCCAAAAAAAATATCCCCCTGAACATCATCTCAGCCTTCCCCTCACAAGCATCCTCTAACCTTAACCTCAACCCAAACTCTAATTCTAACCCTAACACTGTAGGTAATAAAAGTTTAAGTTTACCATATAGGCTGCTACAGTAAGACCAAATACTCTTGTCAGAACTTGTAACAAGTATGAGGCGACGGTCCAGTTAGCTTGTACGTGCTATTTTTACACTTCCAAGCCGCTAACATATTACGTTCCCTGTGTGTTAGCTGATATCTATGACAAGGTTTCTGGGGACCTGGAGAGAGCAGGCGGTGTGGACTGTGAATGTGTAGGAGGTGGAAGGATCAAACACGACAGTGCTCAGAAAAAAATCCACGTGTATGGCTACTCCATGGTAAGTGACCCTCCTAAACCATGAGGACTAGAGTGCTCCAGTGTTCCAGTGTTAGTGGTTTAGGTGTGTGAATATGTTGCATCAGTAACGTAGTGCCTGATCAGCTCCTGTTCCTGGTTTCTTCTGTTTTCAGGGCTTTGGGAGAGCAAATCATGCAGTTTCTACAGAAAAGCTGAAGGTGCGATACCCAGACTATGAGATTACTTGGGCAAATGAAGGCTACTGACCAACTGAGACTTTTATCACTCCGGTCAGTTTAAGGACCCCATGCTGAGCTGAGCTGAGATGTTCATACAGAAACAGAGCTTTTCTCAGCCCAGCAGAAAGGAGCAACAAACCACTTACACACATCCATTTTCTGAGTCCTGGAATTGATTATCAGCAGCTGTATTCATTTTACTGGTTTTGTATATTGTTTACACTCTTGTGTATATTTTGTTTACCACTAAACTGCCTATTTATTTTGGCACTGAGCTTAAAGACAACTTGAAAGGCCTAGTGGCATATAGTGCTAATTCACTGAGTACAAGTCAGTCACCAAGAATGAACCTGACTCCCAGACCTAAATTAGGATTAAAACTTGAACCCAAAGGGTTTTTCAGTGTGTTACATGGGCATTAGGCTTTGCAGCGTTTAAAGGGAAACTTTAGAGTTAATCTCTGACGTGTAAACACAGTCATTCAGAGTGGTTTGATGAGAAATTGTGCATTGTAAAAATACTTACTTTCTTATCAGATCTCTTTAATGCAGTTGTGATGGGAGCCAAGGGTTGCAGCATTTACAAGACCAACATAGCCTTTAAACTATCCAGCGAACCTACGTGTGTCTTCTGCATGTGTCTTTAGATGTCTGGTTCCTATCACCACCACTGTATCCCACCAGAAGTCTCGAAATGACTTTGTGTAAGTGTTTATTATGCAGAATTCATTATTCATGTCTGACTTGGAAGAGCAAGAGAGGAAACCAATGCACTTGATAGATCAGGCCATCCCTAAGCGTTGCGCTAATACACGTTGTCATGTAATCCAGTACAGGAACATGAATTTATTACTTCCAGGAATTGTAAATGTGTGGTCCGGAGGTTGTAAACATAAACATGTTGCTATATAAGATTGATGGCCTATGTCCGTTCTGTCAGCAGTTTCAGCAGGAAGTCTAATCACGTTCATCAAAACCGTATTACACCTTAAGGTTGAGTTTGTACAAATTGATATTTGCCAGAAAATTCAGTACTTATTTCCATAATTCCTTCCCATTACCACCTTTCCATATGTTGAATTAATATTTAAAGTGAGTTTTTTTCTTTTTTTCTTTCTTTTTTTTTTTTTTGAGCATCCTTTCAATAAACTGATTTATTTTGTTCCTCATTCCTTTCTCCTCCTGTCCCTGTCGGCCTTTTCTCTGCTTACAAAGAAGATCTTACTTTGCCAGAGATTTATGTTGCTGATATTGACTCTGAAAGTTACGCTGTAAGTCACTGCACATTGCTCAAGCACCGAGCGGTCATTGGTGTTTTTAGTTCAAGATTTATAGCGGTTTTATAGCCGGAAGGCCAGTGCAGCTGTGTGCGTAAGGGTATCAAGTCCAGTTGTTATCTGTGTGGAGAAGCTGGAAGAGCAGGTGAAGGTGATCTGCAGAGCACACGCGCTGTCTCCAAGATGAAGAAGGACTCTATACAGCTTCTGGCTCTGCTGCTGGTGGTCCAACAGGGTGAGAGAGGGTCTTTTTTGCAATCTGTGTATGTTTTCTGTGAATCATAAACATTTAGAGGTCAATAACATTAATGTTATAAATTATGTATTAGGAGTATGTATGTGTGTGTAGTCAATGTGACAGTTAAGCGTGTTTTCTTAAGGGTCTGTACCTCTAACCTAAACGTGTCTTTGGGTAACCACTACTGGAATTACAGTTTAGTCCAAGACTGGAATTACGCTGAATGTTTTGAAAGGACTACATTTCCATTGAGTGTGTACAGCACATGTAGTGTTTACTGGTGACCTAAGCACCAGTGATATCTGCTGTTGTTGTACCTGAGAACTTTGGAGCTTTTTGCAGCTGTGTCTAACAGTTAGTAATGTGAACTTTGAAGCAGCCTGAACTGGAAGCCCTTTAGAACCCATAAGTGGCTCCTTCCCATGACTAGTCTTTCACCAACTGGGTTTTCAGTAGAGACCTTTTAGTGTTTGGGAGTCATTACATAACTGGGCATGTTTTAGGCTTTGAGCTGAGCATTCATTTGATGCATTTTTCTAAATACATCATAGGTGATTCTTGTTAGCTTAATACAAGATCATGTACGAGCAATGCCAGAATTGACTAAATAAGCTTATTACATCTTCAAATGTTCATTAATTGTGTACCCAAAATAAGATAATATAAAATAACAATCTGTATTAAACCAAATGGCGGTAAAATTTCTTTCTTTCTGTTAGTAAATAAATATAATGCATGGTCAGTATTCATTTACTTTAAATTCATTTCTACATGACCAGCACCGTATGATGTCATTTCCTCCATTTCTGTTAACAAAAGATGTTATTAAATTATGATTTTATGTTTCATCTTTGGAAATCTAGCCTAGGTAATTACAGGTTTCTGAAGTATTAAAACTGAAAAGCTATATTACTGTTACTATAGTAACACAGATTCTTCTTGAATCATTTAATCACCCCTTTTATCATGTATTAACAGGAATTACAAATATACCGTTTCCGCCCAATAATGGTGCAGCAGTATTCTTTGTGATGAAGGGGACTTACTGCTCTTTCCTGTAAAGCTAACACTCCTGTACTTCCACACTTCATAAGATACTGCTATGGACAGCAACAATATATTGTAAAGTGTAACATGGTGGCGGCACGGTGACAAAGTGGGTGTTCGTCTGCTTTGTGATGGGCTGCCAACCTGTCCAGGGTGTTTCCTGCCCTTCCCCAGTGAGCACTGGGACAACTTAAAAGATGAATGATAATGATTAATAAATACATATAATAAATACATTTATTAATAAAAATAGCAGTAATAATATTAACACTAATAAATAGAAGGGGGTATAGAAATAGAAAGGGGCCTGATAACCTAGGCCACCAATTAATAGGAGGAAAGCTAATAAACGCTCCTACTGAAACATCCCCAACGATTTAGCTCAAGTTACTTAGCTCACTGATGCCATCTTATCTACAGTCATAAGCAAAATGTAGTGGATAGTTTGTATCTGCATATTTGCTGACCTTATTATATATCCCATATGATAAGCTCAGCAGGAAGAGAGAAACACTGGAAATCATCATTTTTGCACAGGTCACATTTCAGGTTTTATTATTATATATCCCTGACATGTTAAATCCAGTGAATGAACAGTAATTATTACAATCAATAAAATGTGTTCCTGGAAGATGATGTGTTTACTATCACTTAAACATCAAGCCCTGTCATTTGACCAGGTGTGCTCAAACGTGCACATACCTGCATGTATTAATGTATGAATTCCTTCATCTGTAGCTGTTACAGAGCAGAGCAGAGCATGTGCGGGTCCGACATGTGACTTTGTGTGTGACTGTACGGACTGCAGTGATGAGCAGGACTGTGGTAAGATGTAAATACAGCCTATATTATCCGAAGCAGAGCAGCCTGTGATGCTGTGATTCCTAAACCCCCTTCCTCTCTTCATGCTGACCTGTAACAGGATATCAGGGGAGAGACTTTGTGTGTGATTTTGAGGATGCTGGCATGTGTGGCTGGACAGACAAGTCGTCTGATGAAGGCTACGTGTGGGAGAGGCGTCAGAGGGGAAACCCTCTGCCCAGCAGTGGACCCTCCTCTGACTACACCATTGGCACCTCTACAGGTACACACCTCTGAAACAGGTCACTGTTTCCTGTTTGGTTTGTATGGAGGTCATACTATTTAAACTGAAGGTGGTTTAAGGGTGGGGTAATAATGTTGAATCTATAAATTGCTAAATTGAACCTTATCTTGAAGTTGTAATGCAAATCAGTTTTATAGCATTGCTAAAGTTCTACTCTCCTGTTCATATATATGGTTCTCAAAGCCCATTGTTGTGTAGTCACAATCAATTGCCCATGCACGTGGCTGTAACGGCAGTAAGGTCATTTCTGAAATGAAAACTGTGAGACTGGTGGACGAATTACACAAACCATGTAGTTGAGTTAAAGTAGAGATACCTAAGGTATAATATGAAGTTCTTCCCTTTATACCTTTACTTGAGTAAAAGTACTAAAGTATTTACCTTCAAATCTACTGAAGTATGGAAACTAACAGTAGCACGATTTGTTATGGCTCTAATGTCCTATTATCATTTCTGGAACAAGACACTTAAATAAAACTCAGTGTAGGTGAAGAGACTCTAGTGTCTCCCAGTCCACCAGTCTGTAATAGAAGGTTATTAATGAATCTGACACTGATGTCTATTCAAACCATCATCAGTACAGAACACTAAAGGAGAACAGTTCCCATTAGCTAGAACAAGGCTGCTGTACCAGTGGAATCACCTCACTCTCCTTTTTTGGACATGTTATGTTTTTTTTTATGCCCACATAGACCAAAAAGAAGGGCAAATCTGGCATAATGTAGTGAGTAAACAGTAAGATATTAGACTTGAAATGTCTATGTAAAAAGTCCCCCATAATAGAAACATTCAGTACAGATACACCAACACACTACTTACAGTACACTAACACATCACACTTACTGAGTTACTGTACACCAACACACTACTTACAGTACACTAACACATCACACTTACTGAGTTACTGTACACCAACACGCTACTTACAGTACACTAACACATTACACTTAGTGAGTTACTGTACACCAACACGCTACTTACAGTACACTAACACATTACACTTAGTGAGTTACTGTACACCTTGCTACTTACAGTACATAACACATTTAACTGCTTACTGAGTTACTGTACACCAACACGCTACTTACAGTACACTAACACATCACACTTACTGAGTTACTGTACACCAACACACACTACTTACAGTACACTAACACACATCACACTTAGTGATGTTTACTGTACACCAACACAACTACTTACAGTACACTAACACATCACACTTACTGAGTTACTGTACACCAACACACTACTTACAGTACACTAACACATCACACTTACTGAGTTACTGTACACCAACAACTACTACAGTACACTAACACATCACACTTACTGAGTTACTGTACACCAACACGCTACTTACAGTACACTAACACATTACACTTAGTGAGTTACTGTACACCAACACGCTACTTACAGTACACTAACACATTACACTTAGTGAGTTACTGTACACCAACACGCTACTTACAGTACACTAACACATTACACTTACTGAGTTACTGTACACCAACACGCTACTTACAGTACACTAACACATTACACTTACTGAGTTACTGTACACCAACACCGCTACTTACAGAATCACACTTACTGAGATTACTGTACACCAACACGCTACGTACAGTACACTAACACATTACACTTACTGAGTTACTGTTACACCAACACACTACTGTTACACTGTACACTTAGTGAGTTACTGTACACCAACACACTACTTACAGTACCACTAACACATTACACTTAGTTGAGTTACTGTATTACAGTACACTAACACATTACACTTACTGAGTTACTGTACACCAACACACTACTTACAGTACACTAACACATTACACTTACTGAGTTACTGTACACCAACACGCTACTTACAGTACACTAACACAGTTTTAAGAAATTCTTATTTGTCATTTTGTCTCATGTAAATAACAAACTGAAACACTTTCAGTTCTGCGTGATCTCATTTTCAGTTTTCTGATACTGTCCTCTGTTCTTGTCTATAAAGACGGGAGTTTGAAACAATGTTGTGAAGCATTATTGGGATTTTGGTTGTCTGTTTCTTGCAACGGTTGCAGCTGAGTTGTGGAGCACTTTACATTATGCAACTCATGTGCAATTTAGTTTCATGCCAGTTTCAAGACAACCAAAGTCACCAGGACAAAATAGCCCTGTTTAAAGGAGAAAAAAATATATATAAAAAAAATAATATATGTAGGCCTGTACCCGACTCAGATGATTCGACTGTTTGTTCATGGTTTTTCTCCATAAACATTATCTAGTAATCAGTAAAACATTTGCATACGTTTCAGATCTGTCCTCTTCATTTAGAAAGTCAGCAGAGTCACAGGAACATATTTCTGAACTAAAAGAGACGTGATATATGATGAATGATCTGGTCTTTTTAATTTCACTTTAAACAGCTTCTACAGTAGGAGGACCCTTCGTCTTTCATCTCTCATAAATAATGAACTGCTATATAAAACCAGATTAGTCCATATTTAAATTATTTTAGATGAAAAGAAGAATGGTAGAGCTGAAACCGTTTCATTTTATTCCCCGCGCTGAAATAATTATTTCTCGTTTATCGGCAGGCATATTAAGTGACTGTACTTATCTTTAAATAAAGATAATCGTAGCTGTAGACCAATAAATGAAAATATCTGTAATTTAGTATCTAAAATAATGGAATTATAATACAACAAACATCTTCTGTCCATTATCCCTTCACTGCAAACAGCTATTATGTCTAAAATGAAAGCCAACTCACTCGTTTGAAGCAGTGTTGGATGTCTGACTAACTGAAGAGCAGAGTTAGGTTTAATTTGTTCAGATTCTCTTCTTCAAAACCTCCTTCAGACTTTCTCTGAGATATTGTTCCACCTGTGTTTCTCAGCTTCACAGCTTTATATGCCTTCAAATTGTTTGCTTTATAGCTGAGCACTGAACTCTCAATCTCAAAAAATCAAGCTTTGAACGTGTTATGCTCATATATGTGTGTATTGCTGTCTAGGCTGGTTCATGGCAGTGACTGCAGTGATGGCTGATTCTCCCCACACTGCTGTCCTGATGTCTCCTGTGATTAATCAGTCTGCCCCCACCTGTCGCCTTCGCCTCCGATATTTTACATGGGACTCAGGTACACACGCACAAACATCTACGCACAAACAGCAATATTCTCACTATATAGGCAAACTATTCACAGTAGCAGGCTTTTCTTTAGACACTGGATTATGGAATCATGAGAGTAATTTTTCGTACCATCATATTAAGTATATATATTTTGATGACTTAGCCATCAAAGGAAAATTAACATAAAGTGTCTCAGTAATGTGCTTGACCAACAGAAACTTGCAAAACAGCTTCAAGGCGCCTTGACATAGACCTAAGTCTCTGGAACTATATTGGTAGGATGAAAAAAGTAAATCCCTTACATTTCTGTCTACCACATCGGAGATTTGGTCACTGTAAATAGTATATAGCATAGCATTTCCATCATTTTACATTTACATTTACGGCATTTAGCTGAGCGACTTACAAGGTTAATCATATTACAGGTAGGCCAATGTAGTGTTAGGAGTCTTGCCCAAGGACTCTTATTGGTGTAGCACAGCATAGTCACCCAGACTGGGATTTGAACCCCAGTCTCCCACATGTGGTGATGGTTGCCTAGTGGGTAGTGGTGTTATCTGCTTATCTGCTGAGCTATGCCAACGCTCACGATACTTACGATACCGTCCACTGACCCCTTGTGCCTTGTGGGTGAAGCCATTGTCATCCTGGAAGAACCTGATTGGATTCCGGATAGAAGAATAACTTTGTAGTGATTGTCACTGATCCTTCCTTTTAAGGGGGTGAGTGAACCCAAACTGTGCCAGCATAACAGAGCCACCAGATCACCTTACTGTAGGGGTTAAGCCTTCAGACAGTGAAGGATAGTGAAGGAGGTAAAGGATAGCTCATCTGACCATGTAATTTTAGTCCACTTGTCTTCTCCTATGTAGACAAGTGGCAATAGCATCTGCTCCACTGAGCTCTTAAATGTACATTAGTCTTTGTAATGAGCTGTTTATGCACTTCAGCCCCCCTATAACATCCCTATCAATGAAGCTGTGGATGGGGTGCTCTTGCACAAGCATTGCTCTCACTAAATGTGCACGTTTGACCATAAGCTGTTAATGATGTCTTCTACACCAGAGGACTAATATAGGAGCTCAGTATTGTCACATGCTGGTAGTTCACATTGATGGCTCATTTTTATAATATCTCTGTCCCAGGTTACACAGGCCTCGAAAACAGCTCTCTCTGGGGGTCAGTGTGGCGGTCTGATGGACAGAATGCGGTGGTGTGGAGACCGGAGCTTTTGAGTGTTCGCGCATGGAAAGAGGCCACCATCTTCTTGGGCCGCATCCCCGGCCCATTTCAGATACAGCTTCACTCACAGCGTAAAGAGGGCAGGAGTGGAGACATAGCCATCGATCACCTAGAGTTTCTGGACTGTGCTCTACCAGGTGAAGCAGGAGGGATGATGATGAAGAAGAAGAAATGTTCTGATTTAAAATGAATTATGGGTTTAATCAATATTGCAGCAGAAACAAACAGCTTCTTCATTACACTGAAGCTACAAGGTTGTGCTACAAGCTAGAGTTTCACATATACCTGGAGTCAGAGGCGTAGCGCAAAATTCTGGGGCCCCACCGCAAGGAGGCAGGGAGGAGGCCCTTGTGTGGGCTAAAAAATCTCTCTGGCATGCCTGACGTGCATAACTCAAACTGGCACTTATTCTCAGTCATCTGAAGCGATCTGTATTCAAGCCTATTAACAGATACAATACAATAAAACGCTCTCACCTTAGTGCCCAAAACGCCCCCTCCTCCTGGCATTTTTCTGCACAAATTCCTTTACATTGTCCGTACGATCCATCTGACGAGCACGCTTGCTTTCGATGCTGAGAATAGCAAGTCCGGAAAGTCTGTCTTGAGACATTGTGCTTCTCAGATAGTTTTTGATCATTTTCAGTTTTAAAAAGGATCTTTCTGCACTAGCCACAGTGACGGGGATAGTTAAAAAAAGCTTAAGAGCAGTAGCCACGTCCGTCACACTAGACAGGATTGATGTGAGGATATGATGCCTTTTCTGAGCACCACTTTTGTATTTTCTTTTGCTCATCTTTAATGTCTTCGCTCACCCCAGCACGTCTAGCGTTTTGGCGTCCTCACCTCATCCAAGAGGAGGACTGTAATTAATTTTAAGGCGGGGCCCCCCTGTACTCGAGGCCCCCCCGCAGTGCGTGCCCTGCGTGCCCCTCCCCTACGCCACTGCCTGGAGTTGTTTTGGAATCTTGTGGAGCTAATACAATGGAATTTGAAATGTCCCCAGGTACATAAGGTACATGGGCTTTAGGCAGGAACTTTTGGTGCTGACTGGCCATAATATAGTCCCATCACTCACAGAAAACAAATCAAATTGCATAGCTTAGTAAGTATTATTTTTCCCTTTGAGTCCAATCAATTAACTTACCACACCCCTGTATCCTAAAGAGTCAAAACCACATAACAGAAAACCACACAACACAGTTCACGGCAAGTGTTTAAGGATTTAGCTCTAGTGCAAAACTAAAGGTGACTGGTATGTATTGGTTGAATTGTGCTTACTCACATCTCCCTGTCTGTCTCTCAGTTCCTTCAGGCAGTGCAGAGTGTGGGGAAGGCTATTTGGAGTGTAAACGGGGAGGCTGTGTGGAGGACCGTGCGGTGTGTGATGGCACAGATGACTGTGGAGACGGAACAGATGAACAGAACTGTGGTCAGTGCCTGCCACTCAGACTGATTCAGTGCCATTGTGAACTCGGTGAATCACTTGAGTGATCGGCAAAGGGGACTGCATTCTGTTCAAGGAGCCTCTTAAGATGAAAGGCAGTACATCCCAGAGGAACTGCTATCCTGCGTTTAGTTCCAACTCTCTTTCACTCCACCTAGTTCGCTCGTCTATCATTTCATCAGTTTTTCATGTCATCACCAGTTTTGTCATTCAGTGTACGTACATACTTTTGGCAGTATTTACATTGATGCAGTTTTACGTATGTGTAAAAGCTGCATTCAGTGCCCTATATTTTTCACACCCATGTTTTCATTAGTGTACAATTACCTGTAACTATGAACTGTGGTGTCTTCATTAGCTTAGAATGAGCCCTCTCAAATCTACATAGTGAAATGTCCTCTTCCAGTAAAGGTGCTATGTTACATCATCCACAGTAGCCCCGAACAGACAAGCACAACACTAGCATTGGAGATGGCTGTTTCATGTATTTACACTGAAATGGCAGATTGAATGTGGTGGTGCTGTTGCCACAGGTAGAAAGTAAAAAAGTCTTTGTTGAAATGTTCTACTGTAGAGCATATTTATCGGTAGCACTGTGCAATAACACTGCTAAGTGTTAGCTTCTTATTCACCGCATGTTGTTTGAATTTCCTTCTTCCACCAGGAGTTGTTATTATAATGCTTCAGGCACCGGAATGTAACCACCAGGCCATCTACGAGAATACTGAACAATAAAATTCAAACAATAAGCTGGCAGATGTCTTTAAAGGAAAATTTCGCCATCATTGAATTAATAATTAGGCTAAATCAGCTTATCAGGGGAGGTGCAATCTGCAACGTCATGGCTAAAGGTTCCATACTGCACCTTTAATTGTCCTCCATCCCCCTTTGATTTGAATCTCTGGTTTCTGATTACAGGACAATACATAACCTGTGATTTTGAGGATGACCTGTGTGGGTGGGACTTAAGATCAGCATCAGCACTGAAGTGGACAAGGACCCTTCAGGCGAATATTTCAACATCTGATCCTCTGAGAGGACCTGGAAGGGACCACTCCACCAATTCGGCCTCAGGTAAACTGGCATGCCATCTCTGCACTTACAGTATGAAGTGGAAAATGCCTGAATGCCTTTTAAAACAATGCAACATGTAATTTGCTTTTCTGTTTTACTCGCAGGTCATTTCCTGTATGTTACCAAGCCAGACGTGTGGACGAGTGACTGGGCAAATTTTCAAAGCCCTCGCCTGGAACCAACCAATAGCACACATCCATGTCGTGTACGTTAAGTGGTAGAGCAAGCATCACCCTAGAGAGACTCTCACCAGCAGTTAGGATGATCTTAGCACTGCAAAGTGATTGAGGCAGTGGCTGCAGACATGGTGTTTTAAAGCTGTTATATGTATCCTACACTTTTATTATTGTTTCCTGAGGTCCACATTTGCACAGACTATTCCTCATTTCTTGTGCAAATTTTTTTTTAAATAACATGTTTTATTGAGAAGTAAAGGCACAGTTACATCCAGTAATTTAACATATCCAAGTAGCCCCTTAAATTTTTTTTTTTACCCCAAAACTAAACACATGTACAAAAAGTAGGTAATAAGTAAATAACTAACCAAGTAAATAAAGATAATCTATTCGTAACTCCACACCCCCAGCTACATATACACAGACCAATCTATATGCATACGTACATACAGAGAAAAGAAAAGGATACATATATACATACATACATACATATATACACACGTACACATTACTCATATATACACATATACAAACATGCAAACTATATGCGCAAATCTAAACCTACACCTATACACATATAGTCACATATACATACATGTAAACATCACACCTCTTCTTAAAATGAACATTGCACAGATATGATGAAACTAAATTAGATTTAAAGGGGGAGGGGGGGGAGTAAGTAAATAAATTAAAAAAAAAAATCCCCTCAGTCGGCAGGCATGGTTTGGAGTAAATTAAAATACTTAAGAAATGGATTCCATTTGGAATAAAATGCTGCAGTATTGCCTTTCATAGTAAGAAAGTGTTCCATAGTCAGAAAGTGTATAACATCTTGGAGCCACCTTGAAATAGAAGGGGATTTTGAAGACTTCCATGATAGTAATATATGACGTCTTGCTAGCAGAGATGTAAATGCCAGTACCTCTGATTGGGTCCTATTAAGTAAGGGTGGATCAGTAGAAAAGCCAAATATTGCGATTAAAGCGTTCTTAATAATGTTGGTGCCCAAAACCTTTGTCATAATTTCAAAATATTCGAACCAAAATTTATGTAGGGAGGGACAAAAAAGAACATGTGACTTCCTGTGCATATTTAACCTCTTAGTATCTTTTAAAATCTAATTTGTTTGTTACTAATTTGTTAATGTGCCTTTAGCTCGGATATGTTGTATGATGTAAATTATTTCTGTTCTGATTGGCTGCCTCAGGCAAAAAGCAGTCCATTCTTCTTGGTTGAGAGATTTTCTGTCTGCTAACTAGTCCCACAGTATGAGGTATTGACACTTTCATGTTCAGTCTGATCAGGAACACTGTGCTTTTATACAGCTTTTTGATCCAAAGTATTTTTGGGAAAACCCATTGTTAAATTCATTGTTAAACACAAATTCAGTGTTGTTCTGACCCGCACTCTTCTCTTTGTCTGTTTTCCACATTGTTCTTTCCTTCCATAGAGTCCCATTTGTTTTCACTGCTCCCATTCAAACCCTATTGTTTCCTGTAACTGACAGCCACCAAATTGCATGTACTCACTCAGGGCAGATCCCCAAACTCTAATCCACAACCATACTCATCCACACTCATCTTTGAGTTATTTATTCATCACTCATTTCTCCCATACATTCCAATTCGTTTTTAGAAATACCTGCGCAACCAGCTAGCAACAAGCTCCAGCTGCTCAGTCACTCTGCATTATACTTCGGGAAACACACTTTCCAAGTTCTTCTTAAAACTGAATCACGATAATAAAAAATATCTGTCTGTGATGCGGAATATAACTCAGACAAGAGTCTTTCCACATTCTCTGACCAGCATCTTTAAGGCAGTTGGACATTTTTAGTGGACTAGTCAGTTATCGGGCTGTAATAAGGAAACAGAGGAATGTGTAACTGTGGTTCGTATTGCTACATGTATGGAATATCCCACTCTGTTCTGGTGCCACTGCATCATAATCATCAGCTGGTGTTTTTACTGACAGATGGTGATGTACACTCACCAGTTTGGAGGGGTGTCTGGTGGTCTATCGGTGTTGGTGGCAGAGACAGAAATCTACCCAGTGTGGGAGAGAGGAGGCACACTGGGTGACCTGTGGGTGAAGGCGGAGATTGAATTTGTTGTCAACAGTACATTTCAGGTATGTGGCATTACTTGCTAAAGTTTCACCATTAGACTAATGTAGTACACCACTGCTGTCATTTCTTACCTCATAATCCCAGTTTTTATTTATTTACTTAAACCATCTGATTGTAATTTTGTGCCTTGTATTAATAAAGAACAACAGCTGTGCCAGATTATTGTGCCTCATTTCAAAGACACAAGGTTTTGTCACAAGAGTGGTTGTCACAGTTGTGGTCTATATAAAATTTAAGCATATAGACATGACTCTCATCTCTTAATATGTGTATTAGTGCAATTTCCACAAGAACTGAACCTTTACATGTCTAGTACATATCTAGTACATTACCAACTTCATATATGTACATGTAGCCTTTTCACTTTTATAGCCTGTAGTGATAGCTCCTCTGTATCCCTCTCTATTCATTCTGGTTATGGTATGTACATGCTTCTTAGTACATACCATATATAGCCAAACTAACCCTGCTTACTCTTATTATCGGTTGTTAGTAGCTCTTCAGTAACTCTGTTGCTCTGTTAGTTCTAGTAATGTATGTCTTCCTTTGTGTAATATGTATAACACTGTGACACAGCAATTTTCTTCGGGATCAACAAAATGTTATCTTATCATACTGGGTTGTTTTGCTGGTCATCAACAACTTATGTACATAACTATAAAGTGTTAGTCTGTCGTCCTACACTGTCTTACCTTCTCTGTTTCCTTTTTAATCTTCTGCCTTTCTTGGTATCTTGCTTTCCTGCAGATATTGTTTGTTGCTGCCATTAGGGACCAGGCATATGGAGGCATTGCTGTAGATGACATCACACTGTCCCCTGAATGCCGTCTTACCAATGGTAAGACATTCTGTCCTACTTTGATGTGATGTGGAATAAAATGTCATGAATGCTACTGTGATCCTGGTTCCACAGTAAACTTTGTCAACACAGTTGACTTTAACTCTGGAACACTCTTAGTGGCTGTGAAATGCATAATGCTGCCTACATATACAGTACCCAGCGGTAGCAAGGCACCCAGTCAAGTCCTAATGGGATGTCTGTATAAGACACTGCCTCCTGAGGTTCCTCTGTTCAGGTGTGCAGCATAAAGGCAGCATAAATGGACCCTTCACTGCCTTGCACATCCTATTATACTCTGTGTTGGCACTGATTCAGTTCAGGGAAAACCAGAGCAGAAGACATGAGCATTGAAGCAGTGGACCACACTGCCTTTCAAGGAGACAGTGCAGGTAGCAAGGCATCGAGGTGGCTGCCTTTCAGTTTACTCTTACAAGGTTAAGCATAAGCAGGTATTTGAGTGGACAGCTGACATTTAAGCCCAGAGGGTGTTTCTACCCTAGAATCCATGTTTCTGAGGCTGTACAGCTGTACATTCAGCTTGTCTTCCTATGTCTGCTATCAGAGTCAATGCCAAAACCATCCTTTCCCAAGCCCCCCAAACACCCCTGCACCCCTGAGGCCAGCAAGATCTGTGATTTTCAGAGTGACTGCAAGGATGGAGAGGATGAAGCACAATGTGGTGAGTGCACGTGTATACGATGGTGTCTCTGTACATATGTGTGTTATGTTACGTGGCTCAGCGGTTAACTCCACTACCCACCAGAAAGCTACTACCCCATGTGGGAGGCGGGGGTTCAAATCCCAGTCTAGGTAGCAAATGCTGAGTTACACCAATAGGAGTCCTTGGGCAAGACTCCTAACACTGAACTGGCCTACCTGTAAGATGAATAAGCTTGTAAGTCGCTCTGTATAAGAGCGTCAGCTAAATGCATAAATATAAATGTACATGTTGTGAATGGAGGTAAATGAGATTTGTGTTTCATGATACCTGTAGGTGACTTTTCCTTTGAGCAGGGTGGTACAGGCTGGACAGATATGAGCATTGGAAGCCAAAGCTGGCAGCTAAATCTTGAACACAACGCAGACAACTCCACAGGTGAGTGCTACACCGTAAAAGCATATTTATTGTAACCTGGAGGCCAGAAATGTATTTCTATTTGCCTATGAATATGATTTTTTTGCACTGTATATATGCAAATCTAAAATTGTACATATAATTGTATTTACATTTTTATTATAACATATCGTCGCTGTCCAAAGACAATCATGTATCTCCATTTTCGTTGATTTTTACTTTCATGCCTCATTTAATCACATGAGCTGCTGTTTACACTGTGTGGAAATTCCATGAAGAATGGACTAACAGAAATGGCCCAAAACTGCTTGAAAAGATGTCTGGTTCCATAGACTTTCATTCAAATTAAATGAGGTTTTGGGCTCTCCAGTAAAGTTGCCATTTTGGAGATACCTGTTTTTCTTTGGAGGCATGTAGAGCACATTTGTTTATACCTGAGCATATTTAACTTTCCAGGTGGCAATGGAAATAAACAGGTGTATTTTTCCATCAACTTTAAAAGTGAAACTAAAAACAGGGTTTTATTAATTTACTCATCCCTTTTTTCCTTTCAGTTGGTTGTGTATCCCATAATGCTGTGTGGTTTAGCTCAACAGCAACCTCACAGTAATTTGATGTGTTATCATGTAGCATTATTGAGTTGATAATTATGATCAATATAGTTTTTAACTGTGAAACAGATGTGAGACATATAAATCTATGTATAACCAGTTTGTGTTCATACACTGCCATTCAAAGATTTGGACATAAAGAAATATGCATGTGTCCAGAGTGATAAATAGAGCTGTAGATGATTACATGCTAACTGAGACAGCTGTAGCCTATCAAGAAGGTTAAAATCAAAACCAAAAACTGAAAGCAGATGTGTAATATATCGGCATTTATCTACATTGTTATTAAGGTGTAAAACTGTTAATATAACAGGTAATTCCCGACTGTGTTGTGTGTATATAATGTAATTACGTACCTTTGTGCGTATGTGCTGTTTGGGTTATCAGAGACGTTCCTGTATGTGACTGATGCCCCTGGTCAGCAGCTGACTGAAGCTCAGACCCGCACTCCCCTCCTGGGACCCTCTGGGCCAAGCTGTACCCTGCAGTTCTCTTACAGCCTCACAGGAAGCAACCCACACATAGGTACCGCACAAATAATATACAGCAACCAGCTCTAAACCCAACACCTCACCACTACAGCATAGACATTGTTAGAGTGAGACAGATTAGAGGTTCTCTTCTGATTAGATCTAATCCCACACAGTTACAGAATAGCCACACTCATTTCATTTATGAGTGCCTTCCTGGGATTCATTCTGAAGGAAACATGTTTGGGTCAGATTTTTTGTAATCAGATAATAGTGATCTCTGCTTTTCTCTAATAATTGGTCAGATTTTCACCAAAATATTACTGGAGGGAGTTCAGTGGAGTTTAATGGCTAGCAAGTGTTCACCTTGTATTTTAGCCATCTTGCTGGAAATGAGTTTCCATTAAGTTTTCATGTCACAAGTAACAGTGACAGTTTAAATGTTTTGATTGTACGGTCATCTGTCATTTGTCATACTCTTTTTAATAAGTGGAATCATCATAACAATTAATAGAAGCCTCAAGTTCATTTTTAATAAAGTATTATTAGTGTCATACATTAATTAATTTGTGAGCACTTGTATAATGCTAAAGAAATTGATTAACCTGGGGGGCTTCCTGACCCGATAGTATACAGAGGGCTGAGACATCATGACAGACAGATGTGTGATGATTTAAAGAAGCAAAGGCCAGACAGTGAAACATGTTTTGGTGGGTTAAAGGAGAAATGCTATTTGTTTAATTCTTTCTGAGCTGTTGTTTAGAGTACACATAGATGTATGAAACAGTCTATGTACTCTCTTGCCGTAGGTGAACTGTCTGTAACTGTAGTGGACAGTGTGTTGGGCACTCTGCCTCGACTGTGGGAGTTCAGTGGGCGGACAGGCCAGGACATGGCATCTTGGGTAAAAGAGGAGATTTATATTGGAGCCAGAGATCATCGCTTCCAGGTATGTGTCATATATTATCTATTTGTTTTCATGGATTGTTTTTAGAGTGATGCTGTAGAGGAGCCATTTTGTTTTCCTGTAAAACCACACAGTATGTAGTTCTTTAAAGAAATGCTGGTCAACAAACACAAACAATATATCAGAAATATAAAGCAGAACATTCAAAGAACCTAGAACTACACTGTTTATTAGCTTCTACTATAAATGTTTTTTGAGTCAATGGGAAACGGTAAACATACCTAAATTATTGTCCCTGGTAAGTGACTGTACACTTCAGAGATGACAGCTAGAGATTGTTATAAATGCTGGAGTATTCCTTTTAAAGGGAATCTGTTATGCTTCCATTTTCCTCTTTCCTTTAAGGTGTTATGTTCATGTTTCCACATGTCAACAATCTACAAAGTTATAAAGACCAAAGTACGTCCCAGAGGGAGAAACCATTATCCTAGATGCCAAAATGCCTTGTTGGAATTCCAACCCCTTTCTCTGTTACAAGATTATGTCACGTCATAACACAATCCTCAATGCCCGCCTACTGGCAAGCTTTGCACACCCACATACACAGCGCAGAGAACTAATACAGTAAAAACTTACCACTCTGAAACATCCAGCTCTGGTCCAGCTTATGTAGGTGAATAGCTTATTCTACCTGACTATCGGACTCGGACTCAAACTGATATGGCAGAACTGACACCATTGTAAGAACAGCCACAGCAGTGTGGGTGTGGAACTTTCAGTTGACCAGTCAGAACAAACTCAGTGAGCTGACTATTCAGAGCACACTGGGCTTAATAGGAGGCAGGGGAGCTCATGGGGGAGGGGACATGAGAATTCAAACAGAGGGTGAATACGGATGTACAGTATGAGAATAACATTGTGCTTTTGGAAAAAAACTGAAGCATGTAAATCTATTCTAGTAGACCCCAGGAATGGAAAGGTTCTTCAGGAAATTAGAGATGGCTCTTTCATGGTATCGCTCCAAGGCACCCTTTGGCCATCTTTATGCTACTGAGTACAGTCATCGGCTGTTTAAGTGATGTAATTGTCATGACTTGATTTGTATTCCTCTTTCTCTGTAAGCTTGAGTTCAGAGCTCGTGCTCAGGAGCTGGACCCAGGTTCCAGAATAGCGGTGAAAGATGTTTTTTATGTCAACTGCCACCCACAGTATATCCCCTCTACTTCTGAAGGTGAGTGTGGAGCTCATGCATATGTAGTATAATTTAAAGTATAAGTGTTTAGTGACCATTAGGTCTATGTTTTTCTGATTATTCTTGCGCTGTAAAAGTGTGTAAAAGATTTGCAAGTCAAAGGTGTTTTACTCTATTCTACAAACAGGACCGTCATGTAACTTTGAGACAGACCTATGTGGATGGTACCAAGATCAGACAGATAACTATGACTGGAGTATTGAAAATGAAAGTGACCACACTATTGGCAGCGGTATGAGGTGTTATTTGCAACACCCCTCTAAGGGGTTTCATATTCTTTGTTCTTGTGATTTGTACATACTTTATTAGTATGCTGTTCAAAAAATCAATTAAGGGATGATAATTGCTGATTACCCAAATTCATCCACTTTTTACACCTAGATCAGAATCTATAATCTGTTCCCAGACGTATCAAAAATGGTGTCGAGCTTTTAAATCCCTGGTTGTGTGTATTAACTCCTCCTCTCAGGGAGAAGTCTGGTGGTGGATATGTGGAGCACAACACTGCGTGGTCTTTCTGGACGTTTTCTTTCACACCGCCAGACTTCGCTGACTGAACACTGTCTCCTCTTCTTCTACAAGCTCTACGGCCCTCAGATAGGTGAGCAGCAGTGAAACGTCTTCAGAAAACATGTGACAAACATGTAACAGCTTTGTATCTGTGAAATGTTTACTTCATATGAACAGAAGAAAACAGCATGTTCAACTTTTAATGCATGCAAATGCATTAAAGGGCAGCTGGGGTTTTTAAATAACAGTGTCTATATGTTACGTGTGTTTTATGTACGGCTAAGCTAAATATGGTTCTTGGTTTTTGTTAATGCTGTATGAAATGCTGTGTACTCCTGCAGGTGCTCTGAGTGTTAAGGTACTACACTCGGATGGCTCAGAGCAGCTGTTATGGACTCGCATGGGTGCCCACGGAAACTTCTGGCATGAAGGTCACTGTCCAGTGCCCTCTCAGCTTACTCCCTACCAGGTACAGCGAAACAAGCTAAACATGTGCAGCCCATTCACATATTCTTCCCAACTGAGTATGCAATATTGCATTTTAATAATGTTTCTTATTATTTAAAGTAACCGTTGAGGTTGTCAGGGTGACCTGTGGTGCTAATATGATTACATTTGGGTGTTGATTGGAGGTTACATTGGGGGAGGGCTTTCCTTTATAAGGAAAATAAATAAATAAATAAATAATAAAAACAGAAATCACTAAATTGTAGTGACAGTATTTCATACTTAATAGAAAGATTAGAAACACCATTGGCAATATTTAGCAAATATCCTTCTACTTTCACTGAAGAAATATTTTACCTTGCATTAATAGACATGTACAGATCAGTTGATTTCTGTGAATAGTTCTGTGCATGTATGATTTCAGTGCATGAGCTATTGATAAAACAGATTTGTTGTGAAATCTTATTTGCTAATGAAAACGTTTTGATTCTAATTCATAATAAGAATTTGTACATGTAGATATAATTTATGCCAAATAAGCCCAGTAGCTATTACATATTAACTGCTATCTTGCTTTCTTTATATTTTTGTCTCATCGTTTAAAGGTTTTACTTAGCGTTCTTTTCTCTCTCTTTCTCAGTTGGTGTTTGAGGCAGTGCGCTCAGGTTTTGATGGTCGAGTGGCTATAGATGACGTGGCATTTGTAGAAGGGTCATGCTCTCTGCCCACTATGTGCTCTTTTGAAGGCCACAAGTGTGGTTACAGCAGCAGTGGAACCACAGCATGGGTCCACCAGAACTGGGATACCACCAGAACCGGCCCAAAGACTGACCACAGCCTTGAGACAAATATGGGTGAGAGAGATAGTGATGGATGGTTTGATGGACTGAGTGATATGGATAGATGAATTAATGGATTCCTGGATGGATGGTTTGATAAATGAATAGATGGATTGATGGATGAATAGATGGATGGATGGATTGATGAATGAATATTTGAACTGTCAAATAAATCAAATGGAAGAATGGACTGAGGGATGGATTGATTGATGAATGAATGAAACAATGAATGACATGATGGATGGATGGATGGATGGTTAGATGGATTGATTGATATGATAGACGGATGTAAAAAAAAGAGGCAGAAACGAAAGAAACGTACTAGCATTATTTTAAGGGTGATAATACTGTGTTCCTCTTTAGGTTACTACATGCTGGCTCACAGTGGTGTGGAGGTTCTACCCCAGGGTAGTCTGATGACCCTGAGCTCACCTGTGCGTAGTGGTGTGGCACACACTGAGTGTGTCCGTTTCTGGTACCACACTGGGGGAAATAACCCAGGTTAATATCACAGACACATTCTTTTTGTTATGACAACACTTTACTCAAAAGCCTCTATTATTATTTATATATATATATATATATATATATATATATATATATATATATATATATATATATATATATATATATATATATATATGTTTGTGTTTGTGTTTGTGTGTGTGTGTGTGTGTGTGTTCTATATGCAAGGCACTCTGACTGTATATATGAAGCCTGTGAAAGGGGACAAGACCAAACTGTTCACCAGCAGTCTGAGTCAGGGCGAGGTGTGGCGCCTTGGCATGAGCAACATCAGCGGGAATGGAGACTGGCAGGTATGTTTAAATTACAGAGCCCAGCTGTAACCAATTCCTTGCTGTATAGTTACAATTGTGATTCATTTTTTGATGTACAGTTTGCGCCCATCCCCTAGCCCTTCATCAACAGCTCGTTTTCGACCTCAGAGCTGCACTTTGCTGGGTATTTGTGGGTAGGGTGGTGGTCCACTGTCAACCTAGCAGTAACACTCACACTGCAGTGCCAGTCCCACTGCTCTGCTGAGAAAGGTCCACCACCACGTTTGAATCCACTCACCAGTGTGTACAGCGGTCGGAAACTGGCCACCTTTAAATGTATTAGAGGACAGCTAAGGTAGGTCCACCTCACAGGGTTGCCTGTGAGTGGAATGTCAGTGTGTAAGGTGTGTGAAGTGAATGGTGACTGTACAATATGCATGTTAATGATGAGAGGATTTGACTGTGATTGGTTCCTCAGTTGCAGTTTGAGGTGGAGGGAGCTGGAGGAAAGGGCACTTACATCGCTATTGATGACGTCATCTTCTCAAGCCACAGTTGTCCATCTCCAGGTTTGATTGAAATCTGATTGAAATCTACACAAACAAGTTGCAGATAAAAGAAAAGCATGAATAAGCAATATGTACTGTACATAAAAGTGCAGGGCTGATTATGTGCAATGTATTGTTTCTATTCAATATGACTTCATCAGAAAAGGTATGTGATCTGGAGAGGGGTCTGTGTGGATGGAGCAACACTCAGAGCCACCTTCTAGACCACTTAGACTGGGAGTTGAGCAGCCTGCTGTTTGAAACTCACTACAATACACCACCGTATGACCAAACACTGGGCAATGAGAGAGGTAAGCTTTGCTTATTCGATTATTTTACCCAAGTTTGACCCAACATTGCATAACAAAATGTATGTTTTTGTCCATGTCTTGTACACCTGTTTCTCATTGTTACATTACCAGTTTCTTATTATTATCAATCATAGTACAAATTTACTGACCACTAGGTTAACCTTTAAACATGATTAAGCTTGTGGTTGTTGTAAAGCGTTTGTCTAAACGCTGCTGCAGTTTTAACCGGACTGTGTTACTTGTTCTCCCAGGTCACTTTCTGTTCCTTCCAAACACTCCACGGGACACTGCTGGCCAGAATGCCTGGCTACTGAGCCCTCATTTACCCCCCACCAAAGGCACTTGCCTGCGCTTTTGGGTTTATCAGCCTGTTGTTGGTAAGGCTATAGCAACACTACATGGCCATGCATTTGTGCACTTTATCTGATTTGAGTTTTAGTTTGTTGAGCATCCCGTTCCAAAACCATGGGCATGAATATGGAGTCGGGCCCTCTTTGCATATTCCACATATGACGAATCAATATATGATAAATCAGTACACAATAGCACAATAGCCTCCACTGTTCTGCCTCCATGGTTAGGTTTAGGGCTCTATACAGGCCACTGGAGTTCTTCCACACTAAACTTGTCAAGCCAGGGCTTTATGGAGCTCACTTTGTGCACAACTATACACTTCATGCTGAGGCAGGAAAGGACCTTCCATCATTTAATTGGCTAAAATGTTGTTGTAGCACAATGGTTAACACAAGCAAGAAGAGCCTGGGTCTGATTTCCATGTCTGGGTTTGAGGTCTGGGGTCTATTCTGTGTGGAGTTTGCATGTTCTCCTCGTGTCTGGGTGGGTTTCTTTCAGGTGCTTCGTTTTCCTCCCACATAGAGACAAGCAGTCAGGTGAATTGGAGATGCTAAATTGCCTCTAGGTGTGAGTGAAGGTGTATGTCTGTGCATTTGCCCTGCCATGGCCCAGATGATTGCACCTAAGGAGCTTAAACCCTAAAAAACAACCACAGATTGATCCCTTATGGGTTGTTGGCACTACGCATTCCAGTAGGTAGCATTTACCTGACCTCCACCAAATCCAGATTCATCCATCAGACTACCAGATAGCCAAGTGTGAGATCACATACTCCAGAGTCTAGTGGCCACATGCTTTACACCACTCCAGCTGACACATTGCATCTAGTGATCTTAGGCTTGTGTAGAGCTGCTCAGTCAAGTAATCTGATTATATGCACAGTTCCTGTGGTGAAGTGGATTCAAATGCAGTTTGAAACTGGATTAGTAACTGTCACCCACTAATCATTAATTCGCACAAATCAAGTGTACGGTTTCATTTGGAACCATCAAACAATACGATATTAATTAATTATTAATTTGAACTATTTCGTTCAGTTCAGTTCCATAAATTATTTATGGAATAAGGATTAACATGTTGGTTATAGTGGCTGTTCCTTCCTCTAGTAAAACACTAGTAATGGCAGCATGTGCTTTGGGATTTGATTAACATTCATATATATAATACATTATTTCTATATGCATAAATATAATATTTGTATATATGTACATATATGAGCCCAACTCTGTAGGAAATTGTTCTCGTTCTGCTTCTCCTGCAGAGGACAGCAAGTTGGTGGTATGGAGGCTGTCTGAAGGGGCCAAACATGAGCTGCTGAGCCTAAATTATGCTGGGCAAAACTGGAGATCCTTCCATATTAACATCACATCAGAGCAGGAGTACCAGGTGAGACGTTTAATGTAACTAAAAGCTTGTTGTGGTTAGTTTTCCAATTAGGCAATTACACAGTTTATGCTATTACATTTGTTATCTAGGTGTGAAATGTTCTCAGATCTCTAATGTATATGTGTGGTTCACTTTGTCTCCTGTTTCTCATGTTTATGTACATTTAATGATTTTTAAATGTAGTCATTGTTCATCGAAAGAATAGTATCTCTAGAATAGTAACTTTACAAGGGAGAGCAAAAACATTCCTTACTTTCAATGCAAGTGAATATAAAAAGAGTTTATTGCAAGCAATGTTGGAGCATTTCTGTCGGTATAAGCGTATTTGTTTGATATATATATGAGCGTGTTTGTGGATGCCTGTATATGCAGATAGTGTTTGAAGGATTTAAAGGAGCAAAAGGTGTTCTTGCTCTGGATGACTTTGGCTACACAGTTGGGGTCAACTGTAATGGAGTGCAGACAGACCAGACCAGTAAGTGTCCAGCTTTTTTTATAACTACATACAGTAACTACAGGTCTGCATCGCTGCTGATGGAACATAATATAAACATAATTTAAAAGGAACTGTTACATTGTGTGTGAATTTTTAATGATGAATGGACCACAACAAATAGCTCAGAATTACCTGGAGAAAAATGACATTAAAAGTGAAGTGTTCTTTTTCAAGTCATAATTTTGGAGGTACAAGGTTTTGTTTTGACAGCAGCGATCTGTAACTGTAACTGTAACTGTTATAAACAGCAAACAACAAGAGCTCCTCAAGTGCTTTTCATTTTTGCAGCGGCCCCGTCAGGTGACCACACAGGAGAAACAGTTGCGATTGTCATAGTGACCATTCTGCTGGTTGCGGCAGCGTGTGGTTTACTGGTGTACTACCTGAAAACGAAGTCCAGGACACAGAGTTCCAGCAGTGCTACAACTACTGTAGGCTTTTCAAATGAAACATATGACTCCGGTGACACAGTAAGTCTTGAAGTTTTGCTGCGACACTTTTGTGATTGGGAAAACAGGATAATGTGTATATGATGCCTTTATTAGTAGCCGTATCAACCACTGGTTAATTTTTATCCCCAGGGGAATTATGTGACTTTTCCTTCCGACTCTGAGGGGGTAAGATACATACATACATACATACATACATACATGAACAGAAAGCATCTCTGCTAGCCGGGCTACAAAAGCAGAGGCTCATGTCACTTTCCTTTTCTGCCAACCAAGCTGAGGCTGTGATAGACACAGGTTCACCAACACTAGCCAGCTGCAGACTTGAAAATCGTAGCCGGCCTGATGCATCTGGATTTCTGCTGAGATACACAGATAATAGTGAATTTAACACGAACAGCATGTGCAGGAGTGCGGGCTGTTAATACCAGTCAATTGTCGCGTGAGCCTACTTGAGTAACGTTGCTGACCATGTGCACCCCTTCATGGCCACAGTTACTATCATCTGTTAGCTACTTCCATCATGATAATGCATCATGTCACAAAAACTAATCTCAAACCATTCACCAGATCTAAATCTAGTAGAATATCCTGAGGATGTGATTGAACGGGAGATTTGCGGTATGAAAGTGCTCCTGAAAAATGAGCAGACACTATATCCTGAAGTTGTGTCAGTTTTGTGGAATCCATGACACAAAGCATTGAAGCTATTTGCAGAGCAAGTGGAGGCCCTGCCTATTATTAGTATAATGTCTCTAATCAAATACTCAGTCACACCTACCAGGAACTTGTTTTGGTTGGTTAGCTCACAGTGTACAGAGAGTACAGAACACACAATTACTCTCACACACTTAAATCTCACACACTGAAACACGGACGCAGCATTCCTTCCATACCTGTAAACCTTACACTGTGCAGTGTTGTATAAGTACTGTATATTTAAGTGCTGAGTACAGCAGTGGAGTACAACAAGAAGTTGTACACCAGTCTGAGACATTAAGTACAGAGGATGGAGCGTTGTGTGATACTGTTACACATACATTAGATAAACAAATAGCCCAATACAGGAAGAACAGAAAGTGAGAAATGCTTCCAGAATACAGATTGTATGTGTTTACATGGGTCTGGAAATATAAGAGGAGTAGGTGGGGTGTAGTGTTCAGCTGTTCATGAGTATGATGGCATGTGGAAAGAAGCGCCAGCCTGAAGGAGGACGCTGGATCAGGTGATGGCCAGGGTGTGATGGATCAGTGAATGATCTTCTCTGCATGCTTCCTGGTGTCTATATTTAACAGAACATTACAGAGGAAAGGAAATAAACAACAACGTAGACACTTTGCACTACAACACCAAACCCAATGGGCTTTATTGTACTGGAAATAAATTACACTGGTTTTTGCACTACACTCTACTGAATCTCTGACAGGTATGATGTTCTGGCTATAGGTGCAAGAGGAGCTGCCCTAGGATGTCCTGGTGACTCTGCCACATGCTGATGGGCTGGTGGTGGCCTTCATGCAAATGATGCAAGCTGGAGAACTGATTGTTTCTCATCAACAATTCACACACATGCACAGTCTAACATCTAACAAGAGGGGTCTTATAATACACACTGTTATGGACTTATCGTTTCCAGATATGTGTTATTAGAGATACGAGATCAAATTGGAGTGGCTTCCATCATTCAGTTAAAAACACTGGGCTTCCTTCATTAATCTTTGTATTAATATCTTTGCTTTGAGAAAGGTCCTAAGCAAACGTCTAGTTGAGATTTATGACGTCTTGAGTGTGCATCATTTCTGTTTTTACCTAAAGATAATAATCCCAAATAATAAAACACTGGTGAATGTCGCAATCTTTGTGAACACGGCATCAGTAGGTTTTTAAGAAGGAAGTTCTTCTTAAGAGCGGTTGGTGAATGAGATCCAATGTTCTATTGTCAGTTTTGATGTAGCATTAAGCAGCCTCTTCTTCAGGGCATTGCAGACTCCTAGGGGGCTGGGGTAGCATTGCAGTTAAACTAAGCTGGCTAAATCATTCTTTGTGGCTAAAACTTTAAATGTACTCATAATAGACAGATACATTTTCAGAATTCAGAAAGAAATGACTGAATCACAGTAAGTAGGTAAAGGATGAGATTTACATGTACCAACAATGACAAGAACAAACCTCTCACCAAGTGTAGGTAAGCAGCTTTCTAATATGAAGCCAATGAAAATACAGCTCTGGAAAAGAGATCCCCTCAAAATGGTCAGTTTCTCTAGTTGTACAGTTTCTGGGTTTGTGTTTGACCAAAATGAGCAGTGCTGTTTTATTTTATACACTACTGGAAACATGCTGTATATTAAAATACTCATAATCCAAATAACCACAAAACCATTAATTAAATAAAAGTTGTATTTAAAGTCTATTTATTTGAATGTCTACATAAGGGAAATCATTTAGATTGAAATGGGTCAGCTGCCATAGAAGGATGGGAACTCCAGTCTACAGTGTTTTGCCATTATTCTTGCCAAATTACAAGTGAAAGCAAAATGTAATGTATTTTAATTAATTAATTAATTAATCAATTAATTTCAGTGGGTTCATTCTTACCTTCATGTTGTACTTTGTATGTATGTGAAACTTTATCTTAGTTTATCTGTGTTTTTGGTAGGTGGGCACAGTGGAAATTTAACTAATGTCAAACAAAACCACAATACAATGATGTATCGATACAGTCTTACAAGTACAGGTACAAGAGGTATTTCCTCTGTTTGTCCATGCTGCACTTGGTTTATATACCGAGTTCCTTCTAAATCACTTCTCACACACATGGACTAAGACAGGTGTGATATAAAGGTGTTGTTTGAGGACTAAACAGGTAATATGTAAGATGTTGCTATAAGAATATAGAGCTGAAGTTGAGAACTATGGAAATAAAGAGTTAATTTATATTTTGCTAAATAAATCCTACTTTTTTGTTAATACAGTTGACACTGTATTTGCCATCAAACAGTAATAACATCACCTAGCATGACTGCTATTTACAGGTTGCTGTTGGGGTCGTCAAGGGTGTTAGGGTGGAGCTGCTCCTCTGTTCAGTCTCTTCTGTGTCTCATGCAGTGTCTAAAGCTGAGTGAAGCTGCTTTATATTTGGGAATCAAATACTCAAAAACTATTACACAACTACTTGTTGGAAAACAAAAAAGGTCACTAAGACCTGTCAGATAACAAAAAGGTAAATAATGAATGTTGTATATTGATAGCATTACAAATACTTGTCGGATAACAATAGGATCACTAATACCTATAGAATGACGATAGGGTCACTAATACCTATAGAATAACGATAGGGTCACTAATACCTATAGAATAATGATAGGGTCACTAATACCTATAGAATAACGATAGGGTCACTAATACCTATAGAATAACGATAGGGTCACTAATACCTGTCAGATAACAATAGGATCACTAAAAACGATCAGATAACAGTAGGATCACTAAAAACGATCAGATAACAGTAGGATCACTAATATCGATCAGATAACAATAGGATCACTAAAAACGATCAGATAGCAGTAGGATCACTAATATCGATCAGATAACAATAGGATCACTAAAAACGATCAGATAACAGTAGGATCACTAATACCGATCAGATAACAGTAGGATCACTTAAACCGATCAGATAACAGTAGGATCACTAATATCGATCAGATAACAGTAGGATCACTAAAACCGATCAGATAACAGTAGGATCACTAATATCGATCAGATAACAGTAGGATCACTAATACCGATCAGATAACAATAGGATCACTAATACCGATCAGATAACAGTAGGATCACTAATACCGATCAGATAACAGTAGGATCGCTAATACCGATCAGATAACAGTAGGATCACTAATACCGATCAGATAACAGTAGGATCACTAATATCGATCAGATAACAGTAGGATCACTAATATCGATCAGATAACAGTAGGATCACTAATACCGATCAGATAACAGTAGGATCACTAATACCGATCAGATAACAGTAGGATCACTAATACCGATCAGATAACAGTAGGATCACTAATACCGATCAGATAACAGTAGGATCACTAATACCGATCAGATAACAGTAGGATCACTAATATCGATCAGATAACAGTAGGATCACTAATACCGATCAGATAACAGTAAGATCACTAACACCTGTGGGATAACGACAGTGTTGGTAATATCTGCTGGATATGGTCACTAACTGTCAGATAAAGAATTATGAAATGGTAATAAGTGTGAGGTTAAAGGAATCTGCTGTTGCATCTACAGGTAATGTAAAACACTGTATGTCTTCAGTTCTTCTCCTACTGCGTCCTCTGTTTCACTAAAACCATCATTAATTTAAAAGCATCTCTAAGCCTGCTGGTCCTGCGACAGGTGCTTATGTTAGGATGCCATGCTGCCATTTACTTTTACGTGCAGTTCAAACAGAAGATGCTCAAACACAGGATCCATGACGACATCCTGCCATGGCAACGGTTTCCAGGGCAACGTCTCATCATTCCGTTTGTCTGGTACCTCTCAGACGGCACAGACCGCAGCATGTTCACAATGAAGTGCAGCTGGTATGTGGGGTCAGATTAATGAACTAAAACCAGCAAATCAGGGATGTTCATCTTCACACGGTTTTAGGGTGACCTCGGCTTTACCGTCTCACTGGAATGTTCATCTACACGAGACGCAGACTGTGGGCTTTCGATGGGCAAAGCAAGCTTGGAGAGCTGGTAAACAGTTTTGCATTCCTTTTCCTCTCACCCATTTTCAGACATGCCATAACCCGCAGGGTTAGCATCTGTTTTTCAAAAACGCCTGAATAATTAGGTTGTTTAGATGTTAACAGTTGTTTGTTGTGGTTTGATGTGAAATGCTCTATTCTACATAAACTTTCTGCATCAGGCTTGAGAACCATTCACAGTGGTAAAGACAGGAACCAGACTTCCAAGGTGCACTTCCAACAGCTCTAAGAAAAGAAGCTCTAATGGAAAGCTTCTAGATTTAATGGTAATGAATATGCTGCATGATGTCTTAGACATTCTTTGATGAGAGTATAGTGGCATTTGCCACAGGCTGCCTTCACTCTGAGGACCTCAGGAGGCGTGGCCATAAAGAAAGGGCCATGCAGAGAGGCTCATGGGAGGTGCACCCCACCCATCTGTTCTGCTAGTGGTAGTAAAAAGGGCTTGCAGCAGAAATCAGGGCATCTTACATGTTCTTCCCACATGCCATCACACTCATGTCTTCTTTGTCACAACACTACGTTTGGTGTCAGAAGTAGTAGAGCTCCCCCTTGCAGCAGGGAGTGGAACAGACCTTTGAGAGATTTCAAAGTAGACTGAGAGTAAGGTGAGGTTCAACATGGAAGATGGTGTGGCAAAGTTGTACTCGGGGGCGGGATGCAGCAGTATGGTGAGTCTCGATAACAGACATGGTTCAGTGTTGGAGAAGCCAGCTAAAGAGAAACTTGGAGCAAGTGGCTTCCAGCCAGGATGTGGTGGATGTTCTAGTGTGAAGGTGCATTTTTAGGTTATACAGTAATGTATAATTACTGTATACATATACTGTTTATTCACTATTACAAAAATATAATGGAATAATTATTACATTTTAGTAATAAAAATTATGATTATTTATTATTAATGCTATTAGTTATTAATAGCACTTATTATTACATAGTATTAATAGAAAACTTTTTGTCTTTCTATGATGCAACATTTCGCATCAGAACCCTTAATAACTTGTAGTTCTGCACAAAAGCCAATAAATAGGTGGAATTTCCCTTTAACTAGTAAATGTCTATTAGCTGATCCAGCCAGTCCTGTTGCAGGGTGGTGAAAACTTGCTGACGAATCACAGTGCAGGAGGGCGGGGTTTGACAGAATATGGGTGGAAAAAATAAAAACACTTCTTTCTCTGTCCAGACTGTCAGTGAGAGACCCGCTGCTGCAGCATGGACCCCGCCGTGCTCATCTTCCTGCTCTATGTGATGATTGCGCATGAGCTGGTGTGTGGCCTTGTGCAGTACCGGAGACAAGCTGCACGGCCACGCAAGCGCACGCCTCCTGTGACTTGGTGCTCCAGGTAAGTGTAAGTGTGGTGGTGGTGGGGGGTGTGATTGCTGTGTGGTTGTCAGTGTATCTGTACAGTTAATAAGACCTTCATAAGGCCTTTATCCACATGGACTACACAGTTCTTAAGGTGGATATTCAGCTTGAGCAGGAAAGTTGGAGAGATGAAGGGGATGCTTCCACCTTTAATATGCATAATTAATAGCCCATTATTACAGTCCAGAATTCTAATGCTGTGGGATTCTAACATTTGAGCTGCTATTCTCACTAACTGCACTCTATACACATCTACTGTTTACAACCACATACTTGCACACCTGGCAACCTCAACTTAGTATACTTTACTATATGTACACTTACATTAAGCTGCATAAGGTAACTGGCTGTTTGCACATCAGTTCTAGTAACATTATGACTTACAGTGACTGCTCTTGCACGTTTTGCATGTCTTATGTGTCTTTTGGCTTTTTGTCTAGTTGTATTCTGCTGTTATTTATTATATTTATTCTCATATTTTATTCCTGCACTGGGGAAGTAGTCTGGCAGTGTTTCGCTATACTGTACAACCCTGTATTGGTATAATGGCAATAAAAGTTAAACTGAATTGAGTTGAACTGTAGAATAGAACTATTTTTTTGCATTCCGTTTTAAAAATGCAGCCAAATGACTCAGGAACATACCAAAAAAAAAAAACAG
This sequence comes from Prochilodus magdalenae, assembly GCA_024036415.1. NCBI lineage: Eukaryota > Metazoa > Chordata > Actinopteri > Characiformes > Prochilodontidae > Prochilodus > Prochilodus magdalenae. Next base: position 180,215 of record JAMWET010006530.1, read on the forward strand.
AATTGCACAATTTATTATTTTATTTTTTTATTTATATATATTTTGTCCACCTTGTAGATGTAAAGCGACAGCTCATCTGTTGATGCACAGTTGGTGTGTCATCCTCTAGTCCTGGTTGGTGGACTATTCTCAGCGCAGCAGTTACAATGTGGTGTTTAAACACTCCACCAGCACAACACACACTAACACCACCACCACCACCTCAGTGTCACTGGAGTACTGAGAATGATCCACCATCCATATCCAATGTACTTGCTCTGTGGTGGTTCTATGGGATTCCTGACCATTAAAGAACAGTGTAACAAAGAATTCAGGGAAATAGATGGACTATAGTCTGTAATTGTAGAACTACGTGTTTTGTAGATAACACACTTATTTACATTTACATTTAAGGCATTTAGCAGACGCTCTTATCCAGAGCGACTTACAACCGTGCTTAGTGTTCGGTTGGATAATATTCCAGCTAGTAGAGGAAGTTTAGAGCCTAAAACTCACCACGAGCTCAGACACTGCCCGAACAGGGACCAGTGCTGGTACCTAGAGATTAATACACAGACATATATAAAGCAAAAAGAGCACTACCTGGCAACCCCAGCCCAGTGCTCATGCCTATAGAGGAGAAAGGGTCATTGTAAGTGCAACACAATACACACAACTTACATCTCTACTAGAGCTCACTCACTTAAGTGCATTACGAAGAGATGGGTCTTCAGTCTGCGTTTGAAGACCGCGAGAGACTCCGCTGTTCTGACGCCCAGTGGGAGTTCATTCCACCATCTGGGAGCCAGGACAGAGAAGAGTCTGGACGCTTGTCTTCCATGAGCAATATATAAAGTGTGCAAAAACCACTACTACTACTTTACTGTCACTTACTGCTACTGTGCCTCACACGTCCTTCACGTACTGTACTTTTCCACCATGAATGACTTCCTCTAGAATGAAGCATCTCACATTAAACCATTATAGTGATGCTGTCGACGTCCTAACCTCCTGAGACCCCCGCGTCCTCATATGTTTTTATACTTGTTAGCTCCTACTAATCACAAATAGCTAGGAGAAAGTAAAATTGCACACCAAGCACGCCCGGGTCTCAGGAGGTTAACAGGTGCAATAAGGAGAAATGTATAAATCAGTAAACAGATCAGTAGAACATACCTTTATGTGTGTGCTTGATCAGTCCATGCCTCTCCCCTTAGCTCTCGTGTGTGCCATGGCACGTGGAGGGTCAGCAGCAAGTCAGTGAGAGCAGATGGACGAGACTGGAAGAAAAGTGGCCGCATCGTGAGAAAGGCATAAGAAGCCAGGAGCGCTGTGGATGGACATCAGTCAAAGACTCTGGGTTATCATAGTGAGAATATGATTATACTATGCTACACACTGCCTTACACTGTACCTTAATGGACAAAGACTGCCCCAGTGTTCTGTGTCAACAGAGTGAAGTTTACATGCTGCTATTAGTGCATGCATTTGTTATATGTGTTGTCTTAAGTCCGTCTGGACCAGTTTCTGTCGTATTTCGAGCAGACAGCTGCCATTCTTTGGGGAAGCAAAGTGGTGACCAAATGCATGCTCGTGCAAGATTCCTGTGGGTCGTCTGTTCTTGGGTGTTACCTGCTCCATTTGAAAAAAGAACATACACTGTATGTGCAATGGATGGACCACAGTATGTAGCTGTACACCTAGATAGTGGAGCTGCATGGCGGGTGTTTCTAATGAAACAGCCAATGATTGTAGGTACCCAATAGATAGACATACCTTCATGACCATTCATGATCTGCTGAATGTAGGTCTATACATTTTAAACAAAGGTGCCAAGTTCTATCCATCTATTTAAACATACAGATCCATATTCCTTGTATTCTTGTGTGGTTTTATGCAGCCAAAGCAGTCATCATTCATATTAGCTTGACTGCTAATAAAAACAAGCTGTTTTTGTGTTACTGCGCCTTTAAAACAGATATATGTAAATGAGCTATGTTCTTACTGATTGCACTTCATTGTGCCTCATTCAAAAAACAGTCCAGGCTGATACTCTTCAGTGTGAATGGGCCTGGCTGCTATAAGCTAAATGGGGGGGTGCATGTAAATGCGTAGGTTTTTGTGACATCACAAAAGCACAGTCTGAAATTAAATTTAGCTGCTCAATGTCCACATATAGACTGTGTGCATTTATGGAACACAAATTTCTCTATGATATGAGTCATTTGAAGAAACACTATGGTGTTGTGGATTTGGAGCAGATTATTTATGCTCTAAGCAGCGTATGTCGCTTGTATTTTAGACCCCCAAAAATGGATAAATCTGACTTCTGTAGTCACGTAGAAAGAAGATTCAAAGAGAACTCAGTCAAAACTTGATTTGGTGGGTTTGGTGGATGCCTTCCCTGGCACAATGCTGAGAAGTATTCACTGAAGACTGGTATTTTTGCCAATGCTGGTAGACCTGTATGATCATACGCTTCCATACACATGCAAATTCAGCAACTTCTTTCATACTATGGTATCTGGCATGCCCACATTGATTCACTCCTTTTGCCAATCGTTTACATCTGCTTTAATTCCCATCTTTCACACACTGACTGAGACATTCACCGCCCTGTACCACCTCCTCTCAATCTTTGAATCCCTTTACTTTCATTATATAGGGGTTTATTGGCCCATCATCCTCATGCAATGCTGTCTGTCTGGTCTTGTCGGGTGAGGTTATTACATAGTACTGTGTTTATGAAGACCACGTAATGTACGGTATGTAATGGGATCATACATGTAAGTCAACACATAATCTGTATAAGGGTGCATAATCTAAGTCTCATATCACTGACATCACTGTCTACTGTTCCACTGTGCCACTGTGGAAGAAATCCATGGTGTCAAGAGACTACCACCCACACACTTCTGTATTAGGAAAAGCTAGCACGGCCATGCCTCACATCTGCGACACTATTTCCATGGAGTTAATGAACATAGTTGTGGGTGACACCGTATCTTTACCCCTGTCTTCCAACAGCACATGGATGCTGCAAATAGGCAATTAGCCTCATCCAGAGCCTGTCCTCATTGCATTCACTTGTAATAGCACTGCAAACACAGCAGTGAACAGCCTCATCATCAAACTCGCTGATGGCACCATAGTAACAGATGAACAACAGTGACACTGAGAAAGGACATGCTCAGTGAGGTGAGACGACAGACTAATTACACACAAACTAACTGGCCTGAATATCAGCAAAGCAGCACGCCAAAGACTTCTAGATCTGAGTGAGTCGCCCACTGACCAGTACTCAACTGGCTTTGTGCAGCAGTGTAATGGGGAACAAATACGCCGGCAAATAATCACCTGCTACAGCATTACAGCGATGATTTTGATTGGTGCATTTGATGCTCTTCTAGAAAAGGTGCTGGGAAAGGTTCTTACAAATGATCAGAACAATAAGCACCTTCAAAGCACCCCTGTCCATCATCCAACCCTTTATTCATCCCTTAGAACGGAACAGACTATTACTGTTACTGTGCTTTTAAGACTGATATATGTAAATGAGCTTTGTTCTCATTGGCTGTCCCATTCAACAAAGCAGTCCAGGCTGATAAGTTAGAGGGCCAAACTGCAGTATGCTAAATAAGCATATGCATGTAAAAGAGTTGGCTTTAATGACATTACAAAAAAATTATTCATAACAGAGCCTTTAGTTTCCATGTATGGACTAAACAGCATGTTTCCATACACCGGTTACATGCCATGTTACACTCACCCATCTTCTAAACTGCTTTATCCTTTGGGGTCACAGCAGGTGCTGGAGCCTATGCCAGCATTCAATGGACAGAAGGCAGGAAACTACCCACACAGACACGGGGAGAACATGCAAACTCCACACAGAAAGGACTGTGGATACCCCAGTGGACTGGACCTGGGTCCTTCTTATTTTGTGGTGACAGTGCTTACCACTGTGCTGCCCTAAGCATGAGCAGGAACAATGAGAAACATATGAGGAAATCAGAAAACAGAGACAAATAAATACAACAAATAATATTCTAAACTTTTGCAACATGATAGGGTTTCAAAAATAAGATCATGCCAAATTTCTTTTAGAATCATATACAACTAAATGACTATATGTATGTATATATATATATAGTGGGTACGGAAAGTATTCAGACCCCTTTCATTTTATTTCTCATTAATGTACACTCAGCACCCCATCTTGACAGAAAAAACACAGAAATGTAGAAATTTTTGCAAATTTATTAAAAAAGAAAAACTGAAATATCACATGGTCATAAGTATTCAGACCCTTTGCTGTGACACTTATATTTAACTGACATGCTGTCCATTTCTTCTGATCCTCCTCAAGATGTTTCTACTCCTTCACTGGAGTCAAGCTGTGTTTAGTTAAACTGATTGGACTTGATAAGGAAAGGCACACACCTGTCTATATAAGACCTTACAGCTCACAGTGCATGTCAGAGCAAATCAGAATCATGAGGTTGAAGGAACTGCCCAAGGATATTTCTTCAGCACTCAAGGTTCCTAAGAGCACAGTGGCCTCCATAATCCTTAAATGGAAGAAGTTTGGGACGGCCAGAACTCTTCCTAGACCTGGCCGTCCAGCCAAACTGAGCAAGCATAGGAGAAGAGCCTTGGTGAGAGAGGTAAAGAAGGAACCAAAGATCACTGTGGCTGAGCTCCAGAGATGCAGTAGGGAGATGGGAGAAAGTTCCACAAAGTCAACTATCACTGCAGCCCTTCACCAGTCTGGGCTTTATGGCAGAGTAGCCCGACGGAAGCCTCTGCTCAATGCAAGACATATGAAAGCCCGCATAGAGTTTCCCAGACTATGAGAAATAAGATTCTCTGGTCTGATGAGACGAAGATTGAACTTTTTGGTGTTAATTCTAAGCGGTATGTGTGGAGAAAACCTGCCCAATACAATCCCAACAGTGAAACATGGGGTTGGCAGCATCATGCTATGGGGGTGTTTTTCACCTGCAGGGACAGGACGCCTGGTTGCCGCCAAGTACAGAGATGTCCTGAAAGAAAACCTCTTCCAGAGTGTTCTGGACCTCAGACTGGGCCAAAGGTTCACCTTCCAACAAGACAATGGCCCTAAGCACACAGCTAAAATAACAAAGGAGTGGATTCGGAACAACTCTGTGACCATTCTTGACTGGCCCAGCCAGAGCCCTGACCTAAACCCAACTGAGCATCTCTGGAGAGACATGAAAATGGCTGTCCACCAACATTCACCCTCCAACCTGACTGGAGAGAATCTGCAAGGAAGAATAGCAGAGGATCCCCAAATCCAGGTGTGAAAAACTTGTTGCATCATTACCACAAAGACTCAAGGCTGTACTAGTTCAAAAGGCTGCTTCTACTCAATACTTAGCAAAGGGTCTGAATACTTATGACCATGTGATATTTCAGTTTTTCTTTTTTAATAAATTTGCAGAAAGTTCTACATTTCTGGGATTTTTCTTCAACTGTCAAGTTGGGGTGCTGAGTGTACATTAATGAGAAATAAAATGAACTTTTTTGATTTTAAGAGTGACAAATTTAAAGGGGTCTGAATACTTTCCGTACCCACCGTATATATATGTATATATATATGTGTGTGTGTGTGTATGTATATATATATTTACATATATGTATATATATTCTTCAGTATATGTAAATGCCCAATATGAATTTCATTTTGATGGTGTGTAATATATTTCATATATTTTATATTTGATCTATTTTTTTTTTATTAAAAAGTAAAAAATAATCATACACAATAAGTGCAAAAATATCATTGACCCCTATACAGTAGTTCACTTCTTGGCTGTCTCCATTTAAGCTAATGTTGCTCCTATCCAGTAAAGTGGCTGACGAGTGTCTACTGATAACACCACTAAGACCAGCAGATAAAACATGCAGTCATTTTTTCTTACTGGTCTGATCTTATCAGTGAAGGTGATGAACATTTCCCACCAGACTGGGAGTGCATCACTACAACAACATCTGGAGACCAAATAAGCGATTACACATCTGCATACGGACCCTCAACTATATTTACTTTTCTATTGACTGGCTTACACTCGGAAATACAATATCAGCAGACGGAGGCAGTGCCGGTTCAGCACCGCAAACACATCAGCTAGGCTCAATCCTCAGTCAGCGTTTCCCACACATTACTCCCATGCTTATTGGAGAACTGAAGATAGACTGGAGTTAATGAAGAGTTCTGACCCTCTATGGTCTCTCAGCGTGTTTCCATGCCTCCCTCTGGCAGGAGAGCGAGTTAGAAAGAGCTCTCTCATCAGTCTCTGTGGGTCCCAGTACAGTCTGTAATTGTGTGCTGAATAACTGGGGTGGATAACTGGCCTCAGCAAATTAGGGTAATTTATATTTCAGCTGACGGTCATGCATCAGCGAGCGCGCTTCCCAAAAGAGTTCCAGTGCACTGTAGAGCCTGCTCAGGGTTTCTTTATGGCTGTGGGTTTAAATAAGCCACACAGCTGTTTAGTTCTGGTTCTGTGAGTTCTCGTCATACTGTATGTTTGGAAATGCTCTTACTTTCACTGTGAAACACAGCCGTGGGTTCAACAGTCAGTTTTTACCATTCTGACTTCATCAAGCGTTTAAGTGATTTGAGATTTATGCTTTCAGATGACGGTGATGCATCAGGGAATGCTTTTCCCAGTAGGGTTCCTGTGCGCTGTAGAGACGGCTCAGGGTTTTTATGTCTGTGGATTTACATTAGACAAAACATAAAATGTTCCATAGCTTTTGCACAGGCCACGATTTTGTTCCACAGTCTGTTTAATTCAGTAAATAAACAGCAACTGTGCACTGAAATAGTGTTCTCAGTAGAGGATGGGTTAACTTTGTGGGCAGCACAGCGGTGTGGCAGGTAGCGCTGTCACCTCACGGCAAGGAAATCCTGGGTTTAGTCCCATCTGGGGTGTCTGGGGTTCTTCCTGTATGGAGTTGCATGTTTCTTCCTGTGTCTGTGTGGGCTTCCTGTGGGTGCTTTGGTTTCCTCCCACAGTCAAAGGACATGCAATTAGGTCAACTGGAGATGCTAAATTGCCCCTAGGTGTGAATGTGTATGTCTGTGTATCTGCACTGCAATGGCCCGGTGGCCTGTCCAGTGTGTTTCCTGCTTTGTACCCAATGAGTACTGGGATAGGCTCCAGCATCCCTCCACTCTGAGACCCAGAAGGATAAGCGGCTTAGAGCAGTGGTTTCCAACCCTGGAGGGACCCTGCCCTGCTCCCAACACACCTGATACAACTCATTAGCTCATTAATAAGCCTGTTCATAGTTGCAGGGAATTCATTTAAATGTTCAGTGCAGGGTGCCTCCCGGACCGGGGTTGAGAAACAACCTAAACTTTGACATATGTGGCTGGAGTAACAGGGGGGAGAGTCTCAATGTTAGGGGGGTTAGAATTAAAACTAGAATGTAATGTGTTATTTGTAATGTTATGCACTGTACTGTACTGTGCCATTATAACCCCATGTCATGCCTGCTGGTTCTCCTCTCTCACATGGTTTTCATCTCCTGGACTCCATTTCCCATAACCCACCACCCGATGATGTCACAGTCACATGCCCACCATCATCCAATCACGTTCTGTTTTCCCAAACACCATTCCTAGATTTCTAACAGCACACACCTGTCACCAATCAGCTTGTTTGCTCATACACCCCTCTCTCACATTCACACATTGCAAAGAATTGGCACTAACCTTTTGCTGGTTGGATTGTTTGTTTGGTTTTTGACTTCTGCCTGTTTCCTGGTTCTGCCTCGGTCTTAGCCCCTTTGTTATGTTATCCCTGATCTAGTTGTAGTGCTTTTAATAAAATTTTAAAATTGCTTTTAGCTCAGCATGTGTCACATCATCACACCCCAACAGTATTCACAATTGTATGTACTGTTAATGTTTTTGTTCTCTGACTATAGAACCCAGCATCAATCCTAAAAATACCTTGTAAAAACAAAAAAAAAAGTTAATTGTATTTTTCCCAGTCAAACAAAAGATACCAAACTGAAGTTAGGTAATAGCTACCATGCTACTATTGGAACTCAGCATCAAACAAATACCCTTCTCCTGACCTGACCAATACTGCAGAGTAAGTTAGTGTTCCCCACCTGTCAAGCAGAAACAGGGCAACCTTCATTTTACGTCTTTACCCCTATAACTTAAATAGCACCGCAGTTAGGCTACATTTCTGCATTTTAGCTTGTTGTTTAAGCTTTCCTGTTTCTCCTTAAATTGTGCTGTGGTTACATTCAGGCACATCAGGTGGCAGTATGTAGCTGCTAAACCATTTAAGATGATGCACTAAAATTTGAACAGTAAACTGATGAATAGGAATCCAACTTCAGCTGGGTTGGTCTTCCCACCATTAATCTTGTCCTCTTTGCTAGGTGCTCTGGAAGTGCCTGAAGACTGAAGAGTGTTTCTTTATTACCCATTTACAGAGCTAGTATACCAACACTGGATTATGTTCCAGCATGTACACAGATCTGAGGAAATATACGTTTATAAACGTTTTATCGGACTGACAGCACTTATTGCATCTTTAATGGCACAGTACCACAAATAGCCTGTTTAAATTTACAGTTAAACAGAGGCTGAAAAATGGTCACATAGAATGATTTCTGATTACATAACACAGAAATGGCATACAATGTAAGGGACTGTACACATATATATATATATACAGGGGTTGGACAATGAAACTGAAACACCTGGTTTTAGACCACAATCATTTATTAGATGGTGTAGGGCCTCCTTTTGTGGCCAATACAGCGTCAGTTCGTCTTGGGAATGACATATACTGCGTCCTGCACAGTGGTCAGAGGGATTTTAAGCCATTCTTCTTGCAGGATAGTGGCCAGGTCACTACGTGATGCTGGTGGAGGTTCGTCCTTCTTGGTGGTATGCTGACATTACCCTGGATACCGTGGCTCTTGATACATCACAAAGACTTGCTGTCTTGGTCACAGATGCGCCAGCAAGACGTGCACCAACAATTTGTCCTCTTTTGAACTCTGGTATGTCACCTATAATGTTGTGTGCATTGCAGTATTTTGAGCAGAACTGTGCTCTTACCTGCTAACTGAACCTTCACACTCTGCTCTTACTGGTGCAATGTGCAATTAATGAAGATTGGCCACCAGTCTGGTCCAATTTAGCCATGAGACCTCCCACACTAAAATGACAGGTGTTTCAGTTTCATTGTCCAACCCCTGTATATATATATATATATATATATATATATATATATATATATATATATATATATATATATACACTACACACACATATATGTACAGTCCCTTACATTGTATGCCATTTATATAGTATACATAGATAGAGAAATATATAGATGCATATTAAATGAAATATATGTAAATTATACAAAATCAATTGTTGTGCATAATATAACACACAAAGCACTTTGTTGTCAGGTAAGAACTTACATGCATGCAATTACAGCAGACAAGTGTCCGGTAAACCCTGCCATATGTGTTATAGGCTTTACAAAGAAAGTTGCTGATGTTCTACCTTGCGCATCTAATTCACTCAGGTAAGCTAAAATGAACCTAGAGTAGGTGTTCCCTTTGCATCACAGGGGACATTTAATGGAGCATTCAGCCTCTAAAACAGGTTTAAATAATCAGAGCAGTCATTATCAAAAAAGGAAGGACGAGCGCACCTTATCCTCTCTGAGTAAGTACGCATTAAAAATGCTCTAATATGTAATCAGATTATATATCACTGTATGCTCTAGATAATTGTCTGGCCCCTTTTCCTCAGCGCTTTTAAACCCTGTGCTCTCTGCTGACTTGCCTTAGCACTGGAAAAGAACTGTATTATTTTATAAGTATGCAAACAGAAAGTGGAAGTCCAACATAACAAGATCATGAACCTCTTGAGGGAAATGAAGGAAAATGATGCATTCCCGAGAGGTTCCTTCACTCTTTACAGAGCAGTTATTTCCTGCTCATTATGTCTGTTTTTCTTTTTTCTTTTTGAGATTTCAGTCCCCTCAGGTGCTGTCATGTCTACCAGCTCTCAGTTGAATAAGACTCTGCGGTCCCACTACCTCAGCCTTCCTCAGGGTGGGCTGTGTCAGGTGACTTATGTCTGGATTGACGGTTCTGGTGAGGGTCTTCGCAGTAAGACTCAAACCATGGAGTCTGAACCCTGCAACATAAAAGGTAATGTAAGAATTTCTGCTTGAACTTCTTTTGAAATCTCCTGAAAGAGTTTTATTTATGCTTTCAGGGCTCAAATTACATTTACAGGACTGTAAATGTAATTTACATTTATGCAGTGATTGGTGTAGCTCAGCAGATAACACCACTACCCACCACATGTGGGAGACTGGGGCTTGAATCCCGGGCTGGGTGACTATGCTGTGCTACACCAATAAGAGTCCTTGGGCAAGACTCCTAACACTACACTGGCCCACCTGTAATATGATTAACCTTGTAAGTCACTCTGGATAAGAGCGTCAGCTAAATACCATAAATGTAAATGTAATGTAAATGTGTCTGCACAGGGACATGTCCAGACATGTAGCTGAATAGATATATGTATTTGTAGATAAGTAGACGCACAGCAGTATGGAGGGTTTTCAAAGTGTCACAGTCCAAAGGAAAACAAGTATCTGCAAAATTGCAACTTCACAGGAGACGGCAAAAACCTCATTTTATTAGAATGTAAGTCTATGGAACCAGACTTTTATCCAAACGATTTTTGGTCATTTCTGGTGGATGAAAGTCAATAAAAATGGGAGATGCATGTTAACAATATAATATAACAACCCTATGTAAAAAGAGTTCTATTGCACTGTGTTCAGATTTGCCAATTTTGATTAAAGTCAGTTGAAGTAGCCTTTATAACAGATCCCATTTATTGGAATAAGCATTTAAAACCTGTGCAGGGTTTTGACAGTTGTCATGACTATTCCCTATGGTGTACCTGTAATATCTGAGAATGTCTTGTGGTAGACATTCCTGAGTGGATCTTCGATGGTTCGAGCACGAGCCAAGCGGACAGCAAAAACAGCGACATGTTCCTGGTTCCAGTTCGTATGTTCAGGGACCCTTTCACTCTGGACCCCAACAAGCTGGTGCTGTGTGAGGTGCTCAAATATGACCGCAAACCTGCAGGTATGAGGAAGCACTTTTGTATTCTGTTTTAATCCAAATAAGCTGCCTCCTATATCTCAATATATCCTACTGTTGGAGCATACAATCAATCGCCATGGACCACGTTCTTCATATCAGAAAAGAACAGAAAGCAGTAATAATGGAATCTAAAGAAGCCAAAAGGGGAGGTTCAGTGTTGCCCCAGTCTCTACTGCTATGAGTATGTCTAAAGTCAGTAGGTTTATGTTCTTTTGTCTGTCATAACTAACTATAGCAGTGACATAACAGGGTATAAAAATTCTGAAATTTTACCTTAAACCCCCCTAGAAATTCGACATATTGCCCCTTATGAAACGATAATATATGGCAATGTATTGGAAAATATAGTGCAATATATGAAATAATATAATGTCATATATGGGAAACAAGTGCATATATTTATATAGTGATAAATATATTACAATATATTGTATAATACATAAGGAATTGCCGCTTTTTATATATTGTAATATATTTCATTTTATATGTAATAGACATCATATGTATTTCTCCATATGTGTTTGCATATATATATATATATATATATATATATATAGTTTTATATATGTGAGAATATATACATATATTGCCACATGTATGTATGAAAATATTCTCACATATATAAAACTATATATATATATATATATATATATATATATATATATATATATATATATATATATATATATGCAAACACATATATAAATATCACTATCACTATATAAATATATGCAAAATATATGCACTTGTTTCCCATATATGACATTATATTATTTCATATATTGCACTATATTTTCCAATACATTGCCATATATTATCGTTTCATAAGGGGCAGTCTCATATTATGATCTCATATTATTATTATCTTTAGTTACTGAAATAAAGAACTACTGCCTAAAGAATCCATATTTTTCCCCTCCACTTATATCACATGTAAGTGTGGTTTTATTTACCAAACAGTCATAAGTCTTTCTTTTTTTAAATGTTTTTTTATCCTCTATTATCCCTTACAATACATTATTTTAATATATGAATCAATAAAACCTGCCTTATAACTTCAGGATGAATTGGTAGGCTAAAAAGCTGTATATTTTTAAATATGTCTTTTAATGACATCACAAAAACATTTTTTACAGATTTGTTTTGATTGTATGGACTGTATGGAGTAAATAATATGTATATCAAACTCTTTTAGTTCAACATCGTAAGGAATACTCTATTTTATGGGCTGTACTCTATTATAACACTCTGGGGTTTAAGTGATTGTTGGCAGGTCTAGCTACTTATTATGATCTGCCCCCTCATCCTGTAGATACTAATCATCGACAAGCCTGTAAAAGTGTCACGGAGAAGGTAAAGGAGTTCCACCCATGGTTCGGCATGGAGCAGGAGTACACGTTGCTGGGAGTGGATGGACATCCTTATGCCTGGCCCACAAACGGCTTCCCTAAACCACAGGGTGAGAGAAAAGCATGCATGGTATAAAAGATAATTTAGGAAGAGATTTTTTTTTTCTGATTTAGGAAGAGGGCAATGCCAGTGCCTGTTTCTGTAGGTAGAAATTCTGATATCTGTCGAAGTCAGTATTTCTTTTTATAGCAGTGCCCTCTATCACTTATCAGCTGCACTGCACAATGCAAGACAGATCACATGGTCAGAATATAAAAATCCATCATTTGAATGAACAGGTACAGGAACAGTATCTCCACTATTCCATAACTGTCTACTTTTGTCCCTGTATGAACAAATGCCTATTGTGCTTCTCAGATAACACTTCCCTATTGCACATTATGGTGCAGTGCAGTCATAATCTTCAGCAGCAGCCACTCAGTATTATTAGTTTACATACTGTATAACTCTACTTGTAAATCATTATCTCTGTCTGTGTAACTTCAGGTCCATATTACTGTGCCGTGGGAGCAGACAGAGCCTTCGGCAGAGACGTTGCCGAGTGCCACTATAAAGCCTGCATGTACGCAGGAATCAAAATCAGTGGCTCCAATGCAGAGGTCATGCCCTCTCAGGTGATCTCCTACTCTTGTATAACAGACAAGTACATATGTACATACAGTGCTGTGGAAATGTCTACAAAGTTACTGTGAGTAAGTAAAAAATCACCAGTCAAAAGTACACGCTTCTACTCATAGAAGTTTCTCCTTATGCTTAGCCTAAGACTTTAATTTACTATACAGCTGAAGACATCAAACTATTAAACAGCACTCATGAGATTATGCAGTCCACCTTAAAAAACCTCCAAAATGGAAATTTACAAGAGGATAAAATGGCTTCCTGAACTTGCAATGGAAGTTGATATACAAGATTTTATTACTGAGTAATTTTGGACCAGTTCTAATGCATCTTTCAATTATTAATATTGATGGATATTTAAGATATCAAATATCCTGTTTTATTTATGGAGTTATAAACTGGGACTGATGGCCCCTGTAGGTTTCTGGAATATATTGAGTATTTAAAAATCGGAGTCAAGATTTTAGACCATTTCATAAAATACATTATAGGTTTTTATGTTGTCCTCTTATTACTTTATTAGATTCTAAATCAATTGTAATTACTACCAACATCAAAGAATGGCTTCTTCCAGGGTCTTTTTTTTTTATCTGTCTGCAACAAAAACAGTCCCCAGCCTCTCTGTCATGGTGCGTATCCGGCTCCACTCCGAGCTACAGCAGAGGTGCATCTGGCGCTGTATAAAAAGCCCACTATGAATGCAGGACACGCTGCATAAGGTTCAATGATACACATCACTGAACATCTCCGTGCTCTGTTTGCTGAATGCTGAATGCTTTCCGTGCTCTGTATGGTTGGTTAAGTGTCTCTGGCTGCGTGTGTGTGCTCAGTGGGAGTTCCAGGTTGGCCCAGGCGAGGGAACTGAGATAGGAGACCACCTCTGGATGGCACGTTTTCTGCTGCACAGGGTGTGTGAGGACTTTGGTGTGATTGCCACGCTGGACCCCAAGCCAATGCCAGGGAACTGGAATGGGGCTGGCTGCCACATCAACTTCAGCACCGAGGCCACCCGAGCTGAGGGGGGGCTGGAGTGAGTACTGCATGAGCATAAGTACAATATCATACACATTTCAGATCCCGATTCAGGTCCATTACAGCACTGTTCAAGGGTTCAGACTTTTAAAAAGGTGGATTCTATGAGTGCTATTCTCTGACTTTACCTTTACAAACACACACACACACATATATATATATATCGTCGCTGTCCAAAGAAAAACAGGTATCTCCAAAATGGCAACTTTACAGGAGAGGCCAAAAACCTCATTTACTTTGAATGGGAGTCAATGGAACCCGATGTCTTACCAAGCGTTTCTGGGCCATTTCTAATGGTGCCCTCTTCATGAAATTCACAGTTCATGTGTTCAAATAAGGCATAAAAGTAAAAATCAACAAAAATGGAGATACATGTTTTTCTTTGGACAGCGACGATATACATAGTACCAATCAAAATTCTATGTGTATAGATCATGATATATCATCATCAACAAAAGAATAGTTGCACCCCCAGAAGATATCAACCCTACAAGATTGAAACTTGGTGGGTAGGTGTACCATCGTGAGACATATGAAGGACAGGCCTTATCGCTGTCTCTAACCGACTATTTATGTTTGACCATAAGCCTCCGGAGCTGGGGATGGCCGTGTTTAGTTCCCACCTAGATCACTGTTAGAATTTTCAACAACACGAATGTATTCTGTGGTATGGTGATAGAAGCTAGACATGCTATGGAATTGCTTTTGGCTGTAATGTATATGTTCACTGTGTAGGCAGACCGATAAGATTGATAAGAGGTTTAAATTGTAATGAATTACATGTAAGGGTTAAACGTGTACTGTCTTTAATATATAGATCTTTTTATTAATAGATTTATTACTTTTAAGCTGAGACATCAAATGATGCTGTAAGGTTCTAGTCCATGTATCATTGCTGTCAAAACAGCTTCAAAAAAACTCTCTTACCATTACAGGTCACTGATGTAGCCAGGCTTTATACTGAGTGATTGGGAGCCATTTCACAGGGTTACACTTACACTTACTGCCCCCTATCTACACCCTTTTGCTATAACTAAATACAGTGATCCCAAAGGTTTGCATATTGATTTCTGTTGAATTGTAGTGTTCATTTTGTCAGTAACAGACGTACATGGTCAATACATGTTACAGTTCGGTATTATCCCTGTCCAAAGAGGGACACATATCTCCACAAGGGCAACTTTATAGGAGAGGGCAAAAACCTTATTTCACTTTCATGTAAGTCAATAGAGCCAGTTTTGGGCCATTTCTGTCTGTCCATTCATCATGAAATTTTGATCTTCTTTGTTCGTACTGATTCCACTGCAGACCAATGGTGAAGCCTGTTTGAGATTCAGAATGTTTCCATGTAGTGCATGTTATTTATATTTCTTGGTTTCTCTGTTTCTCCCTGATTCCCCACCATGTGGCAGGCACATTGAGAAGGCCATAGAAAAACTCCGCCTGGACCATGCTGAGCACATACGGGTCTCTGACCCTCACGGCGGACAGGACAACCTGCGGCGACTCACAGGCCTCCATGAGACCTCCAGGATACAAGAGTTTTCAGCGGGAGTGGCTAACCGTACTGCCAGCGTCCGTATCCCCCGCCAGGTGAGCCGGGACAAGCGTGGCTATTTAGAGGACCGCCGTCCGGCCGCCAACTGTGACCCATATGCTGTCACCAGAGCTATCGTCCAGACCTGCCTACTAGAGGGGAAAGAGGAGGAGGAAGCAGATATTCTGAGTGATACAGAAATTAACAACCTGGAGTAAAATACTTCACCTTAGACCATTTAAAGCACAACTGTTGTGTGACTGAGTATGTTAGGTTTGAGGTATGTGATCCGTGTCTGCTCTGTGCTTATTTGATTGAATACAACAGCAAAGATCATTAATGCCTCATTAAAACACTGTTATTATTGAACTCATTTTTGGACTGTGTTTATATTTAAAGGGCTCGTGTCCATTCTTCTTCTAATTATGATTCATCCCCTTTTTGACAAACTGTATTTGTTTGGTTTTACATACCAAACATGCCACAGTTCATTTTACATGACCATTTTCCCATCCTTCATTCCTTAGAATAAACAGGCTGTTTGTGTTACTGTGCGTCTAAGATAAATGAGCTCTGCTCTGATTGGCTGCCCTGTATTGTGCCTCATTCAGAAAGCACGCAGAGTCTCCTTGGACTCCGGTTTGAGTGGGCAGGACAAGTTTAACTCTTATTGGCTGAAATGGTGGATATATGGAGATGAGTTGGTTCCTGTGACATCACAGAAACGCTGAATTTAAAACAGGCTGCCTTTGCAGGTGTGGTTGGGAATTGGATGGTAATTGTATAGACTTTAACACTGCTTATCTTTGTTACTAATGATATGTATGGCACCTTGACATCGTCACAGGAGGGGTATTCAGTTTTCCATAATGCTGCCCCGTTAAAACTCTATATTATGCATTGTTAGGTATTTAATTACAGCAATATTTATTAATATATTGCAACATATCATAGACATAATGTAAATGTGTTCAGCAACAGGTTTTAAAAGCCCCACACTCTACATCATTATTTTATTTACTCAATATCTAAACCGCTTATCCTGGGTAAAGGAAGTTGGTGGGGGGGTGGTGTGGGGGAGCAACCTGGCAGTTGATTGGTACTGTGCTTTTAGGACTTATGTAAATTTGTTTTATGTAAATGACTTATGTAAATGAGCTTGTTCTAATTGACTCCTACATGTTGTGTCGCATTCAAAAAGCAGTCTTCAAAAAGCAGTGAGCACTCCTTATAACAATAATCAATGGGGGAAGCTAGGCTGCAGTACGCTGAGGAGAGGGATGTACGGAGATGTGTTGGTTTTGATGACGTCACAAACACCTGTTAATTATGCAACAAAACTAGTGGAAATTGTGGTTTTGCCTGACATGGGCTCAGAAACAATGCACTTCTTTTCACAGCCAGAACGCTAAAGCAGTTAGTGTAGGAACCACCAGGGGGCAGCAAAAGTAAGCACTGATCTTTGGAACATAAGTAGTGTAGTAGAGCCATCTGATTATGTTTCTACATCACATTGATATTCGGCTGTGGTGAGCAGGTGAACCATGGCAAAACCTGCATATTTCATGTATATACTTACAAAACTAATTTAAGTCCACTAAAGTATAAAGAAATAAAGGCAAACTTAACCGGATGATCTTTTGTAAGGTTTCATGATTATTTTACAATTAAGTCAACTGATATAACCCTACATGGATGTTCATAAACGTTCATTCCTATAGGCATCATTGGTCATCCTTTGATTTGGCAATGTATCTGAGGAGTGAACTTTATGACAGGTGATGCCTATTGGCATTTAACATTCATAAACATTTATGTAGGGTTATCTAAATTGTCATGACAAGGTTATGTATGTGCCATGTAGGCTTATGAACAGTACCCTACTGTGAACCATGGCCTTTTTCCTACTTTAGTTAACAATCCAATTCTTTAAAAACATACACATGCTTATTTTTCATAGCTACACTGACTCCCAAACCTTTGGCCTGTCACATTACCGTCTGAGTGGTCACCAGCCTATTCATTTCAGGGTGATGTTATAGTTCGTATAGTGCGGTCTTTTATTTTGTCCAGTATGTTTAACTCAATGAACTGTCCAGGGTGTTTCCTGCCTTCCATCCCATGAACACTGGGATAGGCTTCAGCACCCCCCCAAACGGAGAAGGATATACATCTTATAAGATGATGAAATAAATGAATGAACGATAAACTCAATTATACAAACAAACAGCAGAGGAATGCTCCGTATATAGATGTTCTCTCTAGATGTGCTAACTTCAACCAAGACCTAGAAAACATATCTGAGGGGGAGTTATTAAACTACTGTATGTGACTGTATAAGTGTAAACACATGGCATCTCTCTGTCACAGCTGCAGCAGACTGGCACTGTATGAGCATTCCTCTTGTCCAGCCAGGAATGCTAAACAGTCACTCAGTGAGTCATCATATTGTAATGTGAACTTTCCCTACGCATAGACTTACTGTATTTGTGAGTGTCTAGTCACGTCCACTGAGTCTCGTTACATTAGGATTTTTTTTTTTAGCATGAGCCCCTTACATAATACTGTGTATTGGTTTATTGGTGTCTGGATGAGGATAAAAACCAGCTGACACTCTGGATGACAAAACAGCTATTGACCTCGGATAACATTTCTCTCTCTCTCTCTCTCTCTCTCTCTCTCTCTCTCTCTCTCTCTCTCTCTCTCTCTCTCTCTCTCTCTCTCTCTCTCTCTCTCTCTCTCTCTCTCTCTCTCTCTCTCTCTCTCTCTCTCTCTCTTTCTCTCTTTCTCTCTCTTTCTCTCTCTCTCTCTCTCTCTCTTTCTCTCTCTCGTTGGTTGAGCAAGTACTCCTCTCTTAACACTGTAAAGCCTGCGGAGGACATGAGTAAAATGTCGTGTTCTGTCACTTTCTGTCTTCCGTTAGTTGGAGTGCATGAGCCTCTGGGCCTTCTGGAGACATGCTGCTGCTGTGATCGTGCCCAGGGGAAAGGGAGGGAAAAGGGAGGGTGTTAAGTGTTTTCAGGAAAGAGGGGTGGTGGAGGTTAAACCTCTATTGTTTGTTCATGTATTTTTCCCTAACTGTGTGCGCTCTGATGTCTCACCGTGTCTCACTCGATTAGTGCCTGGGTCTCCTAACAGGTAACACAAAGGGGAAAAAAGGCTTTCCCCTGCAGTTTAGGAGGGATGACCACTATGGTATAGGCCAGAGTTACTTTGGCTGTGCTAGCCTGCATTTCGAATAACCTATGTGCAAAAAGCATTACTGATATTGTGGCATCCTGCTACCAGCGTTTTACGATCACTGACCTGTAGGAGGCGTGCATGGAGCACCATGGGTACACCACAGCAGCAGCAATGGAGACTTACACGTGTTAAGAGTTGGGACTGTTACCTTACAGACATGTAGATGTGTTGCTTGTGCTTTCCTGTGCTGGCTGTGGGGTTGTTCATGGGGTAGTGGTGCAGTGCTGGCACCTACTGTCAGGTAGAGTTGCGTGGCTATTGATGGCCTGTCTGCTATGTCGGCCGTTCAGTAACACTGAGTGGCAGGAGTTCCCTGCTGCCGTGTTCAATAAAGAGCCTTTTAAAAGCCAAGTGGTTCCCGTATCCTTTTACTCTATGTCAGCACAACAATACTGTGGCTCCTAAAGAACCTCATAGTCCACAGGACTCTATAACATCCTAAGGAAAGACACGGCCATACGCCAGTAGATATCAGTGAAATACTCGTCCTACTGAGAAACCAGCTTAGGCCCAGAGTTCCAAATATGGATACAGCACAGACTTCAGGTCATTGACTCCTTTACATTCTCCAGTGATCCTTGCGACTGTCTGTAGCTGTAGGCACATAGCGATGTTAGCACTGTTACCAACTGTGCTAAGTTGTTTGTTTATGTGTCATTTGACAAGGCTTTTTTTTTGTTTATGCCATGTTTACCGTCAGCAGGAGTCTGGTAGCCTTAAATAACCCCTCCTTGCCACTTTCCCTTGGTCTTTAGTGCTCTGGCTAACCACCAAGCGCTAAGAGCTGCTATAAGCCGCGGTATTCAGGGGGTCTTACGTTGGCTGGCTACTCCAGGGTTGGCTGTCTGCTTACTCACTTGCCATAGCAGTGAAACAAAATGTTTGGTTTAACAGTTTGTCATCTGGGAAAGGCTCTTTTCTAGTTTGCCAATGCAATCTTCCACACATTCACTAGGATCTTTCACCTCTCCGATTGTGTAATCAGTTTGAGAAATCAGTAACAGTTCCTGTTTCTGAGCATTGCTGCTCAGAAGGGCCAAGTGGGTGAACCAATTTGCTACCAATTTGGGGGAGGTAAGGTACATGTGTGCTCAGTAGAAGTCAGCTGCAGGGGTTTTGTAGGTTATTAACTTAGCCTTAGCCTACAACCTCCGGGCATTGCACGACAGCATAGCAGAAGAGCCATCAGAAAAACAACAGAGGCGGCTGAGAACGCTTTGTCTTTATCTGATAGTGACCCCAGCCTAATAGTGACCCCAGGTACTATGACTTATTCATGATGTGCCCCCCTTCCAAAAAAAGTGTATGTATATATATTTATATTATATAATATAATATAATATAATTTTTTTTATTTATATATTTTATATAAATAATATACAATTAGTAGTATATTACTATATAATATTATTTCTGGTCCGTTGCAGCCCAAACAAATAAACAAACACAGAACCACCCCTCTAGTATCGCCCCCACCCACTAAACCGTGTTCCTGGCTGTGATAGTGAAGCGCCTTCCTGATTGGGCGCTTGGCCGGTGACGTCATTGCACCGTGCCAGCGCCGCTGTGTGCTTGTGAGCACAGCTCGCGCTACCGCTCCCGATCACGGAGCGATGGGCAAACTGCAGGAGTTCAGCATCGTCTTCGCCAACAGCAAAGTGGTGTACAGCCCCGGAGAGTCCATCTCAGGAAGCGTGCGAGTGACCACCGCGAGCGCACTGCAGTACAAGGGTGAGACGAGCGGCACGCGCCCAACATCTGGAGCTTCACTCTGTTAATAGCGCACGAAGCTTGAGGTTGGCTACTCGTGCGCACGACCCTGTTCCACCTTAAATGGAATCACTCCTTTACGGTGTTTCTGCACCGCTTAAGGTGGAACGGGACATTCGAACGAGAAGCATCTTAAGCCTTGTTAATACTGGCTAGTGTGTGTGTGTGTATGTGTGTGCGTGCGCGTGTGTGTATGTGTGTGGTCCCTTCCCTCTAAGCCGTTGTGTCAGCATAACGACTTGTATGTGTGTGTGTATGAGAGAGAGAGAGAGAGAGCCCTGTAGAGCTGGCACCTTCATTGAGATGTACTGTAGCTCTCCACCACAGAAACACTGAGGAACAATAGACGCTGAGGACTAGACTGTACTCCAGCTGGACCCTCTCAGTCGCTTTTTGGTGAATGATGAAGCCTCAACTCCCCCCACTTACTCTCATATCTTGATCTCAGGTTTTACATGATTCTGATGCACTGATGCCTGAATAAACATGTTAGGACAGTTCAACAGGTGGGGCGTCTGGCACAGTCACCCTGTTGGGTGGGTTTGATCTGGTTCTCTTTTTTTCGTCAGCTGGTTGGTTGGTAACTCTTGAGATTAGTCAGACCAGTCAGAATCAGCCCTGGATTCATGTGCTGTGATGACCAGACCTAACTGACAGTCTGGGGTACCTCTTTGAGCATTCAAGCAAAAAGTCAGGAAAAGTGTAAAAATGGAAATGCTGATTAGGGCTTTCACAATTAATTCACCAATAGAAATGTTCCTAATTGACATGTAAGTGAATGTGGAGAGGTTTTGTTTGGCTCTTTCTGACTGGTCCTTTTAGGTGTAGAAATCTCATATGTGCTATATATATATATATATATATATATATATATATATATATATATATATATATATATATATAGAGAGAGAGAGTATATATATATATATATAGATAGATATAGATATATATCTCAAAATATGACCTCAGTGACTAATGTGGTCGAGGCTCCGGGGTCCTTCGGAGGATGATGGCCTTTAAATACCTGTGAGGGTGTGTGGTGGTGGTAGTTAAGGTGGTAATGTAGTGATAGCATTTGGACGTGCAAGAGGCCATAGTGGGAAGGAAGTTGCAGAATCTGCAGGTGTATGGAAATGTACAGTCATACGGGTCACCCATCATTGGCTAAATTCCCAGTCTACAGGAAATTGTCCTAAGAATTGTTCCAAGGAAGGCATCCACCAAATCTGATCAACTGCACAGCTATTTGATGGAAGAGTGGCTGAACATTGATGTGGTCTACATCCAGAAACTTGTCCAGGCCATACCAACGAATTACAGTATTAGGGGATCTGGTTCCAAGTAATGACGAAGCGCTTCTGTTGGTCCATTCGTCATGACAACTAAAAGTAAAACTAAAACTAAAAGCAAAGTAGCCCTGTGCTGTTAACGCAGAACAGCATGTCCGCATCCAGCATGTCCGCATCCAGCATGTCCGCATCCAGCATGTCCGCATCCAGCATGTCCGCATCCAGCATGTCCGCATCCAGCATGTCCGCTTCCAGCATGTCCACATCCAGCATGTCCGCTTCCAGCATGTCCGCTTCCAGCATGTCCGCTTCCAGCATGTCCGCATCCAGCATGTCCGCATCCAGCATGTCCACTGTTGTGGCACCAGACAGTTAGTTAGTTTAGATGTGCTGTGTTGATTCTAATTGGTCTGATATTTTGGACAGTGATGATATAAATATATGCATAAATACGTCTGTTATTCTAATTATGAGAGCTGCTGTTGAATTACATCCTGTGTTATGAAACATGCCTTACTGTGGAACACAGAGCTCATAAACTGGCAGTCTGGCGCAATACATTCAGCCTTCTCACAGCAAACCCAGAATAAAGGATGTGCTGTCCTTTACAGGAGAAAAAGGCCTGACGTTTTATTTATTGGAAACTGTGTAAGCAAACAGCAAACACAAAAAATATGTACATGTTTTTGCTATGTGAACACATCAGCTGCCCCTCTGAGAATTCCTTAACGAATGGATCAATAGAAAATCTCTTTTTAACTTTTTAATATTTAAACTTTAACTGAACATTTTCTTCACACCTGTTGAAAAGTTCTTATCGAAGCCTGAAGTGATTCTTCCTTTTTCTATTTACTTCAAAGAGTGGAAACCCCAAACACAAGCGGCTGAGAAACGTTCTCTCAATCTACCGTTTTCAGCAATTGGCGACTGATATAAGAAAGTTTTTTGGAGAGTGAATATACTCTACCTAAATGATCCAGTCCCAGTGCTGATCCCCTTGGCCAGAAAATGCCTCTATTGTTATAGAAAACAGTCCAAAGCTGCCGCCGCAGTACTAGTCAGAAACATCACTACTGGATATTTTCCTCCGAATCGTTCAGCCCTGGCATAGAACCTATATTCCGAAACCTTTACAGATACACGACATAATGCGACTGGATTGGAACAGACAAAAACAAGCTACTGAAAGTTCCAAAACTATGATTTTAATGAGCTTTATTTACTAATAAATCCACATACTGCACTAAATGCAGATAACAGGGCTAATTATGCTCTCTTTGTAACGAAATATGCAGTTTATCAGCATTCTTAAGTATCCACAGCTCTCTCTGAAAAAAGTGTGGTGTATTTATTACAGTATCTAAATTAATAATAAATAATTTTATTAATATTCTCTGTAATAACAGAGAAAAAAATGGATATATGGTTCTAGATAGGATAAAAACTTTAGTTGGTATGGAACATTTACATTATTAGGGTTCTTTAATCATCAGATAATCTTTTTATTTTGCCAAATATGTCACATATACAAGTAGACACCACACATGTATGACATGTAACAAGAGCACAGACTGTAAAGGAGTATTACACTGAGAGAGAAGTACAATAGGATCCAATAAGCAGGGTGAGAATGAGAACATGTGTGCTTATACTGAGGTGGATACTGACGTGGATACTGACGTGGATATTGCTATACATAAGGAAATTTGAGTTGACATATACTATTAATCTTATATTTACAACATCTGTTCAGCTTTGCAAATAAGCGCTGTGTTCCACAGGAGCTGAAAACCTGAACCACTTTAAACCACTAAGCTGTTTCATTAAGGAACCACGACTAGAACTCTTTTTTGGCACTTCTATTTTAAAGGCGCAGACCCACCCAGACATGAAGGGCTGGACGCAGGATATCTCCAGCTAGCAGATTTCACTGAGTAGACACTAAGATAAGAAAGTAGGTTAGGCAAGGTACCGGAGCCTTTTAGGCCACAGAGCATGCATTGTGTTGTGTCTAAATGGACCAAATTACATGAGAAGTTTAGAGAAAGCGGGAGTTCACAGCGTAGCCTATTGATCCAGGGGAGTTTGTGAATGGATCCAACTAAAATTGCCCCGTCACAGAGGGTCACCTGCCAGCTGAGTGCTGTAGTACACATGTGCAACACAGCGAGTGAGGTTTGACTGATTTTATGGGGGTAGTTGGGGTTTGTGAATCAGCCTGTCTGTGAAATGGTACCACCCTGAGATCATTCGGGCATGTTTCTCTTCCTCTTTTGTTGTTCCTGTCTTCTGCGAGAGAGCTCGGCTTGCATTTCAGAGAAATCACTATGCTGTCACCGCCATATCATAACGCTCCATAACTCATTTCCATTTGAACAGACCAACAGAAAAGGTCTAGATGTACTCAGAAAGCCAGTTACGTTAAAGTCCCATACCAAAGGGCTTGTGTAGGTCACCCAGATCCTTTGTGTCGCTGATGCATGTCTTCTTCTATCCTCTGCTCCCAGCAGTGTGCTATAAGAGTATTCGCATGACCGGTATGGTGCCCAATACACCGATAAGACTATCCCGTTTACTGGAACCCTAAGGTGTGACCCATATCAGATTCTTCCAGCTGCTCAATTAGCTTTTGAACTTTTCTCTGAGTCATACTTCGTCTGCCAACACAACAGCACGAGTCAGAATGGAAAGCATTCAGTCAGTCAGTCAGTCAGCTACAGCAATAAGGCCCGTTCTTGCTTATGACACATGTGCAGCTGAGCGTTAAACGTGAACTGTTCGCATGTCTCTTGATGTCAAACCTACCCACCA
This sequence comes from Prochilodus magdalenae, assembly GCA_024036415.1. Classification (NCBI taxonomy): domain Eukaryota; kingdom Metazoa; phylum Chordata; class Actinopteri; order Characiformes; family Prochilodontidae; genus Prochilodus; species Prochilodus magdalenae. The sequence goes on from JAMWET010006530.1 coordinate 205,109, forward strand.
AGTTTCATTCCTGTCAGTTGATTCCTTCTGGGTGCAATTTTTTTTGATGATGGTTGTATGTCTTCTTATTCAGTCTACAGCAGTTTAGCCTGACCATTCATGATTTAGCATCCTTAGCCTTGCTTTTTCAGTGACACACAGTACAGTATGGAAGCTACTCGCAACAGATCAAATGGACTAATATATTATTATTAAAGGTAACAAAAACAGCCAGTTTATTAATAATCCTCCCAAAACGCTATGTCACCCCTGGGCTGTGTTGGGCGTTTTTTTGTGGGAGGGAAATAAACTGCACTAAAATGTAAGGTACTGGCCCTTTAAGAGACATTACAGTGAAAAATGTTGTCCTGTTCAGAGAAATGATGATTTGGTCCGACAGTGATGTTCCAGTGAAGGTTGTTCTGAAAAACCGGCAGCAAAGTTTCAGACATGGGGCTTGAGATTAGATCTGGCACTTGAGATTAACTCTAACCTTTTGCATGTTGTGGCGCATTAGTGGTGGTTTAGCTATGTGGCTGATGAGGTCATCCTTTAAGGGGAGTGCCAGTGGAATGCGACTGCTGCGGTTATTCTTTTCCCTCTGTCCATCCGTTTACCGTATCGCCCGTCGCTGCATAGATTGACTTTGAGCCCTACTCACCTTGACTACTCCCTACACGTCTCTCTAATAGGGCTGTCATTGCCTCAGGCGGATGCTGGATACCAACAAGTCAACACAGAGACCTGATCTGAATAGCCTGCTCTGTGTTCACCCTGCACTGCCCTCATTAACTAGCACAAACCCACATGACTCTTATTCTCCAGTCTAAAGGTGGGTTCGGATATGTTACTGTTATAGTGGGATGATGATATCTGATGATACTTTTCACGAACAAATCTGACAGATATTACTATCTTGACCTTTTGGGGCAGTACCCAAGCATTAAGTAAGCATTTGAATGTCTGGGATATTAGTTTTAAAGGGCGCTTTTATTTAATAACTGTATTTATTTTTGTCCACTTATAACATTTGTGTGGTTGTATTTGACCAAAGTGGTCATACTTAATTTTTGCATGACTGTTTTCTGCAGTTTGTAAGACACAACCTGTCAAATTTATACTCCAAACAATAGCAGGACAACACATCGCCACAAAATGCATCGTCCCTCCACGTCCCTCTTCAGCTCTTTCCAAAAGACGTAGCAGGTTCAGCAGTCCAACTTCATCCTCCTCTCATTTTTGACTGATCTTACTTAATGTTGCAGCAGTTCACTATTGCCTCTTGAGGTACAAAGCATTATTAACAGATGCTACAGGCCAGGGCTAGCTGGTTAGCATGCTAACTACGTCTTTGACGTACCATAAAAACCTTTACTTCTTCACATTCTGTTAAGAGTTTTAGTTCATTTTAAAATCTTTTCAACTAAAGATTCTACATATTGCTCCTTTAAACAGGCTAAATCAGAGCTGGCCTGCTGTAGGCCGATATATGGCTAAGTTGGTTCTTGTGGCGTAACAGAAACAGTGGCAGGTTGTTTTGAAGCATGTTTTCCATATACGCCCCGGGTTGAGTGTGGTACGTTTTACAGCTGTGTTAGTGGTTACATATTATTCTGAAACTTTATTTTAAATAAAGAGAGAGAGAGAGAGAGAGAAAGAGAGACAGAGAGAGAGACAGAGAGAGAGACAGAGAGAGAGACAGAGAGAGAGACAGAGAGAGAGACAGAGAGAGAGACAGAGAGAGAGAGAGAGAGAGAGAGAGACAGACAGAGAGAGAGAGACAGAGAGAGAGACAGAGAGTAATAGAGTGTAGGGTGATGCTGTAGATTAGAGACTGAACGACAGCACCATGTTTCTTCTTCCAGACCTTCAATCCGGTCTGTCACTCCATTGCTCTCAGGATTACCTCGACTCTGGGACACGCAAAAGACGCAGAACTGAATTTCTTCCAAATAGAAAAGCTGATCTGTAATCTAACATGATGTTGCCCCTCCCAAGTCCTATGTGTCCTCTCATCTGATGTTATTTCAGCTAAATGGTTTCTTCAGCCCACCAGGGAGGCTTCTTAAAAATGCGACAATGGAAATGTGCCCTGAATAGCAAACACCTCGTTTTTCCCATTCAGATACCCATCGCTGTGCGCATGGTAAATCATTGGTAGCCTTTTTCTTAGTTGTCACCTAAAGGCAGGTCTGCTCCAACTGCCTCGTGGCCCGCCCTGCCACATAGTCAGAAAGAGACTTTCCTCTCCCGGTAACTTGTCTAGATTATTACCAATTTGTTCACTCGGGTAGTGTAACCAGTATCTGTCATCTAAACTCCTCATAAAGATTCCTATATGGGTTTGGGCTTTAATGTAGTTCTAGGATAAAAAGGTTCTTCACCTTTCTATTGGCAGATGAAATCATCTTATATCTTGTAAATATCTTGTAAATAAAGCTAATATTTGTGATATTCATGGCAAAAGCACAAATACTAAATGGCTTAAAGCAGCGTGACGCTGGTCCTTTTATGTCTTGTACTAATGGGAGAGACGAGACGAAGCTGAGCTGTGTATTTTAAGACGACTGCAGTTGAGTCTCAGCTACTGTCTGAAAACTGGATCTGGGGACACAGTTTTTATAGCCCGTTTCACCCCCCCTTAAGGAACAAGGTCATGCATGAGGGGTGTAGTCTATGAACTAGGTGTGTTAGTGTTGTTTCGCCATATGGTTAACTCCCCTTATCAATAATAGCCTGCAGGTATTTAACCTTTAACCTACAGCTATATAACCCTAATGATAACATTTCCCGGCACTCAGATCCTGTCATAAATGCGTAAATTGCACGTTCTGTTCTGGGAATGCATCTCTTCCCGGAAGATACACTGATAGACTCCTAACCCTACCTTTGCCTGCCCGAGTAAGAAATGGTCAGGTTGTAGGTCGCTCTGGATAGGAGTGTCTTCTAAATACTGTAAATGTAAATAAGTAACATTGGCAGTAATGGCTTATTAGCTGTGAGAAGAGCCAGTCTGAGATTCACACTGCTCTGTCATTTTCTCTTCTTTCTTTTCCTCGCTTTATCTGACCGTCCCTTCTTTGGTCTCTTTACATCCTTTGACCTGATGTCCATGCTGGAAACACTTCTGTGGCAATGACAGAGACATGATTCTCCCTGTTGTCAGGCAGCGTTCAATAAAAAGTGTTGAAGCTGTAAAAATTTTACATAATGTGCTTTAAAGGGTCAATATATAAAGTTTTAAAGGGTCCATATATAAAGGTCCTCTTATAAAGTTTGTGCTGTTTTATGATTATAATTCATATTTTAACACATATTCCCACATATAAAACAGGCTCCCTTCAGGACTGATAAAAGTTATATAAGTTCTCATCGCATTGGCTCTCCTGCTTTATGCCTCAATCAAATAGCACTTCAGCAGGAATGAAGGGGCTGCTTTTGAAGCTTAGTTTTCATGTACAAACCGAGAAGCCAATATTATTTTTTTTAAATGTTTACAGTGTTTATATACTACATCAAACTCCTTCATTTTCCATAACCTGGGTTTCCGTACGATATGCCAAGTAGAAATACAGTATCCTGAATAATCTCATGTTATTGTTACCACAGTCTTGAAATGAGGCATGTCAGTAATAGACACACTATATGTAAGACTATCGTTTATCCATTGATTTGGTTCTTTGAGAAACCGAAAGTGTTTTTCTTCTATGGCGTCACTTTAAATAACGCTTTTTGGCAGAGACACTAACTCTTTCCTACATAACACAGCCAAGCTGATGATGCCCTGAAGGAACTTTCATGTCTATCAAGCCCCAAACTGCCTTTATACAAGTACATTCAGTACTCCTCTCGAGTTCATCCTAACTTCAGGCTGTGCTCCAGCTGTTCGGGCTGTGGGGGGAGAGGACTGGGTTTTAGAGTGCTTAGTCAGGCACACATTTTCACATACTATGCTTTGCTCCACTGAGCAGGACTCGTTTTTTATGTTGTCAGTGTAGGCATTCCAGTACGCTGTAACTGTCTAACTTCTCCTATGCAGCCTGCTTGCTCATTCCCGGAGAGGCAAGGGCAGTGGTTGTTTTTCAGCTCATTATATTTCAGTATGTAGGTCTACGCTTTCAGACTCACCAGGAAACGCTAAACCACAAGTCTGACAACAGCGAGTAGCTTTAATGCCACTTGTCATGCAAAGACATCTGGACCTGAGGGAATTTCACAGAGGGTGTGATCAGAGGTAAACCTGGATCAAACCAAAGCCAATCCAACAATGCTAAAATGACACTATTCAAATTTCCTATTGGCCTCAGTCGTGATCCCTTCTGTTTATTTACCCCACATACACTCTCCACTAGTGGAATAATTAGCTTCGGTTTTTTAAACTGAGTGGCAAGACTCAGGGTTGGAAGTTAGGGGACTAAAGGTCATCGGCTCGACCCCCTATCCCGGTTCGATCCAGACAGGACGTGACTGAAGTGCCCTTGAGCAAGACACCTAACCCCCAACTGCTCCCTTGCTACTGTGGATAGGGTTGTCCACTGCTCCAGGCTAGCGTGCTCCCTGTTCCCTAGTGTGTATTCACTGGTGTGTGTGTGTATGTGGGTGCTTTACTGCACAGGTGGGTTAAATGCAGAGGTGAGATTTGTCTGCGTGCGAGCACAAATGGTCAATGGTTCTAAATTCTGCATTCTAAATTCAAACCTTAAAACAGAGTCTGAAAAATAACCCAGATAAATCCGCATTGACCCAAAACCAGTAAATAAAAGCATATCAAACAGCTCATCTCCAAAAACCATCCCCTAAGTAGGTGTATTATTCCTTCTACCTAAGATACATCATCAGAAGAGGGTTTTTTTTTACTCCAATGAAACAGCATGGTCTCAGTCTCAGGTCTACTGCTTTAGTATGTGTGCAGGCCTATATGCAGCTAGCGATGTTCAGAATGTTATCTAAGAAGGATTATTGGTCTTCTGTCTTTTGTTAAGTGTTGAGTGAGCGTCTGTTCCAGGCTGTATATGGTGACACCCCTTTGTTGAAAGAAGCACCTGTGTTTACAGGACTTTGGACAGGCACTGTATAGAATTACTAACCAAGTAATCCAGACTGATGTGTAGAGGGAAATGAAGGCAGGTGGACAACCAGTCAGATTGTTCGTGGTGTGGTCAGGCTCAGCCATGGTGACCTTGGTGAAAGAAAGGTTCTTGTATTATAGATGAGGAAGTAAGTTTGTTTTTTTTCCCCCCAGTAGAGACATACAGTTCCCAGAGTTTACCTGCCAGTGTTTTGTTCGTAGCAGCTGTGACATTGTTTAAATAACGCTGGCAAAAATTCCGTGTAACCTAATGAGCAACTTTAGCACACAGTGTTTAGTGTCGCTGCATTTGAGGCTGTCTCTTCTACCTATGTGTACAAAAACCCCTTGAGGTGGTAATTTCACCTGCTGGAGACATTGTAGACTGCCATATGTAAATGAAAGCCATGTCCAGCCATGTCCAGCCATGTCCAGCGTGTTGTCACATGTAAAAGCCATGTCCAGCGTGCACAGTTGCTCCAAAATCCAGGTATTTTACTATGGATTTAAAACTCTTTAGTGTAAATTTGTAAGCAGTTTGTGTCCACAAACTTGCATGCATTGCTAAGATCCTGCATTTCTTGTACTTTGCAAACTCTCTGGTTGTGCGTTTGTTTTATTTTCCAGTAGGTTAAATGCAGAGCCAGCATAAAAGTCTGATGATGACATTGTGAACACATTTAGAGTCCTTCATAAGACAATTGTGATGCATCTCCGAATGACTTTCCAGCTCCAGTTTTAACGCTAGCTCAGTTACATGCTAAAATCTGCATCCCGTTCATCCCAACCATAACCCTTAATGTGCATATGAACTGAATATTATTTGAGATTAATCATGCACTTTAAATTTAAGGATTTTGCCCAACATAAGTTTGTTTGGTGCAATGTCTCATGAAGCTGTAAGGAATTTTCTGTAAAGCTTGTCCAACCTGGAAACAGTTGCTATGAAAGAGTGCAGTTGTGGATAGAGCATGGATCGGTCAATTGTAGTAACTAGGGCATTTATAGATGCCCCTGTATAGAACCTAATGACAGAGCGAGCAGCAGTATACCGCAGCACAGCACTGGTATAGTGCTGTACTATCAGTTAGCATTGAGAGATTAGACATGGTGTATTTCCCCTGATGTGTATCTGATCATATGCTTGGTTAGATGTTATGTCTGTTCTGGGGATAGTTTTTTTTTTTATCACATTTAGTGGAATATCTAAACTTCAAAGCTGGTGATTAAGCTCCTGTGTAATGCCCAAGGGCTTGTTGTCTGTCATCTCCATAGCAGAGCCCCTCTATTCATTAGTCTCTAGGTCAGGCAGATTGATCCTGTAAGGCAATACCACTGTTACTGTAGCCACGCTCTGGCTGGCTCTGTGCATGGCTCTGCGAATCAGCTTTTCCTGCCTCTCTGCCTTTCAAATGAGCATTTGTACTGTGTACTAGGATGTATAATAGGCAGTGTTGTGGTTATTTGAATATGAATCAGATGTTAACAGATCTTGATGATGAATTGGGGACAAAAACAACACGCTGGACGTTACATCAGATCATGTGTGCTGCTAATAGAATTGGACTGATCCATGCAAAGTCAGAAACCATACCTGCGGTTTTCTTACCAGGATATTAATAGCACTTGTTCAGAACAACAACAAGAGTCTTATGTTTGACTTTATTTGTGTTTGATTGCATCCGTTCTAATGTCATGTGCCTCTTTGACCCAGCCAAAACACAACTCCTGCCAACATGACTCCTTTTGAAAGCCTTCCTCAAAGACCTTCGCAGAGTTATGGATATATTTTTGACATTTTTATGTTTAGAATAGAGTCCTTGCCTGTCATAACAGCACAGGTGTTTTGTCCTAGATGGCAGTTTGTCTGGGGTGACTGATGTATAGTGGGCCAAGAGCCTGTTAGACGAAGTAGCCATCCAGCAACTTGTTAGCTTTACATGTTTGCACTTTGACGTTGTATGCTTTTGGTTATTATACAAGGCCACATTTCCCTTTTTTCATTTCAGTGATTCCAGTACTCTCTTTGCATTGGTGGTCTCTAAATTTACTTTTGTCCATGTACCGCCACCTGTTACATTGTATTAGCTTATTACTATATATGTAGTGGTGTAAATTGTGTGTATTGTGTTGCACTTTAATTACCTTTGTATTGCACTTATAATGATCTTTTGTCCTCTATAGGAATGAGCACTGGGTTGGGGTTGCCAGGTAATGGTTTACTTGCTCTATGTCTGTGTATTAATCTCTAGGTACCAGCACTGACCCCTGTTCGGGCAGTGTCTGAGCTCGTGGTGAGTTTTAGGCTCTAAACTTCCTCTACTAGCTGGAATATTATCCGACGGAACACTAAGCACGGTTGTAAGTCGCTCTGGATAAGAGCGTCTGCTAAATGCCTTAAATGTAAATGTAAATGTAAATATATGTATGCTATGCTACATTCCATTGCTATCGATGTATATTGCAATGATGTATATTTCTGAAAAAGGACTTTTAGAAAAACATTAACTTTCAATGTGAAATGTGATTTGGTGTTATGCTAAGTCATTTTAAAACATGAATATTTGTCAATTTGTTGTGAAATTATGATAAATGGAAACTCCTGTTTTCAAATTATGCTAATTGTAACCCAACAAAAACCAAGACGGAAATTTTGTTTCAACAGTAATGAGACCTGCCCTGCAGTCTGCGGCACCTGTATGGGGTTAGGGGTCAAAGATATGCTGTCTGTTGTTGAGATGTTTAAACAGATTTCTAAAGAAAATATTAAACAGAAAAACAGCACCTGCTCTCTCATTGGCTAAGTCAGTTTCCGGGCAACCTTCTGGTGGCCAAATTGAGTAGCCCTGTTATAGACAAGAGTATCGAACTAGTTGACCTTTCCTAACCTTGATACTGATAAGGGACACCAAAGCAAACAGACCATACACTGTTTATTTGTTGTAACAGCCTTACTAACGGGCCTTTCTGTTATTTCCTGGTGTGTTTTGGTGCATTTAAAAGCAGTATTGACCATCAATAAGGGAGTCTGCAGGGCAGGGACCACTAATCAAATCCACAAAGGGCCACGTGGCTGCAGAAGCTCACCTGATTAGACTCTTGTAATCAGTTGGTTTCAGCTTTCAGACAGTTCAATCAATCAGTCGGCCTTCATTTTCACTCACAGATACATGGAGGGAGACCCTCATTTTCAGTGTAGCTGAACACTTACATTTTATAATAATTGAAAAACAAATTACAATGGATTTTTAATCTGGAATTACTAAAGGGAAATCAGGAAAACAAATTAATTCATAAGATTCCAAGATAAAGGATACATAGGCAAAGTAAATATACCAACAAATATATATATATATATGTGTATGTATGTATGTACACATACATTAATATAATTAATAAAATTAATTTAGATAAGATAATAATATTAATAAAATTATTATTTTTATATTATGTGTATATAAATATACATTCTCTGTCCCTGACAGGTGATCCAGGCACTAGAGCGAGTCTTATACTTACCATTATTATTTATTGTCATCATTGAAGTTGATAAGTTATGAGGTGTGTTTTTGGTTGGTTGGAATTAAAATCCCACAGCGACTCCTTGGCGGATAAGATTTGTGACCACTGCTGTAGGGCTCCCCTCCGCTCCGCCAAGCAATAAGCGGTGGTTTTATAAGGCCGCCCTCCGGGGTGTTCTCTCACTCAAGAATTATTTTAGTACAAGTCTGAAACCAGTGCTGAAACAAGATTACCCTGCAGCGAGATCTGCAGTGCTCTCTAATTAAATATGTTCACAGAGTTTCCCTTACTTTCTAATAGCTTAAAGCCCAGCCACAGTCATGCAGCTCTTTGTTCACTTAATCCTGTGAAGATTCCCTAAAGCCGTATACAAGGCCTCTTTATCACTGTCGCTTATATTAGCAAGTCATCGATCATTTCAGTTACTGTACCAGCAACAGTATGAAGTGCTGTTCTGGGGGATCTGTTTTAATCTGGTAACCCTGGTCAGATTCCTGAGACTGATAAAATGTGGAGAGGAACAGGTGAGGGCATTTCCATGAATTTAATAATTTGTGAATTGTAGGAAAACAGATTTTGTTGATGATCTGTTTCAATGAGTTTACATGCAGTGACTGGATTTCTGCCTGATTTATGCATAACCACTGATGTGATGTAAACATGACATAAAATTAATCTTTTTTTATAAACATCCAGTCACTTTTGCAGAAAATATGAACATACGCCATCTAGAACCTAGAACCTAGGTCTTTAGATCTGGTTTCCAGACCTGGATTTTGTTCTCGTTGAAATGTAAGGTAACAGGAAATGCAATTGATAGGCCGCCTAGTGTTAAAACCTACCAGGCATTACAAGGTCCAGAACTGGAAACTGGATTTAAGGTCCAGATTTGTAGATCCCTGATATAGAAAATGAAGAATAAATCCTTTAACCTAAATCCTTTTGTCAAGCAAGTAATTGGTGTCCTCAGTGTCACTGCTGGACGGAGAATAGTCCACCAACCAAAACTATCCAGTGCAGCAATGTCCTGTGGGCAGCGTCCTGTGACCACTGACGAAGGACTGGAGCATGGCTCACACAAACTGTGCAGCAGCAGATGGGCTATTGTCTGTGACTGTACATCTACAAGGTGGACCAGCGGGGTAGTAATGTCTAATAGAGTGGACAGTGTGTGGATACAGCTGAGAATGACTCACCACCCACATAATACCTGCTATGTGCTGGTCCTATGGTGGTCTTTGGGGGGTCCTGACTATTAAAGAGGCATGGTAAAGGGGGACTGACAAAGTATGCAGTGTAACTGATAACATCCAGAACTACAAAGTGCACCTATATACTTAGTGGCCCTGGTGTAATGGGTAATGGGTGTAGATACTATGCATTACGTTCACTAACTGCAGCTTAGTCAAGCTAATTCACATCACATGTCCTTAATTATAAGGCTTATTATTTCCAGAGTCTAATTATTTAGTAGTTATGTGGAAATAATGTATAATTTTAACCTGGTCTCATGTTATAGGAGTAAGGACTGAGAGCCTGGACCCTCTGGCAGGTCCTGGGGTTGGAATGTTTGAGTGGAGTAATTTCCTATGTGTTACACAGCACTGATTTGAAAAGCTCAGTCAGGAGCCACGAAGCTTTATAGCTTAATAAAGTCATTTGTGTTTTGTGGTGTTTTAGAATGAATCATCGACGAGTGTCTTAGGTGCATACCCAGCCGCACCGGTCACGACAGCGTACATAATGTTTAAGGCCAAAGAGTCAAAGTGAAACAGTTTTCGTGCGACTAAATGGTTTCCTAGCGCTGATCTGTCTAGACGCAGGCTGAATAACGTGAATTTTCACAACCCACTCATTAATTAGCAAATTCCTTTCTCCACTGTGAAAAGCAACACTGCTAACAACTTCTTCTACACTGTAGACTAGATCATGCAGTACTGTAATTTTATTGCTTTGGTACTGTATGAAAACTCATGGTGGACTTCTCTCTTAGCACCTACCGCAGCCAGGTTCTGTGTTCTTAGCAATGATAGCAGATGCCATATCTGGCTTTCTGATGTCATTTGGAATGATTTGTAAAGGTTCCTGAATTCATCAGTTTTTATTTGCTAGTCAGGCTCCATACATTCTGTAAAATGTTTTAAAGGGTTTGTGATTGTTACTGTTGAAATTTGTGGTTGTGCAGTGGTTTTTCTCAGTAACACCTATGGTCTGCACGTCACATGACATGCTGCACAAAAGCTGCTCACTTACAATCCGTCTGAAGCACTTAGCCAGCTTTTGTTGGGACACGTTTGTGAGTTGGGGAAATTTGAATTAATTTGTGAGAATTTAAATTTATATAAATAAATAAATCTGTAACTTTTTGACCGTTTTGTTGTAAGACGTTTTTAGCTTCTGCTTGTATCTTGTATAACAGGAACTGTAGTATTCCTGTAGAATTAGAATTAAGAACCATTTTCTATTTGTGTGTGCACTCATAGGAATAGGTCTACCGCATGTAGCCCATCAGTAGAGTGAAACATCCACACTACACACACACTAGTGAACAGACACACTAAGGGGCAATATGTAAACCTGCCCGGAGTGATGGGCAGCCCCATCCAAGGCACCTGAGATGCAGCTCGGGGTTAGGTGCCATGCTCAAAGACACTTTAGGTAGTATCCTGTTGGTTGAACCGGTGACCTACCTATCACAAGGCTGGTTCCCTGACCTCCAGCCCATGACAGGCCCCCATTCCTCTAATTCCTACACTATCTTGTACAGTCACCTCTGATCCATCCTTGCCCTCTGCCTCCTGGCAACACTATCCATCCATCAGCTGCCTCTGCAGGGGATTTCATCCTAACTCCACAGGCCTGGGGAAATGCCCATCCTCCTCCTGCCTGCTTTTCTCACACTCACTCCCTCTTTGGCTTTCTCTTTGTCTCTGCGCTCCTCTGTGTCGTTAGATGAAAGCGGCTGTATCGGCTTGTGGTGGGGCAGGCTGTGAGGTCTGTGGGTTAAAATTCGATGCAGTTCTGAAGCTCACACTCTGCATCAGTATGAGTAACAGGGGTAACGTCTGACAGCACTGGGTGAAAGAGTCTTCTCATGTTCTTTTCCTGTGGAACTTTTTGAAGACTGATCAAAGACAGTGATAGTGAATACCAATACAGAGATTTGGCTAAGGCAACAGTATTGCAGTGATAACTGCTGTAATATGCTGAATCAGGCTTCATGGGCAGCCAATAGGAGTGCAAGATGTTTATTGATGAAGCTCAACGGAAGCAAGCAGCGTGTCTGCAGCGTTGGATGCAAAATCCATATTGCCAGAGCCACTGGCAGTGGTGGATATAGTGGGGGAAACTCTTACTACGGTTTTACACATAGATACACAAAAGTCCAGGTTGCTACTGAGGGGTAGTGTAGCATCCCGCAACTGGCTGCACTGCCTCGAAGAAGTACGGTAGGCAGGGCCATGCTGAGTGACCACAGATTCCTGGGAAGCTTACTGGCAGGATGCTGTGTGTCAAGCATTGGGTTGTATGTCTACTGTGAAAAAGAGATGGATGATGGAGATGACCTCCCGGCTGGCTATTTGTACTGTGATGACAGGTGTCTTCCTCGCTGGTGTCAGTAGAAGAGCACTGGAAATCATGGCCTCTCCTACGCTGACACCACACTCTGTATATATTAAAGGAGCTGGCAGTCTCTATAGCCTTCAGCCTGGTGTTTGCCTTTAGCATAACAGCCCACTCCATAGCTGTCTGCCTTTCTACTGGTTACCTACTTCAGACAGTGCAATAGTCTTATACACTGGTGCTGCCATCAAGCATGCTTGTCCACTCACTGTCCACTCTATTAGATACTCCTACCTTGCTGGTACATGTACAGTCAGAGGTGATAGCTGCTGCTGAGTTTGTGTTGGTCATCCTCATCAGTGGTCACAGGACAGTGCCCAAAGGTCACTGTAATGCTGGATATAGCTTGGTTGGTGGACTTTTCTCAGTCCAGCAGTGACACCGAAGTGTTTAAACCCTCCAGCAGCCCTGGATACGCTCACACCAGCACAACACACACTAACTCACAGCAGTGCCACTGCAGTGCTGAGAATAATCAACCACCCACATAATACCTGCTCTATGGTGGTCTTTTGGGGGCACTAGCATGGTGCATAATCTTATAGTATCAGCTTGTGGTAAATGTGAGATTTCATAATTCATCAGATCATATCTTATAGAGTCTCCTGATTTAAGTCATTACGAGGTCAGTGATTTAAAACCCCTAGCAGTAACTGTACAGTGCTGTGTTTAAGTGAGTGCTTTGAGGGTGTGGGAGTTTGAATGCTGCTGTTGCACATGTGAATAATGTATAGTTAATGATTGCACATCTGTGTTTGATCTGTCAGTGGTCAAATAATAGCCCTTTGTGTTTTATCGCCCAGCTCCTGAAACTAACATCCTAATGCTTTACACAGTAGTGTGATACGCACTCTACCAACACAGTACGCCAAGGTCTTTTTGGATTCTTGCATTTAACAGGACATACGCTGTACCCTGTCCTTCAGCTACAGCTCTGTGCTCGAATTGTCTGTCATAGCCTTTGATGCGTTATCTTTCCTCTTACTGTTCACGTGAACTCTCGGGGTGTGATATGTTGAAGATGGTGTGGTCATCATTCTAACATCTTGCTGATTCAAGCTGAAGCTTAGGCCCAGTGGTGCTATCGGGTCCAGAGTGGAGAAGAAGGGGGAGGCAGGAATGTTTCACATTCCTCAGTCCACCACCCTCACTGTAGCCGCCGAACATTAAGATGGGAGAATGTGAACACATTTATGTCGGGCTCAGTGACTGAGCCTACCTCTTTATTACATAATCATATCTGGATAGACATTCAGAGGATGGGATGGATAATACCAGCAACTGAACAAGACCATGTAATGGTAGCTTTACACATTTGTTGTCAGAACAATAGCTGCACCCTGAAGGAGGTGTGGGATTGCAGGGCTATTGGGAAGGAAGGTAAAGGTTACCAGGAACAATAACTGATGATAAATTTAGACTGATATGGCTAATATTTATTGAGCTACACATACAGAATCAGTGTCTCTCATTATGGTGCCGGGCCGCCATGTTTGCTAACGCGACATGCCAGACATCTCAGGATGGAGCTGTAGAGGTACCTAATGGTGTCCTGTGATAATCCATCCCATGCAGCTTGAACATCCTCACACAGTTCCTGCAGATTGTGCAGTTGGGGTGGAGGTAGAGTGACACCAGGCCATCTGGACGTGTAAGGCGTGACAACAAACCACCCTCATTATTTCGTTAACCACAGTTCCTCCACACAGAGAGATTTGTTGGTCGTCTCCGCCAAGACAAAAACGGGACTCGCCACTGAAGATGGCCCATTGATATTCTGAGTCACTCCATGTCAGTCTGGCACGACACTATTGCAGCCTTTGGCGACAAATTTTTCTACTGTCCCAACCCAGCTGGACATGGCTATGCAAATACAATTTGTTTGGATGTGTATGTGTGAAAGAGAAAGAAAGAAAGAAAGAAAGAAAGAAAGAAAGTGAAAGACCGAATCAATAACCACAGAGTGATCCATAGATTCTCGTGATAATAACCACAAGCATAAATCATAGCTGAAGTCACGCTGATGCTCTTGTGGACTCATCACATGTTTCCTATGAATCGGTCTAGACAAACAGAAACGCACAAAGTTGGAAGAGAAACGAAGTGAGAACGGTAGAGAGAGCGGATTAGCTGTTAGCTGGCGTAGGTTAAAGAGCACTGTTGTCGGAATGTGGTTGCCTGGCCGCAGAGTCATGGCCACAGCAGATGTATGGGTTTTTCCCAGCCATGATAGCCTTTGTGTGCAGGTGCCTTCTCACATGCGCCGCCCCAGTCAGAACAAAGAGCCCTTTGCCTTTTTCAGCGAGACGGGACTAGAGAACTTTGCAGCCTTGAATGTTCCAGTGAAGTATTGATTATGGAGTTGGAGGTTTATGACTGTAGTGAGGTTGTATGACAGTGATTACAATATTTTGCTCAATATTAAAATCACAATTATTTATCAAAACTGTTCAGCAAGTTCAACAGAAAATAATTATCTTAACACAAATATGTACGCCACAGTAAGATGCCTTAATTATGTGAAGTGTGTTTTTTTTTTTTTTTAATGCTACATGCCAACAAAATTAGACTCTAATGAAAATATTCTTGCCGCCACATAGAAGAGGCTTAAGCCCTACATGTACTGTGTTTTCTCAGCCCTGGTCCTCGAGACCCACTGCCTGGCATATATATATTTTTTTTTCACAGACTGTTTGACTCAATAATGTGCTGTTAATGGGCTGACCAGATTGGATCAGATGAGTCACCAATATTCATATACACAGATCATTGTTTGGGCTGTCAGTATACTGCGTCAGTAAAAGTTAAGGGGAAAATGTACACTGTAACACCGCACTGTAAACTTACACTATTTATTTTCCAGTAAAAGTCTGCACATATAGAGCAGCGCACCAGGTTTACAGCCGCAATAGAAATAGAATACAATTGTACATTTTATGGTAAATTTTTTTACAGTGTAGGGCAACAAACAGTGACCAGCCATAAATACTATAAGTTTGCACATATTTATGATTTAGGATAATATCTTGTGTTTAAAATGAAATGTACATCTCTGTTTGCTGCAAACGTTTTCTTCATGCGCCAGTTTACCCTGAACTTCATATTCCCAATATATTCATATGCCATGCCATTTATTAACATCTGCTTTGGAGCCATTTTCCACACATAGAACGAGAACTTTACTGCACTGTAGCACCTCTTCTCAATCTATGAATCCCGTCACTCACACTGCAGGTATTTATAGCCCCATCATTCTCATGCCATCTGCTAATGCCAAGTTACTACCACTGTTGAGCTCACTGTAATTTAAATTATTTTGTGTTATTATTGTGTATTATTATATAGTGTTGTAAACAAAGTGATATCTCCAGGTGTCTTTCATTCACCATAGAAATTCAGAATGTGATGCTTTGTTGATATACACTCCGACATGTGATCAAGGAGAATATTAGCACTACTTAATTCCCACTTCAAATACTGGACAAGTGGAGGTAAAACTAGCTCCCAAAAGCAACTTAAGTCTTCCAGTACTGAGATCCTCTCTTTTTAAGATCCACAGGTCTGAAAGCAGCTTGTACAGTGCTATGTACCGCAGGCCTGGCATGGGCTCAGTCATGCCCAGTTAAGAAGACCTTGTAGACAGCAACACACAGAAAAGGGCTTCACTTTTCTCCCCTTAAAGACTTTAATTCTCTGACACAGTCTAATCCATTTAGTCATAACTGTTCTTTACAGCCTGAGCAAGCACAGTCTCCTCAAACTGGAGACAGCTTTCTCTCAAAACAGGTCGGGGCCATTAGCATGCATAATGTTAACCACACACAGAGAGTCGTAATCCAAATGACGCGATAATGGAAGTGAGAGAACGGCGCCTACCGAGTTCCTGATTGGGCCTCACTGTCGAAAAGATGAATTGATTCATTTATAAATAGCTTCTATGGTGATTTCTTATCAGGAGGACATGATTTCACCCAAGGTGCACTCATCCATAACCATGAGAGCGAGAGAGCGCGAGAGAGAGAGAAGTAGTAAGAAAGATTAAAGAAGAGAGACAGAGAGTGAGAAAGAGAGTAAAGGGGTCAAAGAGACAATGAGAAAAAGAAGGAGAGAGAGTCAGAGAGAGATGGTGGAGAGAGAAAGACAGAGCGAGAGACAGATAGAAGGAGAGAGACAGATGGAAGAGAGAAAGGGATACAGGTTGAGTGAGAAGGGAAGTGAGAGAGGTAATAGGAGGAAGAGAGAGACAGAGTGAATAATGGGGAGGGAGAGAGAGAGAGAGGGCAAACGACAGGGAAAGTGAAAGACTGAATGAGAGGGAGAGGTAATGAGATGGTGAGAGATGGACAGATTGAATGAGAGAGCACAGTGAGAAAGACAGACAAAGAAAAATGGAAAGAGAAAGCTTGAGAAAGAGAGAGAAAGAGAGAGGCAGAGACAGAGAGAGATGGAAGTCAAGGTCACTTTTTGGTAGCTAGCTCATGTTGCTCCTGCTAATCTGACTGAGCTGAATTGAAGCAGATGTGCTGGTCGTGTTGTATGAATAAATCTCTGCTACATGACGAGCTTAGTCATGACCCATCGGTCTCTTCTGCAGTTCTGGGCTTTATTAGAGCCCAAAGTGTCTGGAAGAGGATGTGTGCAGAGTCTAGGCAATTCCAGTCCATGCCTGGCAGTTCAGGAGGTAACTCCTAGACTGTGATCCATGCAGACATGCACCAGGAATATTGATCACTGGTAAAAAGTTTGTTAGCTGCAACAATAAGGAAAAAGGAAAGCTGGGAAGGACAGGAGGTCTTGTTCCCCATAACTTCCTCCTGCTCATCCTGGATCCCGAGCTGCTCCCAGAACAACCTGGAGCTACAAGCCTTCCAGTAGGCTCTGTCTCATGCTCAAGTCAGCTGTGCCTGGTTATCCACCAAAGGGAGAGAGCCAGGGGCCATTCTAGTCATATGCCTGAAATTTTCTGAGAAAAAAAGTAAAACATTGCAATGAAGATTTGATTGCATTCAGCCACAAGAGCATTAGTGCGCATTAGTACGATGCTGCTGCAGGCTGTTGTACCATGAGCCTGAAACAAGATATTTTGTGGCCAAGTACAAATAATTCTATTGAGAAAAGACATAGACCACCTGACTAGACAAAGGTTTCAGATGCAGCTCAGTCACTCCAGAAAGCCCAGTGCTGGGGGCTTTATACCACTCTATTTGATCCAATCTGCTGCCATTGACTTTCTATGGGATGTGTACACTGGCCTCTGATATTTCGCTGGGCTTGTACTGTGGACACTGTGCATGATGGCTGCATTGCTTCATGTGCTTTCCTTCTTACCCTGTTGCACCCATTGCTCTGGAATTGCGTGTATTTGGGCTCATCAGACCTTTTTCCATTGTTCCAGAGTCCAGCCTGTATGCTCCCAAGCAAATTAAAGCATTTTTCTGATTCGCCTCACTGACAGGTGGTTTTCTCATGACTACACAGCTGTTTAGTCCCAGTCCTGAGAGGTCTTGTCATAGTGTGTGAGTGGGAAATGCTCTTACTTGTGCTATTAAGTTATGTGAGTTCTACTGTCGATTTTTATGTGTGTTCAGGATTTTGTTTTTTTCGTCCCTCCACTGTCGCTCCACTGTCCTTTTAGTATAAACTGTATACACCCAATTCCAGTCATTTTAGCTTCTCCTCGGTTGCTTTAATTTCTTGATACAGGACAGTTACATCTTTTCCATGACCAAAAGATACGTCTTCCCGCATAGTTGTTTATAAAATGGGATGCCTAACCTAAATAACTGGCATCAGGCCTTTATAATTATAGTTACACGCCTAATCATAGCTACTTTGATTTGGCTAAAAATGCAAAGCCACAAATGCCAAACCTAAAACAGAATGAATTATTTATAATCTTAACAAAACCATGATTTTGGTCCAAGTCATTTTTGAGTTAAGTCAAACATTGCTTCAAGTATTTTTTTAGGTTGCAGTGTAGGTTTTACAGTATAGTGTTAAAAGCAACCTGGCAACCTTTAAATGTTTTAATTTTTGATTCATTCAGTCATTGTTTGCATTCAAATGCACTTAATAATCCAGTATCTGCAGAAAATCAGATTTTGTCAGTAATTTGATAAACATGTTTACATGCATTTGGGTAATCAGATAAGGGGAAGAGTCAGAGTCCAATAATTGGATTTCTGTTTTGTAACTGGCCAATGAACTGACAATAAAGAATGAGAGATGACATTAATATAATGTACACTCAAACCTAAAACTAAAATGTGACTGGATGTTTCTGTAACAAATACTTTAAAAAGGTTACTGAAAATAATATACAGAACATAAAATATACATCATCTAGAAGATACCACAGTCCAGCGGGGCCATGGGGTAGTCACGGTTTACTCTTGTGATTTCAAGGTAACCAAATATGTCTTCTCGGTTTTACCTCATGGTCTTCCATAAACAGAAAATGAAATATTAAACATTTTCAATTCATCAGGCACATTTTAGCTTTGCTTCTGAAGTGAGCTGTTGCCATTTTTGAGTGCTATACATGCTATGTCTAGGACAGTGGTCTGCTTTCATACCTGTGCAAACTGGGAAAAATGAAAGAAATCAGAGTAAGGTGTATACATACACTAAGAAACTCAATTACTCAATTACTGAGCTAAAACTCTCCTCATCAAATTTCTAGAAATCCAATAACAACCATATTCCAGGCTAAGAAGTATGTTAAGGGATGTTGTTTATAATAATGTATTAATTACATCCGGCCGGCGAGTGCTGGGATAGGCTTTAGCATTCCCTGTGGCCCAGAAGGATGAGCAATCAGGAGGTGAATGAAGTAAGGAGTAATAATGATTGCAATATTGGTGTACATGTAAACATGCTCAATGTATTCTTCTTCTATTATTATTATTATTATTATTATTATTAGCATGGTGGTGCAGTGAGTAGGAGTGTTAGCACAGTAAGGAGAGTTTGAACCAGTTTGCAGTTCTCCACGTGATGTTGGTTTATTTTGGGTGCTCTGGTTTCCGTCCACAAGACTCTCTCAGGTGGGCTGTGATGCTGACTTGCCTCTTGGTGTGTGTGTCTGCCCTGTGATGGCCTGTTGGCCTGTCCAGGGTGTTTCCTGCCTTCCATCCTAGTGAGTCCTGGGATAGGCTTCAGTATCCCCTGTGAGCCGGGAAGATAAGCAGCTTAGATGATGAGTGATTAAGCGTGTGAGTATGCATATTGCAGCTGCATCGTTTTTATACAGTTAGTGGAAAATACCTGGATGAAAATCTGAGCTCATATCTCTCACCTCCAGCTGTAACCATGTAACCAAAGCCTGAATGTAACCAAAGCCTGGCATTACCAGCTTTTATGTCATTTTGTTTTATGGTTCACTTTGGTTTCACAACACTTCAGTTCCACCCACATTTCCGATCAGGTAACCGCAGCCTGTTTTGACAGTCAGCTCGTGTTTCCCTTTGACATTGTTTTTGCAAAAAGCAGCAGCTCCTCTTCACCTCAGATGATGAGGAATAGGTAATCTAGTCATGCCTCCTCTCAGGGAGAAAGAGGAGGAGCGGACCAGTCAGTGCTAACCCACCCAGAGAAGGCACATTTACTGGAGCAGGATATCCCTACCATTGTGGCCAGTCATTTCTGTTCCCTTTTTTCTGAGCCCCTAACACTGCACTTACTGGTTGTCCTTACGGGAACTTCCTGTCAAACAATGCAGTGTCCTGGACTGATCTACCACCGAAAAAATTAACAATAAAAGCCAAACGGATGGTTCTTGTTATGGACAAAAAATGAGTCACCATTGACTGAAACATCCCTAATAGCCTGAAACATACCTCCACAAGCACATATAACAGCTGTGATTTGATTTGGCTTGTGCTGGAGTTCCTGGATGTAGGCCATATCAGTGTTCAGCCACTCTTGCATAAAAGTATTGCACAGTTGGGCCTGATGTGGTGGGTCCCTTCCCTGGCCCAATTCTGAAGAGATTCATGTAGACTAGGATTTTAGGCATTCACTGCACTGTACCACCTCTTCTCAATCCATCACTCCCGTCACTCACACCCCACCATTATTTACAGCCATCTGCAGAAGCCTAAAGTTACTACCACCTCAAACACGCAGAGTGACTAATGTCTTGAACTTATGTACTGAATACTGTATCAATACTCCCAAGTTATACAAAGGCTTTGTGAGTCGCTAGGCAACAATAGCCTATTTCTATAAATGCATATTGGAAAAACGATTTATTATGGTTATCAAACAACACAAGCAGCAATAAGCAATTCTTTGACGTTTAACCGTTTAGGCCACCATGCAAATGCTCCATTTTGGCCCTTTAACATGCTCATCTCAGGTATTACCTTGATTTCTCCGAATTGTTGTTGCTGGAATGTGAAGAACGTGATCTAACAACTCATATCACAGGTAATCCAGGATGTTGAGGTTACTCAGAGAGCTTATGTAAATTGATTTGGCTGACTCATTTGTGTTGGAAAATCAATCTCAAGGCTTCCATAAACCAGTCATGTTTTACAATACCCTCTCACCAGAGAGTGGCATAAAAGTCCCTACTCATAGATCATTAACCACATAGTAAACTAGGGCAGTTAACAGTATTTTAGGAATTATTAAGCATATTTAGGTGTAGAACACTCCCAGGCTTTGGCTCCTTGGTGCACCACCCTCCCATGAACCGTGTGTTGATTGCTAGGGTAAAAGCCACTCTATTCTGAGCCTGTGTGGAGCTCTGGTGATCTATGGCGGCAGTGGGTTCAGTAGTGTAATAAACTGAAAACAGAAGCTCTCATGTGAAACTGCAAGAGAGTCTGAGTGATGGAGAAAGCGCACTGTTCTAATTGCTTCTTTAAACTTTAATGGCGACAAGAGAAAGCAGGCTTGCATTACAGGAGCGTTTGCTGTGTCTGAGGGCTCCTCTGTCCGTGCTGCCTGGTCATATTCAGACTTGCCTGGCGCTTTTATGCGGTGTCATATGATAATGTTGCTACTGGCAGGAATAGGAAGACAGAAAGCATGTACAATTATTATATCACCGTGGGCCAAATATTAGGCATTAGTGTTTCAGATGGTGCATTAATTAGCTCATGTTCCATTGGAGTAAAGCGCTAATTAAGCTAGTACGCTGTCACTTGTGTTTGTAGCTATTGAGCCTGTTTGTGCAAATGCTGAAAAGTAATACATGTAATATATTAGAAAAGGCATTGGGAGTTTTGGATCAGTGTTGATCACCAGGTTCTAAGACGGATTCATCTGCTCACCTTTCTTAGGTAAAGAACCCGAAAGGCATGACAGGTCAGTAGGAAAGCTGAATGTGGGGGAAGTCCCTTTTTGCTAACTCTGCTGTTTCAGGTTTTCCGACATACAAAGGAATGCATTGGAATCTTACATTGCACTGCGTCACTGCATTTACCATTATGAGCTTTGTTCACTTTTCATGGGGAAATTCCTTCTCCTCCTCCTCCTTCTCCTCCTCCTCCTCCTCCTCTGCCTTTGACTGATAGAGTGACCTTTTTTTTCCATTAGCCCTCTTGATCGTCTTGCACAGAAACACTGTCCTTGACATGATACAATCTCACTATTGTTTTTTTTTGTGACTTTGCTCCGCTCCGTGTTTTGGCCTGAGGATGAAAGGCTGTCCGTATTGTCCAGAGACAGGCCCCACCTTAAACAAACACACTGTAGCCCCTCTCTGCTGCGCTCTGGCCTTTTTCCGAAACTCTGCTCAGCTGTCCGGTAAACAAGGAAATATTATCATCACCCCAAACTGAGCCGGCCCATCTCCCTGCCACCGGATCCCACCCCGCCTCCACGCTGACTCATTGTTGCATGGAAGTGATGTCAGAGGGGTCAAATTCTGTCTGAACGACTTCACAACTGTTCCCTGATTGGTTGCAGGGAGGTTGCCAGGGAGAGTCTTTCTTCCTCTTCTGTTTTCAGAAATTTGCATTGGCCTCATAGGAGTGTGAGGGTACATATTAACCTTTAATGTGTGCCACCCAGCTCCTACAGTGGCTCTTCTATGCGGCCTGACATTAGCAACACTGACTGTCTTTGTCCTGGCACGACCTAGTAACTCTGTTGTTTGTTGTTTGGAAAGAAAGCCAGCTGTGAACGTTGCACTGCATGACCACTAATAGAAATGATATGTTAATAACTGAGTATCAGTTGTTGTCAGGGGTTTGGATTTCCCAGACAGCAAGTATATATCGGCCCAGTAAAGTTCCACTGTGTAGGTTTTTAAGGTGGACTGAATAATTCCATGAGTGCTGTTTTATAGTTTGAGCTCTTCACTCTTATTCTGAAGTAAAACATTTAGCTAGAAACAAGGAACACCTTCTATAAGTAGCTGTGTCTAAACTGACTGGTACTGTATGTTTCATGTCATGTTTCATGTTTGGATTTTCCCAGCAAGCATATATAGGTCCGGTGGGTTGATCATGTCGGCACCCCACCTTTTGTTTGCCACTTGTGGTTCACCCTTGGACCATCGAGATAGCTGTCCAAGATCGAACTATTTTTTAGTCTCCTCAAACTGATTCCAAATGCTCACAGACTTTTATTTTGGAGAGTAAATCAAGACCAATATTACAAATGCTTTATAGGGGAAAAAAAAAAGGATGAGGCGTGATATGAAATGATTTGTTGAATATTGCTGACACTAAAAATGATTTACTGAACAAATATATATATATATATATATATATATATATATATATATATATATATATATATATATATATATATATATATATATATATATATATATATACAGGGGTTGGACAATGAAACTGAAACACCTGTCATTTTAGTGTGGGAGGTCTCATGGCTAAATTGGACCAGCCTGGTGGCCAATCTTCATTAATTGCACATTGCACCAGTAAGAGCAGAGTGTGAAGGTTCAGTTAGCAGGTAAGAGCAGTTCTGCTCAAAATACTGCAATGCACACAGCATTATGGGTGACATACCAGAGTTCAAAAGAGGACAGATTGTTGGTGCACGTCTTGCTGGCGCATCTGTGACCAAGACAGCAAGTCTTTGTGATGTATCAAGAGCCACGGTATCCAGGGTAATGTCAGCATACCACCAAGAAGGACGAACCTCCACCAGCATCACGTAGTGACCTGGCCACTATCCTGCAAGAAGAATGGCTTAAAATCCCTCTGACCACTGTGCAGGACGCAGTATATGTCATTCCCAAGACGAACTGACGCTGTATTGGCCGCAAAAGGAGGCCCTACACCATCTAATAAATGATTGTGGTCTAAAACCAGGTGTTTTAGTTTCATTGTCCCACCCCTGTATATATATATATATATATATATATATAGGATAATGAACACAAGAAAGAGGGAAAGAATATATACCTGAACTGTGAGTAGAAAACGAGAAATGAAAAGTGGCATTCTGTCTCTGGTTAAACACTGGTAGGGGGCCCAAATAACGCTCAGCAAAACACTAGCCAGCTCTGCCATAAATGGGACAACGGTGGTTCGCCATCCCCTTGCTGTCAGGGCTAGACTGTCTGTTACAGTTTAAGCCAGTTAGAATGTCCTGAAATGTCCTTTATTTGCTGGACAGTCTTGGGAACTATTCTTTTTGTAGTGAAGAATTTATTACGTCAAGTGTTTATTGAGCTTCCTAGAGCCAGCAGGAGTGTGTACCTGGGGCCCGTTTATTGAGGAATGACACAATAGGCCATAAAGTCTGGCCCTGAGGAGAGAAACAGTTCAGGGCAATAGGTGGGAGTTCAGGAAATGCCTTCCCGTTTGTTTTGACCTGACCTTCTTCACTATGCGGATATGCAGTGAGATGGTAATCAGTGGTCACTCTTATATGGCATCGTGTGACATCACTAAATGACTGTGCCACTGTTTTTGTAAACAAGGAGAATGGACGTTTACTCTGTATGCTGTGTACTGGATTAGCTTGTAAGACGACTGTCAGGGCATGCTTGAAAATAATGTTGTTTCCCAAGTGTATTATCACTGATATTAACATCTACTATACAAAAATAGACAAAGCTAGTCATTTTAATCAGTCATTACACATAACTATGTGACTGGTCCATACAGGTCATTGGCTAATCTTCCTAAGGCCACAGCAAACTGTGGTAACAGAACCAGTTTTTATAGCTAATATCACATATGGCTCAAAAACTTGTATTTTCATTTAGTCTGTTTTGAATTCTTTGTTTTTTCACCTCCTAGAAAAAGAAACAATTTAATTGGACATATTGTGAATCCTGTTTACAGACAGCTCACCTATATTTAATAATGTTCAGCCTTTCACCTGAGCATCCAGGGCTACAATCAACTTTTGGTGGTTTACTATGGTTAAAGATTACTTCTGGCTTCTGCAGATGGGGCAGCACCTGGATGAGGGGGATATAAATACTTTGGGGTATGAGTCCTGGGATTCATAGATTGAGAAGAAGTGGTACGGTGCAGTGGATGTCTCGTTCCATGTGTGAGAAATGGCTCCAGAGCAGATGTTAATGATTGGCTAAAAGGAGTGACTGCATTTGGGCATGCCCAAAACCATAGTGTGAAGGAAGTAGCTGAATCTGCAGGTGTATGGAAGCGTACGGTCATACGGGTCCACCAGCGGTGGCTAAAATCCCAGTCTACAGGAAACTGTCTTTCGAATTGTGCAGGGAAGGCATCCACCAAATCTGGCCCAACTGCACAATTCTTTAATGGAAGAGTGTCTAAACATTGATTTGGCCTACATCCAGAAACTTGTCCGGTCCATGCCAAAACGGATCGCTGGTGTTTGTGCTTATGAACCAAATATAAAGCATCAGTTTTTTTTGTTTCTTTTTTTTCACTATCTATTTATTCCCCACCATCACTCTCCCATTAAGTCGCATTAGAAGGTGGTTGTTATCATGGCCTGTACAAACTGAAGGTCATGTGACTGAACATATAATATCATGTGTGCTCATGACAGTCACTGCATCTGAGAGTCGTCCTCTCTCAGTCGGCTTCTGTCCTGCTCTAGTGTTTACACAGCGCTAGTGAGGAAGCAGGTTAAGCCCACTCTGTCTGCCCATGCGGAAGAGCTGTAATAAACTCAGCTGACGCCATGGACACCCCTACTGCACTAACACTGAGTCAGTGAAGTGTGTAAGCTGTGAAGAGACTTGGCCCACGTCCAGAAGACTCCAAAAGTGTAAAGGGAGATTATTCAGAAGTAAACTCTCCACCATACAGTGCAGCTGGTAAACGGATGAAGGCTGTGGAATCTGCCCTTTTCTGTAGACAGTCTGTATACCAGGGATGCACTGATCCTAGTCGATACCAGTTATCTGGGTATCAAGTTCAAGCTGGTGCATGTTCTCATTAACTGAAATACTCCCCCACATATTCCACTGGGACCACATATTCTGTTGCGCAAAAAACTCTCTCTTTTTTTCCACAGCTCTAGTTGCTCTTTCAGTTTACTGAATATGCTTGAAGGACAGACCAATAGAACCTGCCCAAACTGCATAGAAGCATATCTTGTTATATCAGCCTCCACTGCAGGTTAAGAACGCTGTTGTATGCTCCAGTAAAGTTCCACTGTGTAGGTTTTTAAGGTGGACTGTATAATTCCATGAGAGATATATTATAGTTTGAGCTCTTCACTCTTATGCTGAAGTAAAACATGAAGCTAGAAACAAGGAACAGCTTCTATGAGTAGCCGTGTCTAAACTGGCTGGTGCTGTATGTTTCATGTTATGTATCAGAGCCCCTTCAGAGCTTTTGTGTGTGTTGTTTGTTGATATAAATAAATGACATATCATGAGAGTATGGTAACAGTATCAATAGCTATCAGCTAGAAAATGTAAAATACTGTAGGTTTGAAATTGGTATTGGGAGAACGAAAAGTGGGATCATGCCATCTCTAGGCATGCTAGCTAGACTCTCACTCCTGCCCCCGCCCCTCGCCTTGTCAGACTAAGTTTGCACCTCTGGTCAGGGCTTTAAAGAACAGTAGTGGACACATTAGTACACCATTCATTTTAAGCTTATGCATATACACAGCTGGTACTGTCGAAAGCACACTTTGTATTTCAATTATTAGCTTTTCAGGAGAAGGACTTTTTTTTTTTTAATGGAAGTAAAAGTATTTACCTTAAACAATTTGGGCCATTTCTATTGGTCCATTCCTGATGAGGGTATTCCTGTAAGAAAGGCAATGTCAGAAATGGAGTTTCAAGGTTTTGTCCCAGTCTGTTTTTTTAAAGAGTGCAGTCGTGGGCTGGAGATTAATTGTTACTGGAGGGTTGCTGGTTCAGTTCCCTTAAACAACAGGACAAGAGTGAAATCCTAACCCTCAGCTACTCCCTGGGTGCTGTGGATAGATCTGCCCACCGCTCCAGGCTAGTGTGCTCACTGCCCGTGTGTGTGTGTGTGTGTGCGAAAGCATTTCACTTCACGAATGAGGTTAGATGCGGTAGACACATTGCTCTGTGTGCAGGTGGTTCTGTTGTTGAAGGTTTATAAAACTGAGCTGGTATAGATTCACAGAAACCAGATCAAATGTAGATCAGTGCTGTCTGATCTGGTATCAGATTTGGCGTTTGATCTAATCCAGTACATCACATCGGTGCATCACTGCTTTAGAGAGGGTGTTTCTGGAGAGATCTCCATGAAGGCTGATGGCTGAACTCCACACAGCTGAAGGGCTGAACTGTGTGCTCTTCTTCAAGCAGCTCCTGTTTACTGTCAAACACACACACTCTGCCATGTTTGTATGTCTGTCTATAAGGATATGAAACATGCACAAGTGGCCCATCTGGTTCTCCGTGGTTTTCCTGCTCATCTCCCTCTCTTCCTTACACTTCTTTACTTACAAGGCTGCATGTTTTTCTTATCTGAAAGGAAACCCGACTATTGCGACACTGCCACATCCCAATAGGTCTAACCTGTTACTGCTGGTACAGTAAGTCATTTACCAGAACAAGGCGTATGTGTTTGCCCTTTTGTTGGCTTGTGTGTGTTGCAATGATGTATCAGTCACATGCCTGCCTTTTATTTTCACGGACAAAGTTGAGTTGGAAAGCATCATAGCTGACACGATAACATTATCTGATGGAAGATACAATACTTTACTGACATCACTACATACCAATTTTGTCTGAGGTTTGTCCCCAGGTTAAAACAAGCAATATTAGACACAGCATCTTATGAAACACTGGAATCTACTTCAGTGTTAATAGTGCCCCCTTGTGGAGAATGTTGAACCTGCTAATTGTGAGTGAGTGAGTGAGTGAGTGAGTGAGTGAGTGAGTGAGTGAGTGAGTGAGTGAGTGAGTGAGTGAGTGAGTGAGTGAGTGAGTGAGTGCATGACTGACTGAGTGAGTGATTGAGTGTGTGAGTGAGTGAGTGAGTGAGTGAGTGCATGACTGACTGACTGAGTGAGTGATTGAGTGTGTGAGTGAGTGAGTGAGTGAGTGCATGACTGACTGACTGAGTGAGTGATTGAGTGTGTGAGTGAGTGAGTGAGTGAGTGCATGACTGACTGACTGAGTGAGTGATTGAGTGTGTGAGTGAGTGAGTGAGTGAGTGAGTGAGTGCATGACTGACTGACTGAGTGAGTGATTGAGTGTGTGAGTGAGTGAGTGCATGACTGACTGAGTGAGTGACTGAGTGAGTGCATGACTGACTGACTGAGTGAGTGAGTGCATGACTGACTGACTGAGTGAGTGAGTGAGTGCATGACTGACTGACTGAGTGAGTGAGTGCATGACTGACTGACTGAGTGAGTGAGTGAGTGAGTGACTGAGTGAGTGAGTGACTGAGTGAGTAAGTGCGTGACTGACTGACTGAGTGAGTGACTGAGTGAGTGAGTGAGTGACTGACTGACTGAGTGAGTGAGTGAGTGAGTGAGTGAGTGAGTGAGTGAGTGAGTGAGTGAGTGAGTGAGTGAGTGAGTGAGTGAGTGAGTGCATGACTGACTGACTGAGTGAGTGAGTGCATGACTGACTGACTGAGTGAGTGAGTGCATGACTGACTGACTGAGTGAGTGAGTGAGTGACTGACTGACTGAGTGAGTGAGTGACTGAGTGAGTAAGTGCCTGACTGACTGAGTGAGTGACTGAGTGAGTGAGTGAGTGAGTGAGTGAGTGAGTGAGTGAGTGAGTGAGTGAGTGAGTGAGTGAGTGAGTGAGTGAGTGAGTGAGTGAGTGAGTGAGTGAGTGAGTGACGGACGGACGGACGGACGGAGTTACAAACCAAATACATGAGGTGCATTGTATTTAAGGCTATTTTCACACTGCCTGGATTATATCCAGGTTGATTTTTGATAGTCTGGACAGCCAAAAACACATTACTGTCGTCACAATGCAAGTCAGACTCGAAGCACATTTAAACTGGTTTGATATCTGGCAGTGATTTGCTTTGGGGCGCTGTAAGCATAATTAAGGTTAATGTTAGGCATAAATTAAATGATATGTTAAGGAACCAGCTGAGTGTGTCTTGGACTTTGGGGTTTCGTGACATCACTAATGTAAGTGTGAATCACACACACTATACATGTATTACATAAACTCCAGGTGATGTCGTATATGTTACTGACATCGCGTAAGGATGTTCAGTGTTTTCGTCGGTGGTAAGAATGACGCCCAGATGGAAACACCAGATGGTGCTACTGGCAGCATGATGCTGAATGCGCTCTGAATCAGGCTGAAACTCTGAGGACCCACCCCTGCCTCTCTCCTTTAGAGCTTTCTGCTGTTTCTGCTGCAGAGATGGAGAGGCCCTTGTGCCAGCCATCCATAGTGGGTAGCTGCCTGGGCAGCGGACTGGTGCCATCTGCCACTTGTGTTTGTGTGTGGTGTCAACGGGGTGCTGCTTTAGAGTGCTTGCCAACGGCTGACCACACAGCAAGCTTTAAAATTCCACAGTCGAGCGTGTGTCTGATCAAAACTCCCCCTCCTCTGTTCTCCTCTCAAATGTGGCACGAAAGCTCCGTCTCTGCAATGAATGGGATCTTCTGTGGATGTCCCGATCGGTTACATTAGTAAGCTGGTCATCTGTTTGGATGATTATCCCAAATGAAATCAATGTTTTTAAATAATGCTAAACAATAGAAACAAACTTAAATGGTTCACTAACAAAGCAACATGATACAAAACCCTGGGGCATCATGCATTAATGTGTGAAGGTATGGTTTGTGTCATATAGTCCTGGAGGCAGTGGTAATTCTAAAGTCTGTTGGGCAAATTTACAGGGGGTCCCTCCAACCAGCGCTCATCACAGTTACACAGTCGCGTCACATTTTTATGACCACTATTCTTTGGATGGCGGCAGCATCATGTTTTCTGTGTAGTGGGCCCACTCACCATGTGAAAGGCACTCTTAAATTATTTGGGTATGTATCTACCCTTACAGATCACGTACACCCAGACATGCTGATTGTCTTCCTTGAGTTGAATGGGACCTCCTGCAAGACGATGCAACATGATTCATGGTTAGAAATGTCTGACATTTGTTGGAAGAGCATCACCAGGATGTACCCTGGCCTCCTAATTCCTGAGACGTGAACCCAAATGAGTGTGGGACCGCCTTGATAAGGTTTGCTCTATGGATCCTCCCCCCCGCACTTTCTGTGATGTAGCTTTCAGAGACTTATTTTTTTCGGACATCTGGTTCCCATCACCACCACCGTACACAATTCTGACTAAGCAGGTTGCCCTAGAATGTCACATCAAACCACTCAGAATGACTTTGCTTACAGATCAACCACTCATATTAAGTTGTACTGTTTTGAAAGTTTCTCAGCGTGTTTCATAAAAATAGCTGAAGGTTCTGACATTTTCAACAACGGACACCCCACGAATGTCATGATTCGTGCTGAAGAACATACTGGTCTTTGGTTCCAGCTGGGAATGCTGTTTTTCGGCTTCTGTGTACTTTTAGTGAGAATGTGCTGAACGGTTCAAAATTAGGTTTGGGAATCGGAAAGGAACCCCTTCCTTGTTGTCGGAAAAGGGCTAGAAGTGACTGTTTTGGCTAGTACAGAGCAGCAGCGCTCACTGGTGCCGTGTTTAATAAAAGAGCATTTGCTGAAGGTCTATGCTTCTGCATCTCTTTCTTTGCCAAGACTTTATAGGGATGAGCTAGGAAGCCGAAACGGGACCAGAAATTTATATACATTGTTTTTGTATCTGCAATCAAAAGTAATCGAGTATTCATGACAGCACTTGTGCTTACCCAGGCTTGATTTATTATTTTGAAGCATCTTAATGTTAATTCTGAGGAGACTGAGCATTCTGGGCATGTGTGTTCCATCCACATAACATAGTAGCAACTGTAGATGGGAAACAGTTATAAAGCATCCACAGCTCATATTATTTATTTATCTTTTCCCTGACATTTCAGATATCCCCGTGGATGTTATTGGCAAGCTGGATGGAAACCTGACTGTTTTTACTGAGCAGGTGCATTAGGCTCAGCAATTGTGCTGTATTGCTAGACCGCAATACTGTCAAAGCCTAGGACAGTAATAGAGCCCAGTGAAAAGCAGCTGAAACACTGGCACCTCTTTCATTTAGTCATTTCTTTCTGTCTCTCTCTTTTTCTCTCTCGGTCCACTGGGTAATTCAGTGCTTCTTTGTGGCTGTTGACGAGAAACATGATGCTGTGGGAATGCAGTATGTCAATGAGAGCTGAACCTGCCTAGGTGTGTGTGTGTGAGAGAGTGTGCAGACACTGGGCCAGGACTGTGTGCCCTCATCAACATGCGGTCCCTGAGTTTGAGCTCATCCTCACAGTGTGGTTGGCAGGCAGGCCAGCAGGTCTCTCTATCGCTCTCTCTACCCCCACTGCTGCGGATGCTCTGAGCTCTGCAGGCCTGCTCTGCTTCATCCTGGCTGAAATCCCCGCGCTTACCCGGCTCTGCCTGGCTTTTACGCAATCAGACGAACATGTGGCCACATGACCAACTCTTGGTTTTTTTTTGTGTGGCTTTTCTGTCGCCACATGCTCATCTGCTGTGTTAAAGCAAAAATCCCTATATGCACTGTATGCTGGCATGTAGGCTCGTTCTGTTTTAGCACTAAGGGCCAACAGAGTATCCCAAACCAATTTTCAGAGATCCTTCTCCCCCCCTGTGTTCAGTGTCCAGCTTTATTGATTGCTTGGTGCAGGTGTGGTTTGGGAGCAGGGTTGTCTCTGGGTTATGATTTGATTTTATATACTGCAGTGGTGTTTGAATCCAATGCATTTTTGATGAAGGTGTGCCTGGGAATCGGCCTTGTGTTAAACGACAGAATTTCATAGGAAATTCCTGCATAATTTAGTGGTTGAGACCAAAGAACAAAGTCGTTTAGAGTGGTTTAATGAGAGAGATGATTTGTTGGAGGGAAACTGGCTGACTCTGATTGTTATACAGCGCTGGTGACAGGAGACAGGCTTTACTATGTCTACAATGGAAAGATAGATAGATAGATAGATAGATAGATGGATAGATAGATGTATAGATACTTTATTGATCCCAGAGGGAAATTCAAGGATATATTTGGGGTCTATTTTGCCAGTTTGCATGTTCTCCTCTACCGCAAGTGGGTTTAAAACATTTTGCTTCGCCAGACCTGATGCATCAGGCAGTGTGTTTGTAACCATTTCATGTAATAGCTTTCTGTGATGTAGCTTTCAGAGGCTTTAAACATTTTTAGACATCTGGTGTTCATCACCACCACTGTCCACAATTCTGGCTCAGCAGGTTGCTTTTGAACATCACATCAAACCACTCTGAGTAACTTTGCTTACAGATCAGCCACTAATATACAATGGTTTTGAAAGATCAGCATAATTCTCTGGTGATTTTCTGATTTTTTGTTTCGTTCTAGCCATTCTACATCATATAAGCTAGCCATGAGGTAATACACAGTCAAGTCACATTATTAGGAGCACTTCCCACTTTCTATGGCGGCAGCTTGTAGCTCATTAAGGAAGTCATGAATACTTGTTGTCGTGGCATTTTCTGGGCCCTCTGATCTGTGTGGAAGGAACCCTCAACTGATTTCCCAGCAAGACAATGCGACATGTCATATGGCTAGAAACGTCTGGCATATGATATGATGTAGTATTGTTAGACTAGTGTCACAATACTGGAATTTTAACCTTGATTCTGATACAAAGTGTAGCATCGCTATTCTCAATGCAAATAGTGACGCCAGGGCTGCATAATATTAGAACAACTGCCATTGCAAGTGTTTTTATATAATAAAGTATATATATTTTATATTTTTATATAATAATTGTCCCGTCCTGTCTCGTCTTGCCCGTTTGTCTCTGTTATTCTATGTGCCTTTTGTTGTTCTGTTCCATGTGCTTCTGTTTGTTTTGGTTTTTAGCTCCTCCTGTCTCCACCCTCTTGTCATGTCCCTCACCTGTCCCTAGTTTGTAGCTCCGCCCCTTCACAGATGTTCCTTGTTAGGCCGTGTGCATTTAGACTCCCTGTTGGTCCCTTTGTGTTGGCTTATTGTCTTGTCTCCCTGTCGGTTGTACAGGGAGTGTTCCTGTAATTGTGTTCCTTGTTGTTAGTAGTGTTTAGTGATAGCTCTAGTGTTTATTTCTTGTACTTATTGATTTATATTAAAACACTGGATTTGCACTTGCATCCTGCCTCCTCCTATCTCTCCACTTTCCAAGTGTAGATTTCAAAAAGAAAAGATTTTTTCAAAAAAGATTTTTCGCCAGAAGTCTTGAACAGCTTTATTCGCCCAAAAGTGTGAGGCGGACTTAGGTTGTTATGTAGGGATGCGCATCGGCATGGAAAATACAAATAATTCTAAAAAATTGTAAAGTTAAAAAATAAATGACTTTTTTCTGTGAATACGTTTTTGAAGTTCAACCCATCTCTACCTGTGCAGTTGATTTCAACACAGCAGACACAAGTAGCTGCTGTGACTGTTCCTCTCCAAGTATCCAAGAACCCTTAAACTAGAGTTAAGACTTGTGATGGAAAATTATGTGTTTAATTTAATTTGACTTACTTAACACTGTGTGTCCTCTGGTGTTGTTATTGTGCATGCAGATTTTGCGATGACAGTGCTGAAACTATAGCATATTGTGCAAGCCTAGGCAACACTGTGGCTAAAACAATTCTGAATGGCTGAACAGTCAATGTGTACTGAACCTGAAACAGTGTGAGAAGCGTTGCTCTATAAAACACCATATAAGTGCTGTGCTAATAGCACCCCCATATGGAGAACTCTCTACCTGCTAAATGTGAGTGAGTTAGAGGCCAGTTACATCATTTACTTCATATCTAAAATATTCAAATTTTTACAGCTTAATGAAGACATTATGTTAAAGTACTGGAGTTAATTATTTAATAATCTTAACACAGCTTCATTCAGCATCTGCTGAAGACATGAGCAATAGTGATCAGGAAAAGCAATATAATAAATACCATAATATTCATTACACTGTCTCTTTAAGACAATTGCAAACTGGGTTATATTTTTTGTACACGTAGCAAAAGCCCACATGTTATTGAATAAGACTCCTGACCTGTCTAAATAATAGATGCTAATTAATTTCCGTCATATTTGCTGTTGATTCGCCTGGACAGAAAAAAAAGCCAACATAAGCCTAATGTAAATATAGAATACTAAGAATAGAAAGGTTTTGGAGCATTGAACTGTTTATCATCTGGTAGCATTGACCTTTTTAGAGTCTCAGAGGACTGAGTTGGCCAACCCTTAGTTACTAAATAAGCAAGCTTGTGATTTATCACACTGTAATCCACAGTGAGGTATTCATTCAGTAGTTCTGAATGTACGCCTCTCGTATCTGTTACTCACAGCGTTCCAAACCATCTGCTTAGTCGTGCTGCCATGCTCCAACGGTTGTTAATTAACAGTGAAACAAAAATGGCTTGTGGGAAAACAAAATAGCCTCCCTGACCAAATCTAGCCATTGCTGAGAGCTTGACCTTGGATAATTGTGATGCAAATAAGGCTGGCTGGTGCTTTCTCTCAAATACGGTAAAGCAGGACAAGGCTTTTCAGGCAGGGCGGGCGTTTAATGTTGTTTGGAGCATCTAATGCACATTGTATGGTTTCTCTTGGGTCTGCATGGACCAAATAAGGAAGGATTTTAAATATTTATATTTACTGAGCTCCTCAGAAACTAAGTGGATGGAGCCATTTCCAGACATCTAGCCCAAATGATGGGTTTTTAGTACTGAGCAGTGGGACGAGGCTATTAAAGCTAATAATAGTGGATATTGTCCATCTAAAAGCATTCTGTACAAAGATCCCCCCAAAGTACCCCTTCAGTCTCGGGTTGGTTCTGTTGGCTTGGAGACAGCTAGCCAGGTAGCATTAGTTAATTAGCCAGTGTATCTAGCTTGCTATCGCTCATACTCCACTTACACGACCTGTCATATTTTAGCTTACCTCTGTGACCATTTTGAGCACCAGTGCTGTTCCTAATCAGTGCATCGGATCATTGTTTGGGGAACGTGTGCAAATAGTGTACTCTAGGAGTACTCTAATGTCAAGCCTTGTCATCTTCCTACAACCCAAATGGGAGTAGAACATTTAAGGTGGGATTGATCACTTGAATATGGGCCGACATGTTTGCTGGCGGAGTAATGACTCATGCTCTTTTCTCTGCAGCCATTAAGGTGAACTGTGTGGGATCATGTGGCGTTTCCAGCAAGATGAACGACACGTCGTGGATGGTGGAGGAGCAGTATGTCAGCAGCATGCTCTCCGTGGCAGACAAAGGTGAGGAGATTAACTCATATCCAGCAAATGTTTTTGCTCGTTTGGTTCTTCGCTGACACTTAAGCATTAATCGTGTCTCGCTCCTGCACTGGTTCTGCTTTAGCTGAGCGGTTGATACGGGACACATTGCAGGTATTTGGGTAACAGATGAAGTCTTGTGTTAGGAATAAAGGTGTTGGCCAATGTGCAGCACAATATGTCAGATAAAATCTACTAAACTTGCATAATTAATACTTAATAAAGCATAAAGGATATTAATATAGTGCCAAAATACACTTCCTGTCTGAAGATTAGTGGCACCCAGAAGGAAGTGTCGGATTGCAGGGCTACTGGGAAGGCTTACCAGGAACAATACATGATGATAAATCCATCCCATCCTGGGATAATCAATCCCATGCAGCTTGAATAAGAACACAGTTCCTGCAGATTTTGAGGTATGGGTGGAGGTGTAGAGACACCAGGCCTTCTGAACACATG
The DNA here is from genome assembly GCA_024036415.1 of Prochilodus magdalenae. Lineage (NCBI taxonomy): Eukaryota > Metazoa > Chordata > Actinopteri > Characiformes > Prochilodontidae > Prochilodus > Prochilodus magdalenae. The sequence continues at coordinate 240,529 of JAMWET010006530.1, forward strand.
GTAATAAACGATTCTGGGTGCTGATCACGGGGCCTCCGCACATGGGTTCCTTAATCATCTCCACCAAGACAAAAACGGGACTCGTCACTGAAGATGACCTGCTGCCATTCTGAGTCACTCCACGACACTCTGTACGTCCAGAGTGGTGGGTTGCTCTATCCACTGCCCCAGGGTGCGCTATCAGGGGGTAAGATGCGTTGCTCAAAGGCATCTCGGTCAAGTCTTGTCGGCTCAGGGGATCTCTAACCTCCAGCCCACGACAGCTGAATCTTGAGGCGAGGCAGAGAAAGCACTATAAAGGAAGTCTGATTTAGGATACGCATCCTGTTTATCTGGCTTTAGTCAAAGGTCATGATTTCTTTCTGTCTGTTTTGAAAGTTCTACTCATAATTCAGGAGATTTGTATAATGAACGTTTAAGATATAAACAAAGTCTTGCAGAGTCGTTGGATGTGACGTGCTCCGTTCTGGAAAATATTACCAGGTCACAGTCATGGTGATGGGAACCAGACATCTGAAGCAATGTTTAGCAGTGCTTCTAAAAGTTACCCTGGAATACATTATTACATGAGTTAATTATAAGACTTATAATTAGTGTTATCTGATTAATAAATTATCTGATTAATGAGACACTGTTTTATGATAGTTTTGAGAAAGATTGACCTATTTATTAACATTTAGTCCTTGCTGAGACGTACACACATGGGGCTGTAAGGTAAAATATTCCTAGTATGTGCTTCCAAGGTGTGCACTTTTCCCTCATGCTCTAGTTACCTCAGTAAATCAGTATTGCATTGACTTTTTTTTCTTCATTTGGTTGAATATATAGTTTAATATCCTTATAGAAACAGTTTTGTCCACCTATAAAACATATAGGGTTTGTGTAGGTTCACCAGTCAATGAATAAAATGAGTTATAGCTTTCTGTACAATAAACTACACTGATCAGCCATAACATTAGAACCACCACAATGTACAGTGGGGTGTGAAAGTTTGGGCAGCGTTGTTAATTTTCCTGATTTACCTTTATAAAGCATTGATTGTTTGGATTAAAAAAAATCCGTTAAATATATCATATAGGGGACAAACACAGTGATATTTGAGAAGTGAAATGAAGTTTATATGATTTACAGAAAGTTTGCAATAACTGTCTAAACAAAATTAGGCAGGTGCATAAATTTGGGCACCAAAAAAAAAAAACCTTTAGTAGATCCTCCTTTCACAGAAATAACAGCCTCTAAACGCTTTCCATAGCTTCTAATGAGAGTCTGGATTGTGGCTGAAGGTATTTTAGACCATTCTTCTTTACAAAACATCTCTAGTTCATTCAGGTTTGATGGTTTCCGAGCATGGACAGCTCTCTTTAAGTGACACCACAGATTTTCAATAATATTCAGGTCTGGGGACTGAGATGGCCATTCCAGAACGTTGTACTTGTTCCTCTGCATGAATGCATTAGTAGATTTTGAGCAGTGTTTAGGGTCGTTGTCTTGTTGGAAGATCCAGCCCCGGCGCAGCTTCAGCTTTGTCACTGATTCCTGGACATTGGTCTCCAGAATCTGCTGATATTGATTGGAATCCATGCTTCCCTCAACTTTAACAAGATTCCCAGTCCCTGTACTGGCCACACAGCCCCACAGCATGATGGAACCACCACCAAATTTTACTGTAGGTAGCAGGTGTTTTTTAAGGGTCAAGGGTCACCGAACTTACCAAAACAAATTAGAGTTTCAATAATTAGTTCTAAAGGTTTTGAAATTAATAAAATGACAACAGTGCCCAAATTTATGCACCTGCCTACTTTTGTTTAACCAATTATTGCACACTTTCTGTAAATCATATAAACTTTATTTCACTTCTCAAATATCACTGTGTTTGTCCTCTACACAATTTTTTAATCCAAACAATCAATGCTTTATAAAGGTAAATCAGGAAAATTAACAACGCTGCCCAAACTTTTGCACCCCACTGTATCTACACTGTTTCTTTATACATTTTTTTTCAATGGTCAGGACCCCCACAGGACCACCACAGAGCAGGTATTATGTGGGTGGTGGATCATTCTCAGCACTGCAGTGACGCTGACGTGGTGGTGTGTTAGTGTGTGTTGTGCTGGTGTGACTGTATTGGACAGTAGTTGTGCTGGACACCTCAGAGTTACTGCTGGACTGAGAATAGTCCTTCAACCAAAGCTATCCAGCCAACAGCGTCCTGTGGACAGTGTCCTGTGACCACTGGTGAAGGACTAAAGGACGACTAACACAAATTGTGCAATAACAGATGAGCCATCCTCTCTGATTGTACATTTACAATGTAGACCCGCACAGTAGGAGAGTCTAATAGAGTGGACAGTGAGTGGACTACAGTCTGTAATTGTAAAGCTACAGAGTCCTCCTTTATGGTCAGTGGAGCTGATTAAATGGACAGTGAGTGGAGATACAAGGAGGTTGTTTTAATGGTATGGCTGTTGGCTTACTGTGGGCCCCTTTGTTTGTTTGTTTTCCTTCCTGTTTGTCTGTTGAGTGTGTCACAAATGAGTTTTAGCTTCTCTGATAAAGTAATTAGTCTCTTTCTGAGCAGGAAATGACTCGTCTTTTCTCCAATTCCCCCTGTACAGCCGCTGGGTGACATGTAGGTGTGTGGTAGGAGTTTTTGCGTGTGTGGTGTTGTCGTAGAACCTGCTGAAAGTGATGATTTCAGTGGAAAATAGACAGCGATGCACAAACTGACTTGTGTGTGCTCTGGACCAAATCATCCACGCTGAAGAGCTCACGTCTAGGTTTAATGGTTAATGCTGGATCCATAGGCAGGCCTTCTGCGGGACGCTTTGTTTCTGTTTCCTCATGATTTCTCATGCAGCATGCTGCTAATGTATATCTCGACGCAATAACAAAAGCTGTGCTATGCAAATGATATGTATATATTAAATATGTGTTCCCCCTGGTGTTTTATTGAATGTAGGTATTCATGTAATCCAGCAAAAGTTATCATTTTAGTTCAGCCCAGTTCCAGAACAGAATCACTGACCATGCATCAGGAAAGAATATCATATATAAGCATGTACTAGGAAAGTGTGTGATTATTGATTATTCATAATAAGAATACTACAGTTGCACAGAAATTAAAATTTTTGTCCGAAGCCAAAACCAAAAAAATCAAAATAGGTCAAATACCAAACACGTTTTTTATAGTCTTTTATTAATTGTGCCGCACTCCTGTGTTTATTTATGGAGGATGTGGGCACAAGAGAGAGGCGTGTGCATGTGTGTGTCTGAGAAGGTGCTGTCTGTCTGCCTTGCTGTAAATAGCTCGGTTCTGTTCTTTACTGTTGTTCTGTGTCTGAAGGTCCGTTTGGCTTGAATGGTTGAAACTGAATAAAAGCAAGGAGGCGTCAGCATGCTCCGGTGTAAACTGCCATGGATTAATAAGGAGTTAGAGTGGGTATTAGGCTAGAGCCTAGAGATGGGGCTAGCTCAGAAGGTAACGAGTGATGGCTCGGCTCTGTTTCCGTCTACATCCGGGAACTAGAAAACGTTAACAGCGTCGTTAAAAACATCCTTGTTGGGTATAAATTATTATTTTCTATTCTAGTCTTTTCTATTGTGATTTTTAGCCGAATTTCGGTTGCCGAACATTCCTATAGAATACAATATCTGATTTGTGCCTGAATGTACATTATATGATGAAGATCAGTACACTGGGTAGTGCTGTTGTCTTACACCGAGAAGGTCCTGGGTTCAGTCTCCCAGCTGGGCGTCCAGGGTCCTTTCTGTGTGGAATTTGCATGTTCTCTGAATAGCAGAGGCTAAATTGCCCCTAGGTGTGAGGGTATGTGTTTGTCTGTGTGGCTGCCCTGTGACGGACTGGCAGCCTGTCCAGGGTACTGCCAATTTTATTTGACTAAGTTGTTACTCTTACCATCTACATGCATTTTCACAAAAGCCCGTCTGAGGATAAACACCGTTAAATGCATTAGCTATCTAGTTAGTGAGCTAGCTAGTGGTCCCTTAGTGTAGACTTCACAAAAGTATAATGGAAAAGACAAAACACTTTCAGGAAGACAAACCAGTCTGAGGGCAGACAGAGCTCATGCCCTGAAGAAAAACACTGGGACATTTGTGTTCTTAGTCATTTCTGAGTGAATATGTTTTCTGCTGTTTTTGGCTTACATTGAACTGCCTCAGCTTAACTGGTAAACACACCCTGTTCTGATTCTGTTTGCTGCGAAATGTGATTATGAAATCTAACAGTGGTGAATCTTCAGGGCATTGTAGGCTTTATGAGGAGGGCTGCTAACTTCTGTCAAATAGAAAAACGCTGTCTGAAATGTTTAGGTCATGTTTAATGTAGCCGTCATGTTTGTTTATACTCTGCAAGCATGAAAAAGGTTAGAATGTTGAAATAGCCTACATGAAATTCAGGATCTGGACAGAAGGCCTTCAGGAAGTGACAGATGAATCAGCTAACCATGTTTGATTCGGATGAAAAGCAGCCTTCTATAAAGTCTAATTCTTGTGAAAATGGGTCCAGAGCAGATGTTAATACTGCTCTCCAGAATTACACCGCAGGCTTCATGGGCCACCTAGGGTGTGTTTAATGCTGGGCTTATACCAAATGACTTTCCAAGTGATTCCACTGTTGCAGACAAATTTCCAATGTTGGAATTAAGTCACGCTAAGTCTTGCTGGAGTGGCAGCAGGCTCCCATCATCTATGATTGTTTGGTGTAAGGAGGTCAGCGTAGCTGTTTTTTCTTCTTCTTGGAGTTATCCCAGGTTTATAATCCTGGCTCATGCAAATAGTGACCTCTGTGACGCTTGGACTGGAAGTACAAAATACATAGAGTAAATGCTAACCAGTGACTTGAACGCATGCTGTTGGTTCCAGTTTTATCATCGACTATATATACAGGGGTTGGACAATGAAACTGAAACACCTGTCATTTTAGTGTGGGAGGTCTCATGGCTAAATTGGACCAGCCTGGTGGCCAATCTTCATTAATTGCACATTGCACCAGTAAGAGCAGAGTGTGAAGGTTCAGTTAGCAGGTAAGAGCACAGTTCTGCTCAAAATACTGCAATGCACACAACATTATGGGTGACATACCAGAGTTCAAAAGAGGACAAACTGTTGGTGCACGTCTTGCTGGCGCATCTGTGACCAAGACAGCAAGTCTTTGTGATGTATCAAGAGCCACGGTATCCAGGGTAATGTCAGCATACCACCAAGAAGGACGAACCTCCACCAGCATCATGTAGTGACCTGGCCACTATCCTGCAAGAAGAATGGCTTAAAATCCCTCTGACCACTGTGCAGGACGCAGTATATGTCATTCCCAAGACGAACTGACGCTGTATTGGCCGCAAAAGGAGGCCCTACACCATACTAATAAATGATTGTGGTCTAAAACCAGGTGTTTCAGTTTCATTGTCCAACCCCTGTAGTAGGTCTCATAGCTTTACCTGAACCTTACCTGTACATTACCTGTACACCTACATTAACTAAATGCAGTCCAAAGCTGTGTAGTTACGTCTTATACAAATTTGAGAGACTCTGTGCTCTGTATCTGTGGTTCCATGAGGGTGAGCACCGTGAACTAGGTCTCAGTGGAAAGAGTTCTCAGTCACATGCTACTGACCTGTGGAGTTTTGTGACTATGTAGCTCTAACTTATATAAAGTGTGTTCACTCGCTATAGAGAAATGAAGGCCTTCCTCACTCGCACTGAGACCATGTAGACTCTGTGTTCTCACCTTTGTGGGAGTGTGAGCTCTTGGCTGATGTGCTCTGACACAGCTCTGCTAGTGAAAGTGCTTGTTAGTGTACATGCTGTGGCTTGTCTTACCAGCACTCTCCAACAGACCTTTCAGCACCAGGTGCCTTTCGAGGCAGCGCTGGGACAGATGTGCTGCCTAATAACTCTCCTCCGAACCCGAGGCCCAACAAAGGCAGCGAGTGTATTCCTGCACTCTGCCAGCAGCTAATGCTGTGCACCCATTAGAGGTTTGGGTTGCACGCTCCAGAGCACAGCAGGATGTATCCTGCCTGCAGCAGCAGGAGCCTTTGCCTCTCTTCACCGCAGTGAGATGGGTAGAGCTTGAATGGGCAGCGCTGTAGCCGGTGTCTGGTTGCAGACGTTGAGTGCTGTCTCATGTCCGTTTCGCCTACTGGTGTGATAAATTGTGTTCTACATGTGTTATAGCAGGGAGGAATGTGCAGTAGTGAGCAGAAGGAAAAGTAAATCTTTGTTATTGTTGCTTTGCTGTTCTGTTTAAATGTACATTGTGAGTTCAATTGCCGTTCAGTTAACATTCTGTATCATCATATTTTTAAAGAAAGTTGGATCTTTGAGATCCAAGAGTAGAACCACCAAGGAGTCATACTCTCATATGCACTCATAGTTGCACCTAGAGCACCAGGCACCTAGTCTCAGCATGGAGCTGTAGCGGTTCCTAATGGTGCCCAGGGATAATCCATCCTATGCAGCTTGAATAATCTCACACAGTTGCTGCAGATTGTGTGCTAGACATGGAGGTGGAGTGACACTAGGCCTTATGGACATGTGACGCATGGCAACAAACCATTCATCTTGGTGCTGACCACAGTGCCTCCACACATGGATTCATTCGTCGTCTCCACCAAGAAATATGCGGGACTCATCACTGAAGATGACCCACTGCCATCCAGAGTGACTCCATGCCAGGAATCCAAAGATTAGGAAAGGACCCCCTACACTCAGAACATTGATAATGTATAAATTATTCATTTTTCAGGGGATATTTCTGAGGATATTGTATATAGGATGACCCACTAGTTGGGGCCAAGTCGAAGGAAAATGAGTGGAAAACAACAGAGGAATCCAAAAACTTCTGATAAGATAAGATAAGATAAGATAAGATAAGATAAGATAAGATAAGATAAGATAAGATAAGATAAGATAAGATAAGATAAGATAAGATAAGATAAGATAAGATAAGATAAGATAAGACTTTATTGATCCCCAAGGGAAATTGCAGTGTCACAGTTCTGTACATATTGCACAAGTAAGACATACATTATTACAATAAAAAGGGCAGAGGTTACAGAAGAGCTATTAATCACAAAATGACATAAATTAAAATAACAGAAGAGTCTATGTGCATATATATATATTTGCACAAACACCACTTTACTACAGACTGTTACAATGTAACTAATGTAGCACATACCTGCACAATGTATATAGCCTGTATAATTCTAAATTGTTTACATTTTATATTTTATATTTTATTTATATATTCTCTGCATGCTTAATTTTTTATCCTTGTTATCTGTCTATTTATATTTATACTTTTTATTCTATGACATCCAATGTGGGCAGCAAAGTAAGAATTTCATTGTACAGGGAAACTAGTTTCCTTACTGTGCATATGACAATAAAGCTTTGAATCTTGAATCTTGAATCTTGAATCTATAAAAGTATTCTATGAAGTATGTACATACATTAATCAGAATAAATAAATAGAGCTGGATTAAGGATTATTTGTCTATATACATAAATGTGCATGTATAAGACATTGCCTTTAACATAATAGATAGAAAGGCATGTACAGACATTAACGGAGCAGCATAAGTAATATTGCACTTAGAGATGGGAGGTAGTAAGGATTATATATAAAGTGACGATTGGCAGGTCAGATAAAATAACAGTCCAGATTAGAGCAGTGCAGTTTGGTTTAAAAACTGGGCATGTACCAATATGATGGAGCTCAACACAGTTCAGACAGTAGGAGATCGGTGGTGTTCCTGCTAAAGGGAGACTCGTTGTAGAGTCTTATGATACTGAGCAAAGAAGATAAATAGAGAATAGAAAAGAAGGAATGTACAAACACGCAAAAAAACTGCTGGAATTGTCTGAACAAGGAACTGACCACCCCAGAGTCCAGAGCTCAGCATCGCTGTTGATTACTTGTATTGTGAGAAGCAGAAGGTGCAGCTTCTAAGGCCGACTTTTAGAAGTGTGCACAAAATATCCCTGCAGGTCCTCTAAAAACTGCAGCTGTAATAAAGACAAAAGGTGGACACACTGAAAAGGCTCCAAAAATTAAATCCTATTAGTCGTTTAGGCTTCTGTGAGATTCATAACGTGTACATAGTGGGTGTTTTGACTGGATATATGAAGAGTGGTTACTGACTTTACAGCAGTGCTATAAATGGAAAAATGTAAAGGATGTTCACCTGTATGCACAATTATAATAGATCATATCTGCATGTGTAGGCAGCACACTCATGCATCCGGACAATAATACCATGGGCCATCATTTCTGCAGACTTTGATGTTTCTGTTTCTATTTGAAGTTCATTTGCACGACATGCGGAACATTCATGCATTGTGCTTGGAAATGCTTGAGGTAAAGCTCAGGTAATCACTCTACAGCAGGGGAGCATTAATATGCATAACTAAATACTTTATTATTAAACAGCAGTAGATTAAATATATATACAGCACACACACAATAAACACTAAATATACAGAGGCAGGAGTGGCATATGTAGAAACTCTCTGAAGTGTACAAATGCAGTCAGAGACAGAGAGAGAGAGAGACGGAGAGAGAGAGACAGAGAGAGAGACAGAGAGAGAGACATAGAAAGAGAGACGGAGAGAGAGAGACAGACAGAGACAGACAGAGAGACATAGAAAGAGAGAGAGAGAGAGACATAGAAAGAGAGAGACAGAGACAGAGAGAGAGACAGAGAGATAGACAGACAGAGACAGAGAGAGAGAGAAAGAGAAAGAGAGAGACAGAGAGAGAGAGAAAGAGAGAGACAGAGAGAGAGAGAAACAGACAGAGACAGAGAGAGAGAGACAGACAGAGAGACAGACAGAGAGAAAGAGACAGAGAGACAGACAGAGAGAGAGAAAGAGACAGAGAGACAGACAGACAGAGAGAACGAAGGGAAAGTGAATTGAACACATGGTCGAGCTGTATCAGTGTGAAAAGTTAACTAGTAACCAAGTAACTAGTTAACCAAGTAAATGGCTGAAAGATCATCAGCATCCACCATTTTGTGATTTGGGAAAGTTCAGTATGAATCTGCACACTAGAAGACTGAATACAGTGAGCAGCAGACCATGTGTTCCAACGCAGTGAGACGTCTGATCCACTGGGTGATCCACTGGAAGAGCCACTGAAATTGAGGTTGGCATCTGGACGGGGATGTTTATCAGGCGACGGCTGAGCTGGGTGAAAACCAGTAAATCATTTGGTCTGTAATTTTCTCTGGCGAGGAGGAAGAGGACATGAGCTATCTGGGTGGAAATGAAATCTCAGTAGCACCTGTAAAGAAGGAAATAACGCCAGGACTGTGTCTAGGGCTGAAGAAGAAGGAGGGAGAAGGAAGAGTCATGTAGCGCAGTCCTCTGGTCTTTTCTGTCTGATGTAGCACAACCTTAATGATCTAAATTATTAACTGGGGTATTGATTAATCCAGTCCTCTCACACACATTCTATTTGCCTCTTGTGGTTTTTAGTGCTTGCTTTCTTACTTGCGTTCTCTCTCTCTCTTTCTTGTTCTCTCGCTCTCTTCCACTCTCTCATAGTACGCTCCTCTTTTTGAGGCTGAATGGTAATGTGGTATGCATGCTATTGAATTGATGGCCACATTGAGGGTATTAGACTGGAGGCCTCCTGTTGACCTGAGATGGTGTGTGGGTGTGGGTGTGGGTGTGTGTGTGTTCCTGCAGGCCTCCCAGGCTGTTTAGGCCAGTGTGCTGTGAATAGCTAACAGGTTAAGCAGGTTGTCAATACATCAATCAGAGCCTTCTCTTTTTACCCACTCCAGCCCTCTAAGTCATTTTCTACTTCTCACTGACTTCCCCTTCATCCTCCTGAACTCGCAGTATATACAGAACATGAGTTCTCACCTGCTGAAGACCTCTGTAGTGCTGGAACATAAATGTAACCCTGTCAAGGCTAACGTCTTGTCTGTGATACATTCAGAGAATTTAGCTTGTCCATGTCAGCCTCAGTTGAATGGTTTAGCTTGTAGGGGCTCCTTTGTGTTCTGTAGCACTGTGCTGCCTTTAGTGTTGGATGCACCCTGTTGCACAGTCCAAGGGCTGCTGAGGTGTGGACTAAACCTTTTCACCGTCCCATTCTGGGGTGAAACAAATGACACTCGCATAGCAGTACAAAACAAAACCAACAGAGACCCACCAGTCTTTGGTGCTGTTCCGCAGGCGATGTTGTTCTGTGGATATTAGCAGTGCAGCGGTTGTGACCTAGGTGGGTGAGCTACAACAGTAGCTGAGGAGTGCAAAACAAATTAATATTTCAGAAAATATTACGAAAATAAAAACTAATTTACAAACGAAAAAAAAATTAAATTTGAGAAAACGAAATGGTAAAAGCAAAACCAATTCAAAGGGCAAACAAATAAAATAACAAATTTGTAAAAACAAATTTACAAGATGTGAAACACTTTTACCAGTATCGTAACTGAATTCTGACAGAAAGGGTGGCTCTAACACACAGCTTGTTGCGGACCCTTGTCAGTCAAACTGTTTTGAAGAAAGAGAGAACTGTTCGTCTCTTTCTCCTGTCTGCTCTTTCATAAACTCTGTAGACCTTACACAGGGAAAACATAAGCGTGCCAGGTGGCTAAAAGGCGATCCACAAAATGGACAAAACATGTTTTAGCGGTGTCACCATCCCAAACTCCACTCACTCTACTTCAAAACAGTTTGATTGACAAGGGTCTGCAACAAGCACTTCCTGTGTGGTAGACCCACCCTTACCGTCAGAATTCTCGGTTTGTGTTTCGGTACTGGTAAAAGTGTATTACGTCTTGTAAATTAGTTCGAACTTTAGTAATTTTGCTTTCCTGAATGTAATTGTTTTGTCATTATATATATATATATATATATATATATATATATATATATATATATATATATATATATATATACATATATATACATATATATACATATATGAATTATATTATTATATTTTTTATTTTTCGTAACTTTGTTTTCTGAAATCTTAATATGTTTTCCACTTCCACCGTGAGTTACAATGTGTTTGGAGGAACCACCCTCATCGCACCTTGTGTCATCCTATGCTAACAGCGGCTTGTGGTTTGTGTTGGGGTTAGCACTGGGTGGTGGTTTTTGCCCTAATGCAGGTTCTTGTCAACATTCAAAAACCGCTATTATGCACAGAAATATGTGGGATAAGAACTGCTCGCCTTTTGTTTCTTGCTTTCAGAGATGCAGACCACCACACATGATGCAGCGAATGCTCTGAAATGGGAGAGTGTTCCCTAAACGGTTACCTTACGTGGCAGTTTATCTAACACTAATGCCTAATCTTTCAAATGTTATTTTAATGTCCATATTTTCAGAATCAGTTTTCATACTGGAGTCAGGCTATTAGACATAGAACTACTTGGTATTGGATCAGGCCTACCCTCAAGTCAAACTGAAAGTCTGAGGAGCTGACACTAGAAACTTCCCATGACCCTTCTGAGAATCACAGTGACCTTCAAACTTAGGCAGGGGTTTCCTCTAGGATAAGGGCGGAGAGGAAAAGTGCCTTTCTTTCCAAAGAATTTCCAAATGAGGGATAGGAGCACATGTTCCAGCCACTACAGAAACTCAACTCATCCAGTCCTGTTCTGTCATTTTGGCAGTGGATGAGTGTGTATCAGTGGCAGATGTTAATAAGGCTCTGTAACATGAGTGAATGTCCATGTAGTGGTTGTAGAGCCACAGGCTATGATTATGATATCTTAAATTGTATTCAATATTTTATCACAGCTTGATTGGATGGCACATTGTATTTTATGGTGACCTGATATCATTATTGCAAACACTAACATCTTGATAATTCCCCTGATTTTGGATGATTAAATGACTGAGACTGTCTAAAAACAGTCCTTCTGAGTGGTTTAGTGCAACATACCCCATTCTAGAGAAACCTAGCTAGTCAGCTTCCATTGGTAGTGACAGGAACCTGGCCTTCGTGGTCTATTTACAGTTATTACATGGAATGGTTATAAGTATCGTCTCTGTCCAAAGAAAAACAAGTATCTCCAAAATGGCAATTTTACAGGAGAACCCAAAAACCTCATTTAACTTTATTGTAAGTCAATGGAACCAGACATCTTTCCAAACAGCTTTGGGCCATTTCTGTTGGTCCATTCATCATGAGATTCTCACTCAGTATAAACAGCAGCTAATATGTTAAAAAGTAAAAATGGACAAAACTGGAGATACATGTTTTTCATTGGACAGTGGTGATATTCTGCCTGATGCCTGCAGAAATTATTTATAGCGCTTTTTGGGCGAAACCGTGATCTCATTTAGATCAAGGCAGGAGATGCATGCAGGAGAAAACCTGTATCCTCAGATCTGCCATCATTGTAATGTTAAGCTAAATTACTTAGAGCTCAGTAGATGTGCAGGTTCACTGGCTGGATAATAAATCCTTTCTAATGTGTAATTGTGTTGTGTACATCACAACCCTTGCTTCCCTATCTCACCCCCTATTAAGAAATCCTCAGCAAGTATCTATACACTGTACCATTTCACATACCACTCTGAATGTCTTTGTCTACAACAATTGCACAATATATCTCAGCCTCATACCTCATATCGCAGGCATACAGTGTTAAGTAAGACAAATGAAATGAAATCTTGCTACAACTTTGGTTTGCTGCTCGATACAAACACTTGCATGGTTCCTGGACTGATTTAAGGCTTCTCGGATATACAGAGAGGACTAGCCACATCACTCACCTGCTTTTGTGTTTGGTATTTGAACCGAACTAAAGAACAATAACGTTGCCAGGAAAGGTGGTGCACACTCACAAAGTTTCAGCTTGGTTTGTTTATTATCATTTTTATTTTCACCCCAATTATTTCACAATGAATGGTGTTTATAAATAATCCTGTTCAAGTCTTCCGGGAAATAAATCTGAATATTATATATATATATATATATATATATATGTATATATATATATATATATATATATATATATATATATATATATATATATATATATATATATATATATATATATATGTGTGTATATGTGTGTATATATCACAGGGGAAAAAATATTGCAATGTGAGTATTTTACAGGATCGTCCAGCCCTAGATCCCCACCAATATGGTAAAAAGGTATACTGCATGAGTACACGCAAAAAGCAAAGAGCTCAGACATGGAGCTAAAATCCTGAAACCCTGGAATGTGTTGATACGCATTTGCTGTGTGGAGCTCAAGACCTGCATAATTGCAGCTCAGTGTTCCTGTCTCCTGAACTATCTGCTCAAATACCATCGTCCTGTGTTTTCACCCAAGTCAGGGCTTTTTTTTCTCACCCAGCTGTACAGCTTGTGCCGTGCACACACTACCGCACTTCCTTAAAAACATGAAAAGGTGAAACTTAGAAAACAGGCCTGTTAGATCTGTCTAGCACTGTGATAGATGCCACAGACGAAACAACTGCTGTAGGTATTCAGAAATAGGCCAGGCTGTCTTCTGTATCGCTGTACATTTGCTGTTGTGATATAAAAACTATTTTGGCTGCTTTGAAACAGTCATACAGCATCATTATCTTCTCGCTGCTTTAAGATCCAGCTGCCAGCTACTTCTGCACTTTCAGAGGCGAGGACTTCAGACATGAACTGCTTCTTCTCATCATTTCCTCTAACAGACCTCTTCCTGTCTCAGACGCTCCTTCATGTAAACAAGAGGAGATTTGTGCAATAAGTCCCAAGCAGCTGTAATCGTGTTTAAATGCCAACCCATAAAGCTGCTCTGCGCGCCACAGAGAGCACATAACTGGCCAGAATGAAACGCTTGTGTGGTGCCTTTCATACATGCACAACACACAATATTAAAAACATAGAAAAGCATATTGTTGGTCATCCACTCAGCCAGTGCATAACTTGAAGTACTTGTTTACAGGAATTCTGGTGTTATGCATTGAATTTCTATTACATAGTCATTTACATGTAATTGAATAATAATCTGACTAATGGGAATTGGGTTGTAATTAAATAGTTAATGATATTGTTACATCACCGATTACATTTAAACTCAATTTGCATTCTAACTTAACCACTTCCAGCTTCCACTTCCATGTTTGTTTCTAAAACATTACCACATGCAACAGTAGATTTTCATTAAAGGGGCATTCCAGCCAGAAACATCCATTTGTCTTGATGTGTCATGTTTTGCAGTTCTCTGTATGTAATTGAATGAGTTGAATTAGGGAAGATCTAATCACATTCAGTTCATATTTATGTAAAGAGCTGAACTGTATGTGATACAATCCTTGGGAATCTCTACAGTGCTCAACCAAAGTTGGATAGCTCTTACATTAAAGGAATAGTTCTGTTTAAGAATGTGTCCAGGTATTACAAAAACTCAAACAGTCTGCTGACAAGTATACAGACCTTAGCAGTTATACTGCTTCAGAACTTCCACCTTTGAGATCATTAGAAGGGGTCCCCTAAGTCTAAGACTAGAAAAACAGACTACCCTGCTGTCAGATGCCAGCAGATATGGATGCAGCGATAGATACAAGTTGGCTATGCAGTTTGTTTTGCTGAAAATGTTGCTTTCAGTAAATTCAGAATTAAATGTCATTGCTCTTACTTATAAACCCGGCCCTTTAAGCAAAGTTGAGAGTTCAGTTTCTCTGTTTCAGTAAATCACACATGAGAAATAGTTACATCAAGGCTAAAAAGGTTGGTTCAAGACCAAAGGCCATGGTGTACCTAGGACAGTTACGCTTCTGCTACTAGCCTAGTGTGGTATGCAGCCTTTCCTTGTGCACCACTCCCTACTTACTCTCTACCTGGCATGATGGTGATAAGTGCAACTATGACCTGACAACATATGCACCCCCACCCCCTCATGGATGACTATCCCAGTCTGACTCCAGTTGTCTTCTTTTACAGGTACCCTGCTGCCCGGAGAGCACAACTTCTCCTTTCAGTTTCTAATCCCAGGTAAGAACAAACTGAACCCATTCTGCTAACTGTGCTGTAAACTGAAGGACAGTCTGAGATACTGTATCAACATGCCATATGCACCACAGTACATTCCCACCAGGGATCAGTCAGAACGCTCAGATATTTATACTATACCAAGTATACTAGATATTTTCATTATGCAAATAAGTTAATCTCCATTAGAACCATGAGATGCCTGAATGATATACTCCACCAGAGGGAAGCGAGGAACACTGCATCTTATGATTTGGTCAGGTTTTTTTTTCATCTGTTTACCAGGAGAAAAAGGAAGTCTAATAAAGCTGGGGGTTAACACACACCAGAGGAGACGCGACATGCTGTGTTGTATTGGCAGATAGTACATAGTGCAGCTACAGCACACAGTAAGCATAGGAGGAAAATGGCACAGATAAAGAACCAAGCCCGCGCTCATTTACTAAAGCTTTGCCCATCATTTAGGAAGTTATCAGCTTGCTAGATCTTTACCAACTCGCTGTTTTCCACCTACACCTGCGTTCACACTAGCAGGTGACAGAGATACAGGCCACCAATCATTTCTTAGGGGAGTTAGCAATTTGCCATTGATTTAGTGACAAGCAGCAAGACAAAAAACAACTGGCTTCAACATATTCTTCCGACCAATCATAGACACCGGGGTCCGAAGTCATCAGCTTCTGCTCTCTAAACTTCTTGTTCTGACTGGCAATCCTTCACAAATTCCCAAGAGTGTGGTGTTAAACATAGAAGAAAAGATCAATCCGCTGTTTCTTCTTTGCCCAGTTTATGTGATGCATCTTTGCACATTTACATTTAATGAAAATAGGGGATGTTGTTTGTGTATCTGGTTATTTAGGTCACAAGGTGAAATATAATAGACCCCGCCCCTCCCTGAAGTATCCTGATGTGTCCAGTGTGCAGCTGCCTGTAGCTTTAAGATTTTTATTTATTTTTATTTATAAAATAATGTTTGAATGACAATCTTGGACATTTTGAAATTTTTTCCAATTTTGAATGGGAAAATATGAATATCATTACTACGAAAATAGCCCACCTTTAACACTGCTCAGCCTGTTCAGCCCACTGCAGTACCTCTACTACATTCACGTGATGCTGAGAGTTGTTACAGCGGACTGTCTGTAGCAGCGTTACTGGAGAGGAAGATATGGAGATAATGAGTAAATGTGCTGCTGGCCCTGCTTCCCAGGAAGCAAATGCGTCACTGCAGCAATAAAATCCAACCTTTTTTTTTGTTGGATGATACCCCTGAGGATTTCAGTCTGGCCTAACAGTTTTATAGCTTGCAAGAAATATTTAAAGAAAGTAGCGGACTGTTGATGTATCTAATTAGTTAGGTAACTAGCTAGCTAGCTAGCGGTTAGCCAGCATGCCAACCGGCCAAAAAAACTACTCACGAATGCAAGCAGTTTGGACTCCATACAAATTCCATTGAAATATGTGCTTTCCAAGCGAACCAGCTTCCCTGAGCTATGTACATGCCCATGCACGACAACGTGAGCGTCCTCGAACACACCCATAAGAGACTAACTTGGGGCAATGTGAGCCACTTGTCGCCTGCTAGTGTAACCTTGGGGTAAATGGTACGAGGTGAAATATGAAGAGACTAGACCCCACCACCCCCAAATGTTTTTGGTATGAAGATTTTCAGGATTGTCAGTGAAGATTTTTAGTTTTACAGCTTGCAGGAATGCAGGGCACTCATCATCACAGCATAGGTAGCCAATCAGGACAGAGTTTACATATCAGACTAGAAGACCCTCTCACAAAAAATGGAATAAAGAAAAGTTCTTTAATTTAAATTGAATTCTGTCTGACTTTTGTTCACAAAGATCATAGTGGTAGTAATATATATATATATATATTAATATATATATATATATATATATATATATAAATATAATATATTGTTATATTATTATTATGTTATATATTGTTAGTCTAACAGTGAAGATACATCCTTTGCTTACTGTTAAAGCTCTGATTCTGATGTTTACTGATCTTACTTTGCCTTTTTCCTCAGTCAGCTTTAAACCTGTCAGCTTTAGTACGCATTCATATTCATCATATGGATAAGCTCCTATTGCCCTTTTTATTAAAGGGGTATAACTGCTTATTAATACCTTGTAACATATTTATGGCCTAACTGGCCTTGTAACTTTTAATATACTCGTTAAACCATTTATAAACTCTTTATAAAGGTACCCCTATTCCAAAGTGGTACCACCTTAAGTACATGGACTTCCAAAAAGGTGCAGGGATAAATGCTGAAATGGCCAGTTTAACTACACAGCCAATTTCCATTTTATCAAATGAACAGTTATGAGGTATAAAGGACAGCAGCTGATGGGTTTTACCGTGTAGGGGCTCATATACACGGGGATTTTGCTGTGTGTGCCTAATTTAAGCCACTTCCTACATCACGTACAACAGACGTTTTCACAGGCCTGACTGATAACCAAGCCTGTCCCATCTCTTCTCTTTCCTTCCGGGTTTAAAAGAAGTTGCCGGTTATACGCACCCTGATGACTGTTGCTTTGAGGAGAATTCAGAACTCTTTTGGAGCATGCTCTAAAGTGTTAAGTGTGGTGCCCGCAGGTGTGAGGTCAGAAAGAGCTGTGAGTCCCTGAAGCATGGCGATGTCTGAGGTGGTAGTAGGGGTGGTAGGGACAGTTGTTCTATTTTCGGTTCTTATCTTCTGGCACCAGCAGCAGTCTCTAATACAGCTGTCATGAGTTTCTTCCTGCCTCCCCGACTCATTCCTTCAGTCAGTCTCAGAGCTGGTCACTAGCTTTTTGAGAGTTTTGGGCTACAATGCTATGAGCCATTTGGCACCAAAGGTTCAGGTTTGGTCAAGCAATGTGTAAATGTTAACTCGTGTATCGCAGTGCCCTTAGTGGTGACATTTAAAGGGAAATTATCGTGCTCATTTTTAGTGTTCAGAATTTTATTTACTAAAACAATATATTTACATGCTTTAATATATTTACATTCTTCAGTTATCAGCAAAATCCCCAGTGTATATGAACACCTGCAGGATAAAGCCTGTCGGCTGCTCTCCTTTATATGAGACAGTGTTTATCTTATGTTGCACATCCATGTTCACCCTCTGAAAAGCTCTATTAGAGCTTCTGTATCTGTTCCTACCAATAAGCCAGTTTACTCTTGTGAGGGTTAGCATGAGTGTGTTATGAGGCTTGTGTTATGAGATGACATCACCTTGTAACATCACCTTGTATTTCCCTCTGGCAGGTACTTTGGGCTTTATAATTTTGCAAGCCCTGGGCATGCACAAAAAGCCACTTAACTCCATATTGGGCTAGCTTGAAGTTCTAATGTTCTTGATGTTCTAACACTAACTTAAACTTAGTCCCAGTAAAATCAGTAGTATGAGTAACACATTAGTAGCCTGCAGCTTAAGGCTACATTCAACAGAAGCAACATGACATTAGAAAGGAGCCAGTATCATGTGGCTACATATCTGTAAACTACTATTAGGATGGTTGAACCTCATCATGGGATGCACTAGTTGAACAGTTATGTATTTATCAGTTAATGGTTAACCTGTTTATCAACATACCAACCCTGTCATGGTTTAGGGCACATATGTAATGATTTAGGCCCGTGCTGACATCGCTATTTTTGTGCACAGTATTGCAGAGAAGTGATGATGTCAGTTTTGTGATTTTAGCTTTAGTCAACGAAGCATAAAAACACACAGTTCTTTGCAATTTTTCATGAGCTAATGGCTTTCCTGGCAAAGCACAAATATGAAGCTACATTCATAATAATGTTCATAAGCCTGTTCTACCCAGCCGTGGCCTTACATGCACTTTGGTCAAAGGAAAGAGAAAGCACCAGCCGGTCCTGTTTTAGAGGGCTATCCCTTCTAGAATTACACCGGGTCTGCTGGTGCAGAGTAAACACTGGAGTCTGCATTGCAATGGCCTTCCATGACCTGAGCTTGACTTCCATGGATTATGATAATAGCGTCAGTGATGGCACACTGTGCCCTCTGCTGTTAGGTTGTAGAACCACATGCTAAAGACGAATCCAGTGTTGTGGTACATAATTACTGTTGACTGTGTGAACACTGGTTTGTGCTCTGACTTGAGCTTTGGCGAAATAAAGCTATGCTCGTTTGTACAGGACTTCTGAGCTTCAGAGAAATGTGGAAGCATTACCAAACTCATGACGTTCATTTATTTTGGGTCGGTTTCATATGTTCCTAGAGTGCAAATGGTCAAGCCATTATTAGTTACACTCCTATGTGATCAGTGGATGTTATAGGTGAGTAACCAGTGGTCAGCCAGTGTGGACAGTACAGCATAGTAGGCCATGGCCTGAAGCAGGGGTTGATAGCAACTCTGGCCGACTGACTGGCCTCTCTGTGTCTAGCGCATTATCAGTGCTTAGGTTACAGTTCTAACAATAGCTCCTTCCATAATAATACTCAGAGCACAACCGGCTTTCAGGAAGAGGAAGAGCAGGCTAAATGCCATTGCTGAAACTTCTTATTTGCCCTTTCCGAACTCGGAGAATTGATTGAAGCTTATTGATCTGAGCTTCCTCCAAACCTTTGGTTATGAAACAGTGGATTACTCATTTGGCTGAAGACACTTCAGAAGCACTTGACATATATGAACCTGAACACTGTATTGAGCTGTGGGCTTTATTTGGCTTTTTGGATGACTCTGCACTTTTCTACCATTGCTCAGTCTTTTATTCTCCGGCCAGACTATCCAGACGTAAACAAGTCTTCCCTCATCTCTTTGACTTGGAAGTTTCACTCTGTTCTTTTCCGTCTTCCTGTTTGTCTTTGTCATCCGCCTCCCTTATTAGCTCCACTAAATGAGCCCCTACTAGTCATTGTCCTATCACGGTGAAGGAAGAGGCCGTTTAGATCAGATAGATCTCCTCCACTGGCAGTGCTATATTGAGCTCTGGCTAATGAGCCCTAGTTGCAGCTCAGCGAAACCCTCTGATTTATAGCGCTACAGCCACCATTTTAGTGCACTCACTAAATGGTCACTTTTTCCCTGATTATGTAGAAATCTTAAGCCTACGGAATTTTTAAAGTAACTGGGAAGTGTTTGGAAATTATTTGGAATAACATTTCATATCAACACAATTAATTAAATAATGACTTTATATACAGTCTCAACTGAGGAAAGAACAAAACACCAGCTGCTCTTTCCATTTGATAAACTGGCCAAAAGAAATTTGAAAAATCCTAAATGACATACAGGGGTTGGACAATGAAACTGAAACACCTGTCATTGTAGTGTGGGAGGTCTCATGGCTAAATTGGACCAGCCTGGTGGCCAATCTTCATTAACTGCACATTGCACCAGTGAGAGCAGAGTGTGAAGGTTCAGTTAGCAGGTAAGAGCACAGTTCTGCTCAAAATACTGCAATGCACACAACATTATGGGTGACATACCAGAGTTCAAAAGAGGACAGATTGTTGGTGCACGTCTTGCTGGCGCATCTGTGACCAAGACAGCAAGTCTTTGTGATGTATCAAGAGCCACGGTATCCAGGGTAATGTCAGCATACCACCAAGAAGGACGAACCTCCACCAGCATCACGTAGTGACCTGGCCACTATCCTGCAAGAAGAATGGCTTAAAATCCCTCTGACCACTGTGCAGGACGCAGTATATGTCATTCCCAAGACGAACTGACGCTGTATTGGCCGCAAAAGGAGGCCCTACACCATACTAATAAATGATTGTGGTCTAAAACCAGGTGTTTCAGTTTCATTGTCCAACCCCTGTATTTAGATGCAGTTACATTCTCCTGTTACCTTTTTGGAAATGTGAGGTTTGCTCCGACAGCCACAGCATAAACAGGCATTTGTAGGGGTTTATTGGCAATTTTGTCAACATGAAGGGAATAAGATGATGACTGATGTACTCTAATTTTACCAGGCGAGCTAGAATTCTCTACAGGGGTCTCGGTTCACTGCTGTCACTCTAAAGTCATTTTAACCTAGCTACCTTCAGACACCTTCAGGCAGCCTGTGACTGTTTTTATCATTTATTTAAAGTTTTTTTTTTTTAAGTTATATTTGTTTACTTAAATTAGTTTTTATAACCTTTTTATTTTTACTTTTATTATCAATTTCTAAGCTTTGCCAATTTTTGTTTTTTAATTGGTTTATTATCTTGGTTTTATTTTTTTAATGGTTTAACTAAATCATAAAACCCAGCATTGAAATGGAGAAAAGAACAAAAAGAGTTTTGATTTTTACAAATAACACATTTTAATACTTGTGTCATTCTCAGCACACGCTCCCACCTCCTTTGAGGGCCCATTTGGGAAGATAGTATACAGAATCAGGGCTGTAATTGACACGCCACGCTTCTCCAAGGACTATAAGACCCAGAGACCCTTCTATCTACTCAACATGCTGAACCTCAATGAGGTGCCTGAGATACAGGTGAGTAATAGCAGCACCTTCATTAACTCCTTAAATGACCAGGGCTCACCCGCGAGCCCAGTGTCACACTTTTCACACTAGTTTTTTTTGAGGGGTTAAACACAGAATAATGACACATCTATGCAATATTACTATTACAAACCAAAACCAACACTGTACAGAAGCATCATCGTTACACTTTATACGCTAATCAAGACACTGTTATTGTTATCCCTTTAAAATTCCAAACTTATTACATACTAAGACTCATTATTCAGTACTTACAAGGACAACAACGCAAACCAGTTATACTAGGTTATAGCCATGTGTAACACTTTGGGTCCCCTGGTAGGCCCTGGCTGATTAAGGGTTAATAATAATGATCTATATGGATTATACAGTGATTTAGACAGTAACTATCAGCCTACGTTTTGGAGGCTGTGGTTGGCTTGTGGTTGCTTACACTCAGGGTAATGAGTTTTTTCAGTAGACCGCCGTAACTCAGAATGTGCTAGGTTTCAAACCCAGACCCTAAATCTACTGTTTTCTTCCAGCAACCCAGCTTTTCTGTGACAACTAAAAAGTTCACCTACCTCCTAGTGAAGACAGGCACACTCATGCTGAAGGCTCACAGCGACATGAGAGGATACACTCCAGGTCAAATCATCAAACTCTCCACTGAAATCCACAACAAATCTGGAAAAGACACTGGATGTGTGATAGCCAGCCTCATACAGGTGGGTGGACCTAGCTGTTGTTTTTATCCCTGGAATGAAGACACAGGGTTGTGCTGATAGGTTTTTGTGTTATTTCAGGATGCTCTTTGCCATTTAACGAGGTGTCACTGATTATCTGTGCTCTTTTTCTGCCTGGCCAGAAAGTGACATATAAGACCAAGCGACCGATGTTTGACCTGCGGACGATAGCGGAGGTGGAAGGTGCAGGCGTGAAGGCGGGTAAACATGCAGAATGGAGGGAGCAGATTATCGTTCCTCCGCTCCCTCAGTCTGGCCTCGCTGGCTGCAGCCTCATAGACATTGACTACTTCATCCAGGTTAGTCAGAGGAGGCCTCACTCCTATTGGACATCAGGTACTGGTAAAGTTTAAAGATGATTAGGATGTTCTAGTTAATTTGATTCATTATCCTCTGCAGGCAGCCTTTTTAATACATCACAGGGACCAGGATGCTAGCGTTACAGAGGCCCAATAACAATAACTGTCTAAATAAGTTTTCAGATAGTGGTCATTTGGGTAATTTCAATTGATTTCTGAGCAAAGGCTCGAACTATAAACCCTTGCATACTGATTAGACCGGGGGAAAGATGAAGTCTAGCCATTCACTGTTAGCAGCACCATTGAGCAGCTGTTTTCAGTGTAGGAATTGTTTAGAAGTACCAAAAAACCTGCAAGTTTTACAGAAAAAGTGCTATGATGCTTTAATTAGAGCACTTTGAGGATAGTTATTAATATTTAATGGCTTGAAAAAACATATTGTGGTCATATTTCTGGCCATATTGCCCTGCACTAATTTAAATGTTAGTTATGAATGAAAACATTGATCACAATCTTGTTTGGTTTGTCAGTACAGAGCATGCCCTGTAAGACTAGACTAAGCTATCTAATGGCCTCTCATAGGTTTCACTAAAGTCCCCTGAGACGGTGGTCACTCTGCCCATCTACATTGGAAACATTTCTGTCAACCTGACTCCCTCACGGCCGCCTCCACCAAACCCTCTTCAGCACACTCCATTGCCAGCCATGCAAAGTCTCAGCCCTGGGCAGGTGGTTCCGAGTGCTCCCCCTGCTGAAGATGACCTGGATGGAGACCAGGGTGCAGGTGGACTGGACAGTGAGGAGATTCCCACCAAGAGCCACTCCCAGCAGGACCCGTCAGGCCAGGCTCCCACCATGTCCCCCAGCGCGTTCAGTCACGCTCCCAGCCAAGCGCTTCCTCAGACTCAGCATGCTCAGTCAGCAGAGAGCTCTGCACCGCTGTTCTGTGTCTCTACAGGGGCCACCATACCCTTTTTCACTGACGGCAATGCCACTCCTGTGCCCACCACCTGCCCTCTCATCCTGCCTCCTGAGTACAGCAGCTGGGAATACCCACATGGTGAGTGACCTAATCTGTATTCAGTGCTGTGTTGTCTCGATGTAAAAGGGTGTCCGTATTAGAAAGCAATTATTACCCTGCTGAAAAACAGAATTAGCTTAGACCAGCATGAATTCCAGTGTTGCTGACCGGCATACCAGCATCCATGACATATGCTGGTTTTAAGGTGACTAGCTAAGCTGTTTCTTTTTTCCAGCAGGCTGTTTCTTAAAGGAATACTCCAGCATTGTACAGCCTAATGTCTCTCTCCTGCATCTGTAAGCATGCAGTCCATTACCATATACAGCCATTGAATTGCTGTTCCCTGTAAACAGGAAATTATGAAAGTCTCTTGAATATAAACATATTTATAAAAGAAGCCAAAGGGCAGATGTTGAGTTTTTAAAATCTCTTGTTTTGGTATGGGAAGTGTTTTCACGAGCTTTTGCTTGATCTTACATGGATACCAGTAAGCATAAGAGGAAACAGTGCTATAACCAAGGACTTGGCAATTCAATACATATCATAATATAGGGGGTATGATTTGATATATTGTGATACTGTAAGCATTTACATTTCTGCAATTAGCTGATGCTCTCATCCAGACCGACTTACAAGGTTATTAGTTTTTACAGGTAGGCAGGCCAGTGCTGACGTAGGAGTCTTGCCCAAGGACTCTTATTGGTATAGCTCAGCATTTGGTACCTAGGCTGGGATACGAACCGTCCTTCTCCCACATGGGGTAGTGGCTCTCTTGTGGGTAGTACTGTTAACCACTGAGCTACACCAACCGCACGGCTATATATTCTGACTTTTAAAATAAAACATAATAACGTTTTTAGGAAAACTGTCATTGTACGAAATAACACCCCACCATACAGAAGTTGGCTAATGCTGATGTTAGCAGTGCACCCTTCCGCTGGAGTGGAAGAGTCTAATGGAAAAGAACACTGCTATCTAGCGGGTTGACTTACTGTCTTGACCAATGTTTGACGGTAAGCTATTGATTGGAATGGATACTGTGTGAACCGCAGCAGCATCACCAAACATAATATTGTGATAGTCAATATTTTCTTCAGAGCACGGCACCCCTATACCCCAGTGTGCTCTGGTGTCCCACTTTAATTGGTCAGCTTTTAGAGCAGCATCCTGCTCTGCCCCCACACCACCTTGGCTATACTCTGATCTTGAAGCTCAAGTAGAAGTTATTAGACCTGATTCTCTTTCCTAAACCAGACTGGGCCGTGTTTCTAGAATGGTGCGTTTTTAGTTTTTAGCTCTCTGTTGAGGGCCTGCCAAGTTTGCTATAGGCTATAGGATTGTGGAATGAGATGATGTCACCTTGTAACAGAGAAAAGGCGATCATTCCAACAAGACGTTTCAGGCAGCTGAAAAAAAGGTGATTTCTGTACTTTGGGCTTCATACCTTTTCATAAAGCCATAGAGCATAACAGGTCCCATAAGATACATCACCATATGCTCGTATGAGAATATTGTCGATATCACCCATCCCAGCCGCATGTTGGACTACAAAGAGAATATTAACGAGTCCTGTTTATTGGATTTAGTGCAACACACTGTAAGGAATGTTGAATGCACACCATTGGATTTATAATTTTAGATATAAATCAAATGGTGCTGTACTCTGGCTACCACCGAAAAATGCTGTTAGCCAGTTAGGAGCATACTAGAATGCTTTCTGGCACCACTTCTTCTTTCCCAGCACACTGGGGTCTCGATATAAAACATCAAGTGTGAATGACCCCTGTGACATCATTACTCTGATTTATTTCATGCAAATTAATATTCATTTAGAATATGTTTTACTGATACACCTGCAGGTCCCTCATAATCAAGTGCTAATAAAGTGAGTGAAAAGGTTTAGGCTACTGAACATTTCTGGTCAGTTGGAATATAAAACGGCACAGAGAAGTTAAATATTATGGGTAAATCATTATTAAACGAATTATGGATTTAGGAGTGAGGTTCACCTTTAATAGACACATACTTCAAACTTTAGTTCAAACAATTTAGCAGCTGCCCAATGACATCTATAAGAGTCTCTGCTGACTAGACATGTTACAGATGCAGCGTAAAGAGATTACATTGTATTGCACTATTGAGTTTCGTTTCCCAGGGTATCTCTTAAGTTGTTATTCACCCCCCCCCCTCTTTTTTATTTCTAGAACCCCCTCCTACCTATGAGGAAAGCTGCAGCAGCAACAACTCCAGCTTCAACACCAGCATGTCTTAGATGAGCCCAGATGCTGGAAAAAGGCAAGCCCCTCCCCCTGCTGGTCGCTCCAGGCATTGCAGCTCTGCCCCATGTTTGACCAAATCTAACCATTTGAAAAGGGATCTGTTTTTGTTTATTTGATTTACATCACCATTATTCCTTGCTCCTCGGTATGGAGAAAAGGACCCTGGACCAAAACAGGGAAAGAGTTTATCAGTGCCTAATTACGGTAGCACTCTTGAACTATGGAATCTTCTGCATTTATATGAAAGGAAATACCAGCATCTGTGATGCCTTTGAAATGAAAGTCATATACGGAATCTGTCTTTCACATAGCCAAGGCTGGCCTTCTGTGAAGCTTGCTTCTAAACACAGGCTTAGTAAAATCTACATGACAGCTTCTGTTGGACTGACACAGCTTCAAAAGCGCTCGGAGATGTCCATCTGAACTCTTAGAGGAACATTTGCTCAGGCAATCGTCAGTCTGCAGAAGGAATGTTCTGGAAGGACTGCTTATTGAGTTACCATCACCACTGTTGGAGGAAGTCATGGTACATGTCCTTCTTCTCATCACTGAGCTGGTATGAGATCTGATATGGACACCAAATCTGCTCTAACCTACCACAAACAGTGTAGGTGGTCATCCTGAGCAAGTTGCACCTTGGATTAACATGTGTTTAGTGTTCAGATCGTGTCTAAATGTGCTTATATGTGTCATTTTTGGAGAGGATATTTAAAACAACAGATCATCTACAGGGGGGAGGCTTTGTCCTGCAGCAGCTAGGATTTCTGCAGTGGTCAGCAGCGTTACGGTTCAGTAATGCTGAGACTTTTTTGGGCACCAAAAAAAAAAAAGCATCGAGATGAATGGACGTGCGTGCTTACACGTGGTCAAGGTCGGTCCCTGACTAATGTGCTGTCAGCGATTGGAGTTTTGGGTTTTCATGTGGCCCAATCAGTTTCGAATGTGATCTGATCTTTACAAACGCATGTTAATGCAAGGTGTAACCGGTCTCTCTGGGTACTGAAGGCATCGTAAGACGAACAAAAGGATGGATAGACAGATGGAGGGATGGAGCAGCTCTTTCTATATTTCTACCTTGGACACTGACTGCTTATGTATACTGCTCCCTGAAGTTTTTCGAAGGCATTGCTTTTTCCTTATTAGTTATTATTACATTCAGTAGATTTGATTAACTATTATGTAATAATGAATCGAAAGAGATGGAGATTGAAATGAACTGTCCCTTTTAGAGAACATTGATATAACCATGCCATAATCATGTCAAAGCGGATGTCATATGCTGATGTTTTTTTCATAACAGATAATGTCCAGTATTACATAACCGTTATACAACAGGCGCGGTCTGATTGGTTGAGAAGTGTTTTCCTCATGTCATTCCACTGAGCACGGGTCTGCTATGCAGCTAGCTACATAGAACATAGAGAAGATCAATCTTTAGATATATTTCTGTCCTCATATTGTCAAAAAATAAATATTCAGTAATAATTAAACCTACATTTAAACCTTTTCACACTCACAACCAAATATAACTAAAAAAGGACCTTAGTTTTTTTTAAACTTATAGGTTTGAAAATGTAATTCACAGACACTCCAGCTTCACTGGAAGTAGTATTGGTGCTGTTCATAAGGCTACATGACTCCTACATAAGCTTGTCATGGCAGCTGCCATAGCCTTACATACAGTAGGCTTTATTTGCTATAGTCAAGTCAAGTGGCTTTAATTGTCATTACAGCTCTGTACAAGTACACAGTGAAATCAAATTACGTTTTTTTCCAGAACTAGGTGCCACATGGAACAAAACGAGAACAATAACCAATACAGTACAAGACGGACTGCAGAAAGTGCAATGTGCAGGACAATAAATACAATAGATAAGACTCAGCTCTGAGTAATGGTAATGAGTGTAAGGTGCATAGATACAGGGGTTGGACAATGAAACTGAAACACCTGGTTTTAGACCACAGTCATTTATTAGTATGGTGTAGGGCCTCCTTTTGCGGCCAATACAGCGTCAGTTCGTCTTGGGAATGACATATACAAGTCCTGCCCAGTGGTCAGAGGGATTTTAAGCCATTCCTCTTGCAGGATAGTGGCCAGGTCACTACGTGATGCTGGTGGAGGTTCGTCCTTCTTGGTGGTATGCTGACATTACCCTGGATACCGTGGCTCTTGATACATCACAAAGACTTGCTGTCTTGGTCACAGATGCGCCAGCAAGACGTGCACCAACAGTTTGTCCTCTGTTGAACTCTGGTATGTCACCCATAATGTTGTGTGCATTGCAGTATTTTGAGCAGAACTGTGCTCTTACCTGCTAACTGAACCTTCACACTCTGCTCTTACTGGTGCAATGTGCAATTAATGAAGATTGGCCACCAGGCTGGTCCAATTTAGCCATGAGACCACCCACACTAAAATGACAGGTGTTTCAGTTTCATTGTCCAACCCCTGTATATACAGGGAGGTATTGGTAATAAGGTGCATAGAAGGTGCATGGAAATGTAACATGCTATAACGTATATGCAGACAGCATACATCGCACAATATATAGAGGTTACATACAAAGGTCTTGATCAAAGTAAGCCAGAGCAGACGTTATAACAGCTGGCTCTTATGAGATGTTTACCTGGACAGTCCAAAACCTGCATGCTTTCTCAGGAATTTAGCTTCATTTAATGTGAAAATCACGTTAAGAAATACAAATATCCAGTGAGTATCAAACATAAAACCAAATGTACCCAGCGGCCTGCGATGGTGGAAGGCATTGCCAATATAAAAGCGCATTTGATCTAATATTCAAAGCTTCTATGCTTTACATTTTTGACTCAGTCAGCAGAATAGTTGTATAATAGCAGTAGGGTTCATGTGTTATTCTAAATACCATTCATAATAACACAAGTGACTTAACAGCTGTGACAGTAAATGGCCAAGTCATAGCTTGTGACATTATTCGTGATAGCATGCTCCCTTATGTGACCATTACTGTTAATAGTCATGAATGTGTGGCGTCATACCAACTAGCTGATGGCAACACGACTTTAGTATGTCATGACATGTTTGTGGCATTGTTACGTCAGGACGTTCAAGTAAAGCTTGGCAAGACTTCTGGGTCCGGCTGTGTCACGACCCTTTGCATGTATTCTAAACTCTTGATGCACCCAGACAGTGAGTGAGTGTGTGGGGTTAAGTTAAAGATTCGTGTCCTACTGACTGATTGTCCTAATATGTTGATTGTCCTTATCCTGAAACCGAATGCATGGGAATTCTGTGAAATTTGATGCCCTAAGTCCCAAAGGTATGTACGTAGTTTAGTTTGTTTATTTATTTTTTATTTTTTCCAATTGAACCACAATTAGTGGAGGTATAAAGTGAGTTCCCCAGTTGAGGCCTTATACCACGATTGCTGTGTATAACTTTGATGGAGTTAGTCCTGCATTTTAAAAGTATCATTCATTCAGACCCTTGAACTGTTGGTTTATTAATTACTGGAGTTACTGAAGCACAAAACGGCACTTTTTAAACCAGTCTCTGTCAGCGTGTGTAGGTTTGACTGTGTGTGTGTGAGACAGAGTGCGAGAGATGAGAGGACACGCCCCCACCTCCCAAACTCCACTGAATGTAGTATTAGCTGTAGATTCACTTCAGCCTTTACTGTGATTTCCTTTATAGTAGCAGCCCTTCTTATTCATATTCAACTTTTTACTCTCATGCAAATTCTTATATACCTTGTATATGTCATGTTTCAGTCTGTTCTGAGTATTGTCAGGAATGTTACTCATCACTCTCCTGGTATATTTGTGCATCTCATTTTGGATCTGCGTGTGCACACCTGCTGTGCATTTACTATACAATGTTCAGTACTGTGAGAAAAGTCTCATTCAGAAATAAAACATATTTCATGGCATAGGTGCAGACAAACGTCTGGCTGTCCTCTGATCACTGTCCAAAGAGAATCACCGTGTTAGAATGAAGCATTTGCTCAAAAAGTTATTAAATCACCAAGGTATTTAATATGGAGGGTGGACAATATGACAAATAGAGCAGTGACCAAAGGCCATCTCATTTTAATATCGTGAGTATAATACATCCCATGTGTCCTAATACACAGTGAAGTCACATTATTATGACTACTTCCTACTTTTGACAGCTGCAGCATGTAGCTCGTGAAGGACGTCGCATTTCCGTGGCATTCTCTGAGCCCTCTCATGCATGTGGAAGGAACTCTCAACCAATTTGGGTATGAATCCGTCCTAGCAGATCATGTACACCCATACATGCTGATTGTCTACCCCTGGCCAGATGGGATCTTCCAGCAAGACGGTGCAACATGTCACACGGCTAGAAATGTCTGACACTCGACATGTTGAAGGAGCAAGGCCATGACTTTCAAGTACTACCCTACCGAGTCACTGAGTGTTGCACATGACAGTTTCCTGGATATTAGCATAATAATGTGACTTGACTGTATGGTAGTGATGGCCAGACAACCAAGAACTGAAATTATAAACCAAGAATTATTATGTTTAATGTTCTGCTGTGCAGCATTTAATTCCTTAACCTTGTTGATTTGATAGAATTCATGACTTTGTGTCCATTATAGGCTTTCTGTCATCAGTGTTCTCCCTCTACAATACACAGCATGCTTTGCAAAGCATCATACAGCCATTGGTGATCAGGTCTGTACACAGACATTTCATTCAGACTGACATTTGATTTCAAGCCAAGGAAAGCACACTGTTAGCAATCTTACCACTAACCGGAAACGTCTCTGAATGCCAAACATACACATGCTGTGCAAATATGTTATCCACTTCACTGCATAACCACATTAGGGACTCAGGATGTCTTTCCACAATGCCTCACTCGAATCTGGATATTCACAGAATAACCTATTATCCTAGTTACTGCCACACCTAACTGCGTAAAGCAACTCTGTGTGGTATTTGGAGACCTCACTCACTCATTCTGAACCACTTATTCTTACTAAGATGCAGGGGGTGCTAGAGCCTATCCCAGTGCTCAATCAGCTGAAGGCAGGAAACACCTCGGATGGGTTGCTAATCCATCACAGGGTGCACACACAGACAAAGTGTACACATGTACACCTAGGAGCAGTTCAGCATCTCCTGGCTGCATGTCTTTGGAAGGGAACTGGAGCACCTGGAGGAAACCCACATAGACTCAGGAAGAACCTGCAAATTCAGAAGAAAGGACCCCCGACACCCCGGGTCAGGAATTGAACACACCTTCGTGCTATGAGGCGACAGGGCTATACACTGCGCCATCGTGCCACCCCTGGTTTGAAGACCTCTCTGGTATACAATTGCACACAGAGTGCCGAAGAATATTTTGCGGTGTCAGTGGTCCTTCGGACAAGTGGATTAGTTTAATTTTGCAAGTGTATTCAACAAAAGCTCTGTCAAAACTTGGTGAAGGCTGTGTCTTCCAAGAATGTGACTGCACTACTACTGTTGTCGTCATATGTATTATAGGATAATGTTAATTTGGCATTTGAGACCTAAACATCGGGTCAGACTTTCTTTATGACCCTGTGCATGTGACACGTTGTAAAGACGCATGGCGTAGTCTAAACTCCCGTCAAGTCCGTCCCAGAACATTCTGACTTTTACAGGATCATTTCAGACTATACAGAGTGACTTGCAGCGACGCATGCACACCAATGTTCAATACATATTACATAGTGCAGCAAGCGAGGACACCAAGGAGCCATCCAAGCAGCCCCTCCAACTCTGTACCAAGATTAAAGCCAGAAACAATGGCGGTGACTATGTACCATAGATATGTATATGCTGACGAGGCAGGTGCAGTCTGAGGGAAAAGGGCAAAGGCTCAGTCTTCCCCAGAGGGTGAAGGCACATGACTCCTATGGATGTACCACTAATGTAATGGTGAACATGTGCAGACATCCTTCATGTGTGCTATGGCTAAAAACAACAAAACAAAACATTCCATCATCATTTTCCAGCCCCAAAGTGCTTGTACCTTTTCAACAGTTCCTCCCACCGACATGAAACATCATCAGAAGGGGGTCGTCCTACTGGAGCATACTGCTCTTGAGACTTTCGTGGCTCCACTGTATGAGGTAAATAAGCATGTTTGCAACAGATGTAGCAATGTTTAAGTTGTGAGTTTGCCCAAAGCGCCCCTTTAATGTGTAGCAACACCCATGTACATGCCAGGTCAGTTCAGAACAAGACAGTGTTTTGGGCTGGGATGTATAGCAGGGCTTCCATTTCCATGTTAAATATCCAGATTAGACTTAGTGTGTAATGTGTGTAATTCCTGGTGTTTTCCTTTTTTGTCCACCATCTGTATCAGTATGTTTGAGAACATGCACCAATAGCAGTCAATTCACCACAACAACAGCAACATGCCTTAAATACGAACACAATATCTCAGCTTGTCCTGCTAACTGTGACAAAGCGAGAAAGGAGGGATGCTGTTCGTTTTATGGGAGTAAGAAATTCTCTGCACACGTATATGTGACAAATAGAATTACTAAAATGTGGAATCTGCAGGAAAGTTGCTTCACACTGGGTTCAAACTCACGTTGGAGGATTTGGTTGTCATGCTTTGCTGTTCACCACTAAAGGTCCTACAGCTTTAGGACTCCCCTTGTTTGTCATCCTGTACTCCTTTTCCGTCGATCCTGGTTTTGCATTTTTGTATCGGAAGCAGAGATGATGTGCACACAGTCTTATCTTTCGGGAGATGTTCTTGTCTGATGCTTGTTAGCAGGTTTCGGAATGCAGTAGCACCTTTGTGGGTCAATGTAACACTGAAAATAAAAGAATCAAAAATGTACAGTATATTAATAAAATCTCTCCAACCTGTTCCATGCTTTTTATCCTGATTCATTTTAATGAAAATGTTCCAGCCTTTCGTGGGATTACGCCGGGTGTTTTTCTTACTGTGTCTTTAAGGCCCATATATGAAAATGAGCTTGTGATTGGCTTTCCTGCTTTGTGCCAAAATGTTGGAAGCATCTGGTTGGAAACATTCCTAATACAGCACCTACTGCAAATAATGTTACCCCTGATTAACATCGGCCAACAGGCTGTAATATTCTTTATTCTGATCCTTTTGATTCATCATTCAAAATATTAACCAAAATATAAACTATAGATATGAAATCCTATTCTAAAAATAATGTGATCATAGGGTGAAATTAAATATCAAAGTCAAAGTGAACTTTATTGTCATTCAGACTTTACAACAGGAGTGCATAGCTGAACGAGATTGCGTTTCTCCAGACTCCGATGTGCAAATATAAACATAGTGCAAACACACGAGACACACTAATAACATAACAGTGCAGACGAGACATGAGTATAGATGTAAAAGGTAGGGAAAATTATACATTACACTTTGTATCGGAAAAAAATAGCTGTTTCAAAGCGATGATATTATTGCACACTGTAACATATAATGTAAACATAACACTGTACCTGTAAAAGTGATAAAGTCTTGATTATAATAAACAGTTGAGATTATTGCACATAAATTAGCAGCACTGAGTCGCAATAAATAGTATATATTAATAATACTATGTACAGTTCTGATATGCATCGGTTGAGTAGTTTGTGGGCCTATGGAGGATCACATGAGAACTGAGTATTTGACATTGTGTGTGTTCATTTACATCAAATACATTGCTATTCATAAAAGTTGGCCAGAGTGGTTATGAACAAATGAACAAACCAACAATGGCTACAAGAAAAGAGCTGGGCAATTAAAACACCCATTTTTCCATTCAGGGCAAAAATAAAAAAGTTTAAAGTATCTGGAAATGACAAAAATACAGAGGGGTGCACTGGATTCTACACACAAAATGAGACATTCGGGCTAATATGTGGTTTGGGAAAGTTTTGTGACATCACAACCTTTTAAAGCAGGCTGATTCTTCAGCTTAGTGTCCGTATACCCTGCAAACACAGTTACGTTGTGACATCGCTGCGACAGTGTATCGTTTAGGTGCCCACAACGTGGTCACAACATTGAAATGTAGTTCCTCAAAACGTTGTGACAACATGGTGGTTCCCACGTTTGCCTCCCAAAATCCTTCCTAAGATCTTTTATGTCTGCACGGAATCAATGGAATTTGCCAACATGTAGTCATACTATCACATGACAATGTTAATTGATAGTGTAAGTAGGAACATCTTGCTCTAGAGACTACAGTGGCACTCTATATGATGAGAATAAGCATGTTTACACAATGTAGCAAAGTGGTCTTTTTGTCCGAAGTGCCTCTTTAATGTGTGGCGATACGCACGTACACACAAAAGCCAATCCTGAACAAAATGGGACTTTGAGCTGGAATGTATACTAGGACTGTATACAATGTAGCAATACCTGTCAGTATACATTGTAACAGCGTATTGTTTTGGTTCCTACAGCGTTAAAATATCATTCAAGAAGTTGTGACAACACAGAGACAATGTTGTCAGTACAAAGGTGTCAACATGTAGTCATACTACCACACGACAACGTTTCTTAATAGTCATGCAGTGACAAATTTGTTAATACAATGTAAACAACACAACCTTTTGACAACGCTGTAGCACAGTAGAAAACCTTGTATGAAAGTAAACAGCTTTGTGACAACTTTGTGTGTTTGCTGGGTGTAGATGAACCTGACCTAGGAGTCAAACAAGCCAACAATACAACGAAAGGACAATTCGGTCTTCCATCATATAAGCCCTTTCAAGCATCCCTGGAATGCCCTATACTTTCGCATCAGATGGTCAAACAGGAATACAAAGGATGACTTTATTCCAGTTTCTTTTTAAGCATGGCCGCGGACACCTTCTAATTGCAAACCTTCCGATTGCAACAGCTTCCAATCAGGGTGTGCTTATCATGAAACCTGCTAGTGTGGTAACACTTTACGTTAAGCACTGACTAACTAACATAAAGCAAAGCATTAGTCAACATGATGTAATACATTAACAATGCTTTATTAATGTTACGTAACTATGTAACGACTGTTACATATTCACTAATACATTTCTATATGTTACACAGTCGAGTCAACGGTGGCAGCACTTAGCTCATGAAGGAAGCCATGTTTTTATGGCATTCTCTGGGCCCAATCCAAATGGAGGGAACTCTCAACTGATTTGGGTATAAATCCATCCATGCTTGCCGATCACTTACACCCATACATGCTGATTACCCTCCCTGGGACGGATGCGATCTTCCAGCAAGACAATGCGACATATCACACGGCTAGAAATGTCTGTCACTAGTTGGAAAAGCATGACCAAGACTTCAAAGTACTACTCTGACCTCCACTAACTCCCCCGACTTAAACCCAATTAAGCATTTGTGGGTTCTCGATCATCTGTTTGCTCAATGGATCCTTCCCCACGCATCCTCCAGCAGGGGCTCCAGATACCTGTGACAACCTACCAGGATCTTTCTGAGTCACTCCCAGCCAGTTTACTTGCTGTCCATGCTGCACACGGCGATCACTCTAAACATTAGCTTGTGGTCATAATAATGCGACCCTACTGTTAGTCAATACTTAAAGTAGAATGTTACCATTAGCTTGTAATCCCTCCTAAGTAAAGGAGGCAGTGGGAAGTGGCAGGAGGTTGCTGTAATTACCTGAATGACTATTGCATACAGATTCAAAAGCCTCACTGCAAGCTTCGATATTCCATCTGTTAATGGGGGGAGATGCTGTTTAGTGCTGTTAAACAGACCTTGTGATTGAGAAGTAAGCAATGGACTACACTTTGTGATTGCAGTCGACAGTGTTTGGATAGACAGTCGATACCGCGAAGCATAAAGCTCATCTCGCTGTGGGAGAAGGCCACCGAAAGATCAAGGCGACTGGCGGACAGGCTACACCTCCAGAGCTGCTGCTGTCTGCCCCGCTTTCATTTCTCCTGTTGCCATAGAAACTGGGCCCCGATCCATCAGTGTCTCACAAGGGACATGGACTGAGAGATATCAGCATGCACAGTATCAGCACACACAAACACCCCAGCAGCCTGCCTGAGACCGCGGGAGCGTGCTGGGAGGGAGTCTGATGGATCGCAGATGGATGGAAAGAAGGGAAGGACAAAACTGAGAGATGGATGGATGGATGCAGGTACAGGAGGGAAAGAAGATGAATGAACTGCTTAGAAACTGTTTGTTGGTTGGGAACCCTCCACAGCCCTGCTGGAAAAGAAGTTCTCGATCACTACAACTTATGCATGGGTTATAAAGTCATGTAGAATCCAGTATTGCTGATCAAACCTGAGTAAATACATGAGCAAAACATGTTTAATAATCAGATCATAACCACTGCAGGATCACTTTTTTTTGCTCAAAGAACAAAGCTGGAGGAAAGAAGTCATTGCCATGCCGTAAGGATCAGTTAAAACTTACTCTTCAGCTTTACTCTGAATGATTATTATAACCGCCATTTTTTATTACTGCAGTTCCTTGCTAGATTTATTCTGTCAACCATTTTTATTAATATATATTTTATTTATATACATGATAGTTTAATTCGACATCATTGCCATCTTTAGTGATGTTCTTATGGTGCTAGGGGCAGTCATCATAACAGTGTGCATGCACATGGTTCTACGTCCTGCCACGGTGCTGACACTAATAGGATGACTCATGGAGGGTATAACTGCTCACTGAATCTCCACAATCATGGCCCATCCTTGCTTACATCAAATGTGTGACCGAGCGTGAATTTGAATCGTTCGCATGTCTCAGGATGCCAAACCTGCCCACCAAGTGTCAAGTTCCAGAACATCTGTGAAACATTCAGTGCTGAGTAGACTTCAAGTAGCTTCCGGGAACTGTAAGAGGTCTTGAGAAGGTTAAAGAGCTGTCTGGAATTTTCTAGAACTTATGGGAATTATGGAGAACTTTCTAGAACTGTCCGGTAATGTACACTGCAGTGTAAATACAGATGCAATAAAACAGCCATTTCAGTTGATGTTCTAGCTGAGTAAGTGGATAGTGCGTACAGAGCTCCAGTTAATTTAGAGGCATCGAGAGGCTGCAGCATCCCACAGATGCATTCTGCTACACATCTGTGACCATTCATCAAGACACGCGTACAAATGGCAGGTTCTGTTTACGTTTTACACATAAGCAGTGGAATATAACACATAAAAGCCCACAACAAATATATCTAGTGTAATCTGGACTTCGCTGGTTTAAACCTAATGGCCCCAATACCGTTTAGCTAGCCATGCTAGTGACTTGGAACTTTGAAAGAAGGCAATATTACCTATACTAGCTACTTGTTGTTGTTTTTTTTTTTTATCTGAGGGGAGGGGGATAAACACCAGATGAATTAAAGTTCTTCCTTACTATAAAACTTTCAGCTCAGGAGGATCTGCTTCAACCAGCAAACACTGATATAATCACTAAACAACAGCGTTTGAGTTTCACGGAACGTCAGTTCTATGAAATTTCTGGCTAAAACAGAAGATGGTTGATGTTACTGCTAGGAAGTTGAATATCATGAATATCAAGCACTTGTCTCTGCATCAGTGTCCACATTATCACAGTAATTATTTAAATGATTTAGTTATTCACAGCATGAGGAAAAAATTCCCAATGGTTCTATAAATATAAAAACATTTGTAAAATCAAAAATGGCCCACCACCAAGAAAACCTTTATTGTGCTTTCAAGGTAAATGAGGGTCTCCTAAATTACAGCAGAGGAAACCAAAATGTTGGGGCGTCCCAATTGAAACATCCTCTGGGAACGCAGACTTCTGACTTCAAAAGGAACTAGCAGTGTGCTGGTCTGCAACACTGATGCCCTGAAACACAAACTGTTACAAGAAGTAGGAATTCTGTCAACAGGGGACTTTTGAGAAGCACCCTGCTATAACCGAATACTTCACCCTATGTCACCCTAGTACACTTATTGGAGCATTTCTGTCAAATGGCCCTATTTGG
>JAMWET010006531.1:0-7500 GCA_024036415.1 Prochilodus magdalenae
GGTGTGTTATTGTGGTGTTATCGTGTGTGTCTGTAGTGTTGTGTGTTATAGTGTGTGGTCTGCAGTGTGTGTGTGAGGATTTTACCCAGGTAAGGGCTGATGAGCTGGTAGTATGCGGCCGGCTGTGGGGTCACTCCGCTGGGTGTGTGTGTGTTATATGTGGTGTTGTGGGTGTGTATAGTGTGTGTTGTTGTGTGTGGTGTGTGTAGTGTGTCCTGTAGTGTGGTGGTTGTGTGTGTTCTGTGTATAGTGTGTGTGTATAGTGTGTATAAGTGGTGTGTCTGCAGTGTGTGTGTGAGGTTTTCCCATGTAAGGGCTGATGAGTCTGGTAGTACGCTGTGGGGGTCACCTACGCTGGGTGTGTGTGTGTATAGTGTGTCTGTAGTGTGTGTGTGTGTGTGTGTGTATAGTGTGTATAGTGTGTGTCTGCAGTGTGTGTGTGAGTGTTACTCAGGTCAGGGCTTGATGAGCTGGTAGTACGCTGTGGGGTCACGACAGGGCTGGGGGGTGTGTGTGTATAGTGTGGTACTGTAGTGTAGTGTGTAAATATTGTGTTGTGTGTGGGGGTGTGTCCTGCAGTGTGTATAGTGTGTGTCTGTAGTGTGTGTGTGTGTGTGTGTGTAGTGTGTGTATAGTGTGTGTCTGCAGTGTGTGTGTGAGGTTTACCCAGGTAAGGGCTGATGAGCTGGTAGTACGCTGTGGGGTCACTCCGCTGTGTGTGTGTGTGTGTGTATAGTGTGTCTGTAGTATGTGTGTATAGTGTGTGTCTGTAGTGTGTGTGTATAGTGTGTGTCTGTAGTGTGTGTGTATAGTGTGTCTGTAGTGTGTGTGTGTGTGTGTCTGCAGTGTGTATAGTGTGTGTCTGTAGTGTGTGTGTGTGTGTGTGTGTAGTGTGTGTATAGTGTGTGTCTGCAGTGTGTGTGTGAGGTTTACCCAGGTAGGGGCTGATGAGCTGGTAGTACGCTGTGGGGTCACTCCGCTGGGTGTGTGTGTGTGTATAGTGTGTGTATAGTGTGTGTGTGTGTGTGTGTGTGTGTGTCTGCAGTGTGTGTATAGTGTGTGTCTGCAGTGTGTGTGTGAGGTTTACCCAGGTAGGGGCTGATGAGCTGGTAGTACGCTGTGGGGTCACTCCGCTGGGTGTGTGTGTGTGTATAGTGTGTCTGTAGTGTGTGTGTGTGTGTGTGTGTGTGTGTATAGTGTGTGTCTGCAGTGTGTATCTGCAGTGTGTGTGTGAGGTTTACCCAGGTAAGGGCTGATGAGCTGGTAGTACGCTGTGGGGTCACTCCGCTGGGTGCTGAAGGAGGACTTGGCGATGCTGTACAGGGCTGTCTTCTGATCGGCGGAGCATGAGGACACATTGACAGGGTTGGAGTTCCTGAGGACAGAAGAAGGACACTGAGTTCTACTGTGTATACCCTACGTACTGGAGTACCAGCCAGTCTACGCTTGAACCCAGGAAGTAACATTAACAGGAACACCGCGTAGGTTGGTGTCACGTGACTAACAGGGTGTGGGGGGGTACCTGCTCAGATAAAGCTATTTTATACACACATTATTCACACGGTTAAACCCTTATTCAAACCTTTAAAGGCACAGACAGGTGCCCGACTGCACAGGCCCAAATCTTCCAGAACGACCCTCAGGTGCAGTGACAGTCCACCCGCTCTCGACTCACCAACCACATCTGACTATGAGCGTTAGCAGACAGGGGTTTAGATCTGGGAAGGCGTACGCCCTGAACCCCTGAACAGCAGGAAGTCCGTGCGGCTGTAGTGCTAATCCAGCTAGCCCCCATGAAAACCATCAGTCCATATCACACTGTCCTAATGTGACGTAAGCAAAGTGAATATAAAGAGGGGGCGGGGCTAAAAACGTAGGTGTAATGCACCAAACTTCTAAGAGCATCTTCTTACTCCATTCACCGTATCAGAGCCCCGCCCCCTGCTCAACATTCAGGCCGGATCATTCAGGTGTGTGGGGGTACTCACCTCAGGCTCTCAGCAGTGATGCTACCGAGGACGGCCACGTCCAGAGTACAGAGGTAGGAGCGGACGGCGTTTATCTCCGTACTTCTCAGAGTGTTCCCAGGTACGCTCAGGTACCTCATAATCACCGCCTTACTCTACAACACACACACACACACAGAGACCACACACAGACCACACACAGAGACCACACACACACAGAGACACACACACACACACACACACAGAGACCACACACAGACCACACACAGAGACCACACACACACAGAGACCACACACACACAGACCACACACAGAGACCACACACAGAGACCACACACAGACCACACACACACACACAGATACACATACACACACACAGATACACACACACACACACACACACACAGAGACCACACACACACACACACAGAGACACACACACACACACATACACACACAGACCACACACAGAGACCACACACAGAGACCACACACACACACAGAGACACACACACACACACAGACCACACACACACACACACACACACAGACCACACACACACACACAGAGACCACACACAGAGACCACACACAGACCACACACAGAGACCACACACACAGACCACACACAGACCACACACACACACACACACACACACACACACACACACACACACAGAGACCACACACACGTTACTCAGTCTGCACATACAGTCATACAGGTAAACCAGGCACCTGAGAAACACGAGCCCCGTCCCAAACCACCCAGACTCCGCGTGTTCAGACACGGCTGACCAATCAGAGTGCAGGTGATCAATGGGTTTGATTAGGGAGTACTGATTTACCTGAGCTGCATTACGCTTGTGGTCTATCTGAGCCACAGCATCGCTCTGCTGGTGACCTAGAACCCTGGAGAACCGTCCATGTCCACATGGTGATCTCACCTACATGCAGTGTTGGATGAGGGCGGGGCTTAGGGCATCATTGGGACAGGGCTGTAGACCTGCTGGGCCTGTTTCTCTGTGCTCCACCAGCTCCACCTAGTGGATGCCTGTGGTGGTACCTGGTTATCACCTCCCCTAAAGGACATGCAGCACCTACAGCCGCTCATAGACCTGCTACCTTCTCTGAGGTCCAGTCTCCGTTCTTCGGATTCATCAGGGAGGACAGCGTGTCAACTGTAGTGATGTTCCAGGTGTTGATGTCAGCAACACTGGCCTCACGAGACACGGCGTTCAGAATCTTCACCACGCGCTCTGGAAGGCCTGCTGGGTACAGCTGTAACGCAGACACACGGACCATCAGACCATCAGGCATCAGACCATCAGGCATCAGACCATCAGGCATCAGACCATCAGACCATCAGACCATCAGACCATCAGACCATCACGCATCAGACCATCACGCATCAGACCATCAGACCATCAGCGCATCAGACCATCACGCGTCAGACCATCAGCACATCAGACCATCACGCATCAGACCATCACGCATCAGACCATCACGCATCAGACCATCATGCATCAGACCATCAGCGCATCAGACCATCATGCATCAGACCGTCAGCGCATCAGACCATCAGCGCATCAGACCATCACGCATCAGACCATCACGCATCAGACCATCAGACCATCAGACCATCACGCATCAGACCATCACGCATCAGACCATCAGACCATCAGACCATCAGACCATCACGCATCAGACCATCACGCATCAGACCATCAGCGCATCAGACCATCAGATCATCACGCATCAGACCATCAGCGCATCAGACCATCAAATGCTGACCTGCTTTAATTTGTTCAGAGTGATTAACCGGAAGCTGCTGTCAATCACTTTCTCACAGACGGCCGCCGGGTTGTCTTTCAAGAGGGCGTTGTCCAAACATGCATCAAACTGGGCGGAGTCGTAGCCCACAGGGAACGCGGGGTCTGCGATGATGGCCTCTGTGATGGTGCCTGCCGTGCATGCTGTCAGACGCAGAGGGAAAACAGGAAGTTAACCAGGGACCCAGAGCATGCCCAATATTAAAGTGGGCAATGTGGTGTCCCCCAGGGTTCGGTTCTAAGCCCCTCCCTGCTCCCCCTGACTCTGTTCTGAGGGTGGGTTATTCCTGTTGGCCCTGGTTCCTCTACTGACTCCAAATCAGCTACAGCTGAGAGCTGGGTGTCACATGGCGTGACCTATCTGAGGAATCGGATAAGTGGGCCCATTGGCCTGACCCTGTCTATGTCCTGACCCTGTCTATGGCCTGACCCTGTCTATGTCCTGACCCTGTCTATGGCCTGACCCTGTCTATGGCCTGACCCTGTCTATGTCCTGTCCCTGCCTATGGCCTGACCCTGTCTATGGCCTGACCCTCTCTATGGCCTGACCCTGTCTATGGCCTGACCCTGTCTATGTCCTGTCTATGGCCTGACCCTGTCTATGGCCTGACCCTGTCTATGTCCTGTCTATGGCCTGTCCCTGTCTATGGCCTGACCCTGTCCCTGACCCTGTCTATGGCCTGACCCTGTCTATGTCCTGTCTATGTCCTGTCCCTGTCTATGGCCTGACCCTGTCTATGGCCTGTCCCTGTCTATGGCCTGTCCCTGTCTATGGCCTGACCCTGTCTATGGCCTGACCCTGTCTATGGCCTGACCCTGTCTATGGCCTGTCCCTGTCTATGGCCTGACCCTGTCTATGGCCTGACCCTGTCTATGGCCTGTCCCTGTCTATGGCCTGACCCTGTCTATGGCCTGTCTATGGCCTGTCCCTGTCAATGGCCTCGTGACCTGACCCTGTCTATGGCCTGACCCTGTCTATGGCCTGTGACCCCTGTGTCTATGGCCTGACCCTGTCTATGGCCTGGCCTGACCCTGTCTATGGCCTGACCCTGTCTATGTCCTGTCTATGTCCTGACCTATGCCCTGTCTATGACCCTGTCTATGTCCTGTCTATGTCTGGTTGTCCCTGTCTATGGCCTGACGTCTGTCTATGGCCTGGCCCTGTCTATGTTCTATGGCTGACCCTGTCTATGGCCTGACCCTGTCTATGGCCTGTCCCTGTCTATCGCCAGACCAAGACTATGGCCTGACCCCTGTCTATGGCCTGACCCTGTCTATATGGCCTGACCCTGTCCTGATTCCAGTCTGCTCACAGGGCTTCACTCTCACCTTGTGTTATAACCCCACACGGGAAGCCTGTTGCTAAGCTGTGTCACTAGTCTTACTCAGGCCGTGTACTGCCAGTGTGTTAATCAGGTCTAACCGGGTTTGGTTCTAGTGAGGGGACCCAGCAGTCCCTTCCTGTCTGCCCATAGAAGTAAACAGTGATAGAACCGAGTCCCACAGTCCCTGCAGGACAGCTGA
This sequence comes from Prochilodus magdalenae, assembly GCA_024036415.1. Taxonomy (NCBI): domain Eukaryota; kingdom Metazoa; phylum Chordata; class Actinopteri; order Characiformes; family Prochilodontidae; genus Prochilodus; species Prochilodus magdalenae. Next base: position 5,321 of record JAMWET010006531.1, read on the forward strand.
GTCTGGGGACAGTACCTGCTCTGGGTGAGCGCTCTCGGACGTTGGACTGCCCGGTCTTCTGTGTAAAACTGTTGGACGCTGTGAACAGTCTGCTGAGCTTCCCGATCTCAATGTTCTGCTTCCTCAGGACCGGAAGGAACGACTTCAGGAAGGTCTTAATTGTCGTCTTCGAGAGACACACAGGAACAGGATTACATAGAGCCCCAGCCGCCGGACAGCGGCCTCTAGAGGGCGCTAGATAAAGGACGAGTGTACAAAGGGAAAGACCCAAAACAGGTCTGCAGTAAACAGCTTTACGTACAGCGCTGAACTTCCCCCAGAAGTTTTGGTTGAGGTAGAGGGGCAGCATGCCCAGCTGGTTCAGGGTGTCCGGAGTCCATGTTGAGGTATTCCTAAGGACAATGAGAGTCTGTATCAACACTGGTTCTAGCATACAGCATACGCCTCGTTCCACTCGCAGCCCAAGACACGTCCCCGGACCCGACATGCGGTAACCCCGCTGGAGTACCAGCACCAACTATAAAGGCCTACAGGTTCAGTAAACATGGCGGATTCCAGAGATCCCTGTGGATCTGTTCCTGGCCAAGGTGAGCAGTCTGGAATCGTCCCCCACACAGTACCACATCTCAGTCACACCTGAGGTGTGGGTTCTCTCACCCGTAGCGGGTGCTGCCAGAGAAGAGCAGGGTCTGGACAGCGGTGACCTGAGAGTCTGAAAGGTCTCCACAGTTCTTCAGCTTCTCCAGGATCACTGGGTCAGAGTTCTGGATGTAGGTGGGGTCCAGAGTGCAGGTCATATTACCCAGAACCTCCACCTGAGCCCGGGTCAGACCCACACCGCTTGTAGCCTAGAGAACACAGAGCAGACACGCGTGTCAGAATGAGAGCGCTCTCAGTACATTACAGGTTCCTGAGTGGGGGGATGTGTGTTGGGGGTGTGAGGGAGTGTGTTGGGGAGGTGTATGTGGTGCACTGGGAAAGCTGGTGACACTGGGCTACCGAACATCCAGATGACCTCGGGCACTGGTCAGCAGTCCTGGCTCTGGAGATCTACCATAACCTGCTTCTCTGACCGGCCTCTCTGGACGGCCCTGATTGGCTGGATCAGATACACAGGTACTTGGTAAAAGGGGCGGGACATCCTGTTGGAGACTCTGCAGGACAGTAGATCTCCAGGAGGGGGTCCGGTACAGCTGTTCTGGTGTACCTGTGATGTCACACCCTGAGCCCCCCAGTGACGGATGAGTCTCTCTCAGTCAGGTCTTCATCTCAGCATGTCTGGACTGCCTCTGCCTCCTCAGTCCTGTCCTGGACAGGCGTCCTCTGAGTTCCCCAGAGCCTCGTCACTGGAGCAGCTGATGGTATGCTTGGTCCACTTCCTCCATCCACCTCCACCCATCCCCTTCCTGCTGCAGCTCCCTGCTTGCTGGCCGTCCCAGGTGTACCGATTCTCTTCAGGTCATTCGGGAGACGGATCAGATCCATCGCCCTCTACAGTGACCCCTGTACCTTGGGCAGGGATGGCGGGCCTCGCCTCCTGTGCGGCTGGCTGAATGGAAATGTTTGGTAGTGTGGGGCTCTAGCCCGGGTGTCTGTACTGAGCTGTGTGCAGCACCGACTGGGGAGTTATTATACCTGTATTCGTACCTTATAAGGACCTCCCCATCTCCCCACAGACCCTGTGAGCTCGGTATGTGTGCTTTACCAGGCAGTCCTTGGCACCGGTGAACAGGAGGGGCTGTCTGTTGAGGACGCTGGACAGGACTGAGAAGTCTGCTCCACCCAGAGCGCTGAAGTACGACCTGCAGTTGTCCTTCGTCAGCTTCTCAGTGCTACAACACACAAACACAGGTGCTCAGCTGACCAGCACATAAACCTCCTCCACCTGGAGCCTGGAAGGACGACACCCCACGCCCCGCTGGACGCTGGGTACTGCAGTATACAGTTAACAGTGCACTGCGGCGGGTGTACCATGTTCCCACAGCTGCTGGGTAGGAAGATGGCATTCTGGGAGTCTGTGTTGGTGCTGAACGACTGAGGTCCTCTTTAAACCGGACCTGATGAACCAGGACAGGATGACCGCATGGTCCGGTTCTCCTAGGTCAGTCATTAGTACAGGTCCACGTCTCCTGGACCGTAGTCACTAATAAAGGGAGTGGCGGGTTCAGTCGCTTCACCTC
>JAMWET010006531.1:12500-42500 GCA_024036415.1 Prochilodus magdalenae
CAAACCTCTACCACAAACTACCAAACCTGTACCAAGAACTACCAAACCTCTATCAAGAACTACCAAACCTCTACCAAGAACTACCAGACCTCTACCAAGAATGAACAGACCTCTACCACAAACTACCAAACCTGTACCAAGAACGACCAGACCTCTACCACAAACTACCAAACCTCTACCAAGAACTACCAAACCTGTACCAAGAACTACCAAACCTCTACCACAAACTACCAAACCTCTACCAAGAACTACCAGACCTCTACCAAGAATGACCAGACCTCTACCACAAACTACCAAACCTGTACCAAGAACTACCAGACCTCTACCACAAACGACCAGACCTCTACCACGAACTACCAAACCTCTACCACATACTACCAAACCTCTACCAAGAACTACTAGACCTCTACCAAGAACTACCAAACCTCTACCACAAACTACCAAACCTCTTCCATAAACTACCAAGCCTCTACCAAGAACTACCGAACCACATCATATGATATCACAGGCCTACCGCCCCCTGCTGTTTGTGTTGGGAATGTCGGTTCACAGTGTAGTCTGCAGGACGTGTGTGCATGAGTACCTTCTCCACGTATGTCTCCTGAAGGACCGGTGGGGCTGTCAGGATGTTGTTGATGAACGTTGTGTCCTTGGATACAGTCAGTAGATCAGTGGGTGGGATTTTGGATATGGTTTCTGTGGGAACGCCTCCAATCAGCGTGCCTAGAACCACCAGGTCGGAGCCGGTGTCGATCTGTCAACCATCCAGTTAAAGAAGAACGTTAAAGGAAATCCGCACCTGAGGAATTCTGGAATGTGTCTACAAGCTTGTGCAGATATCAACCATCAGTTCCATTAGATCCATTAGGCAGAGTGCAGTGAGCAGTGTGGAGGCAGTGTGCAGTGAGCAGTGTGGAGGTGGTGTGCAGTGAGCAGTGTGCGGTGTGGAGGCAGTGTGCAGGGTGTAGTGAGCAGTGTGAAGTGTGGAGGCAGTGTGTAGTGAGCAGTGTGCAGTGAGCAGTGCGAAGGCACTGTGCAGTGTGGAGGCAGTATGCAGCGAGCAGTGTGCAGTGAGCAGTATGGAGACAGTGTGCAGTGAGGAGGCAGTGAGAAGTGCGGAGGCAGTGTGCAGTGAGCAGTGTGGAGGCAATGAGCAGTGTGCAGTGTGTAGTGAGCAGTGTGGAGGCAGTGAGCAGTGTGGCGGCAGTGTGCAGTGAGCAGCGTGGAGGCAGTGTACAGTGAGCAGTGTGGAGACAGTGAGCAGTGAGCAGTGTGGAGGCAGTAAGCAATGTGTAGGCAGTGTACAGTGAGGAGGCAGTGTGCAGTGAGCAGTGTGGAGGTGGTGTGAAGTGAGCAGTGTGCGGTGTGGAGGCAGTGTGCAGTGAGCAGTGTGGAGGCAGTAAGCAATGTGGAGGCAGTGTGCTGTGAGCAGTGTGGAGGCAGTAAGCAATGTAGAGGCAGTGTGCAGTGAATGCAGTGTGCAGTGAGCAATGTGGAGACAGTGTGCAGTGAGCCGTGCGGAGGCGGTGTGGGGTGAGTGATGTGCAGTGAGCGGTGTGCAGTGATCAGTTTGGAGGCAGTGTGTAGTGTGTAGTTTGGAGGCAGTGTGTAGTGAGCAGTGTGAAGTGAGCAGTTTGGAGGTAGTGTGTAGTGTGCAGTGAGCAGTGTGAAGTGAGCAGTGCGGAGGCAGTGTGAAGTGAGCAGTTTGGAGGTAGTGTGTAGTGTGTAGTGAGCAGTTTGGAGGCAGTGTGTAGTGTGTAGTGAGAAGTGTGAAGTGAGCAGTGCGGAGGCAGTGTGCAGTGAGCAGTGTGGATGCAGTGTGCAGTGCGGAGGCGGTGTGCAGTGAGCAGTGTGCAGTGAGTGGTGTGCGGCGAGCAGTGTGGAGACAGTGAGCAGTGTGCAGTGTGAAGTGAGCAGTGCGGAGGCAGTGTGTAGTGTGTAGTTTGGAGGCGGTGTGTAGTGTGTAGTGAGCAGTGTGAAGTGAGCAGTTTGGAGGTAGTGTGTAGTGAGCAGTGTGAAGTGAGCAGTGCGGAGGCAGTGTGAAGTGAGCAGTTTGGAGGTAGTGTGTAGTGTGTAGTGAGCAGTTTGGAGGCAGTGTGTAGTGTGTAGTGAGCAGTGTGAAGTGAGCAGTGCGGAGGCAGTGTGCAGTGAGCAGTGTGGATGCAGTGTGCAGTGCGGAGGCGGTGTGCAGTGAGCAGTGTGCAGTGAGTGGTGTGCGGCGAGCAGTGTGGAGACAGTGAGCAGTGTGCAGTGTGAAGTGAGCAGTGTGCAGTGAGCAGTGTGGAGGCAGTGAGCAGTGTGCAGTGAGCAGTGTGCAGTGAGCAGTGTGGAGGTGGTGTGAAGCGAGCAGTGTGCGGTGTGGAGGCGGTGTGCAGTGAGTGGTGCGCAGTGAGCAGTGTGGAGACAGTGAGCAGTGTGCAGTGAGCAGTGTGCAGTGAGCAGTGCGGAGGTGGTGTGAAGTGAGCAGTGTGCAGTGTGGAGGCGGTGAGCAGTGTGCAGTGAGCAGTGTGCAGTGAGCACTCACCTCAAAGCCTGCCTCAGTGATGCTCTGGATGATGTTGTTGACCTGACCCTGGTTCCAGCCTGTGATGGCGCTGAGCGTGGTCACGGTTTTGTTAATGGCCTCAGGAGGAGCGGCGCTAATCTGGCCCTCAGTCAGACCGATGCTCTGGTTGCCCAGTGTCTGGATGGTATCCGTGGTGATGGTGCGGAAGTTGGCTACCAGAGCTGCTGTAACCTGAGTGAAGAGGAGGATTATGGGTAACTCACACTACCACACCACGACTGACCATGGAGCTCAGATGATCAAGAAGCTGGCCTAGCTGATCGAATACCTCCGGGCTGACTGACTGACAAGATGTCTTGAGGCTGTCCAGGATGATCTGGCTGTCTGCAGCTGAGAGAGACGTATATGCAGAGCCGGGAACGCCACACAGGAGCACACCTAGCAGTCTACACACACAAGCACACAGGTGAACCCCGGAACAGGTAGACGAACAGACGTGTGGTGTTCAGGATACAGTATGTGTGGTACAGTGAGGTACCTGAGGGGGCTGAAGTTGGGTTTGTAGGCGTATAACTGGGCACCGTAGTATCTGGTGACGTTGGATGCGATTCTGGAGTCGTTAAACAGCTGAATGGTCTCCGGGTTTTCCAGGAACACTCCGATCTACAGGGCACAGTAAGGTATGAGTAGGGTGGCATGTCTAGCATTACCAGATCAGCATCACTTCACATGAGTCCTGGGTTACAGCATCGGTGTCAGCACGACCAGACACTATGAGGCACTTATGTCAATTATTAGTAGACATGCACAGTTGAGTCACATTATTATGACCACTCATCCATGTGGAATCCATCCTTGCAAATCACGTCCACCCCAGCATGCTGTCCGACACTGGTTGGTAGAAGCGTGACCAAAGTACTACTCTGGCGTTCTAATTCCCCAGACCTGAACCCTATTGAGCATCTGTAGGACCACCTCAATCATTGCGTTAGCATGGACTCAGTAGGACTCTGTAAGGTCCTGGTAGGTTGTCATTGCGTGACCCCCAGCCCATCTAACTGCTGAGGTGCTGTTGGCCACTCGTAGGCACTACAGGGACCAGGAGTTGTCTGTAGAAGGCTTTCCTCCCACTGATACAACCCAGATTTCTGCTATGTCGGTCTAAGTCTGTAAGGTGAGTTGACCTGTGCTAAGCTAAGATTGCTGGACTTTCTTGAGTCTCAGCTTGTTTTCCGGTGAACTTGGGAATGTTACTGCATTACAGCTTCACATAGACGTTCCAACTTTTCCCGTTAGCTCCGTCTTTCACTCTTCTTGATTGACCTAAGGTGAAGGTCTATGTTTGGTTAGCATCATTTGTGACACAGGATACAACCTTTGCGGCTGACTGTGGGCTGTAGATCTGTCTGGGGTGCTTCCCGTGACCCAGAAGGATAAACAGCTCAGGAATGAATGAATGAATGAGTAATTGTGTATGTTAGGCTAATTTGCTTCGTGTGGTAACTTCGTAGGCTAAGGGGACAGTTTGTGTTACCTGGCTGTCTGATACAAAGGACTGGAGGTCAGCGAGGGAGATGAATGGGGTGAAGGCTCCGATATTCTTGGAGAACCAGGCAGTGGAGCTCAGAAGGGGATCTGAAGCACTGTAGCAGCGGGGGCTTCCATCTACACGACATATATACACAGGTCAGTATACGTATAAGAACCGCACAGCGTCCTCTCAGCACAGATGGACCAACTGAAAGCTGTACGTACTGCTGCTCTTCAGATACGCCTTAATGGAGCTGTACACGTCCGCTCGGGTGAAATCAGTGCCTGAGTAGGTGTAGTTCCCCAGGATTGAAACCCTGCACATACAAACCACTCATTAGTAACTTCCCTGAACCACACTCATTATCAACAGAGCAGCTGCACCCAGAAGGAGGTGTGGGAGTGCAGGTGTGTGGGGAAGGAGGATAAAGGGGACCAGGATCAATAACTGGTGATAAATTTAGACTGATATGATCAATATTTGTTGAGCTACACATACAGAAGTCTGTCTCCCAGTATGGCGTCGGGCCGCCATGTTTGCTAACCCAACACGGCAGACGTCTCGGTATGGAGCTGTAGAGGTTCCTAATGGTGTCCTGTGATACTCCATCCCATCCAGCTTGAACATCCTCACACAGTTCCTGCAGATGGTGCGGTAGGGGTGGAGGTGGAGGGACACCAGGTCTTCTGGACGTGTGACAACAGACCGTCCATCTTGGTGCTGACCACGGTGCCTCCACACACGGATTCGTTGGGCGTCTCCACCAAGACTAAAGCGGGACTCGTCACTGAAGATGACCCGCTGCCATTCTGAGTCCCTCCATGACAGTCTGGTACGACACCACTGCAGTCTTTGGTGACGGTGACGTGGTGTTAAGGACAGTCGTGGTAACGGTCTGTGTGCATGTAGTCCTGCGTGGTGCAGCCGTCTGCCGATGGTGCTGCACTAACAGGAGGACTCATGGAGGACACCACTGCTCGCTGGAGGTCTGTAATGGTGGTGTTGGGTCATTCAGGTACAGAGATAAGACCCGTCCTTGCCTACGTCACATGCATGTCTCACCATGTCAAACCTACACACCATGTCTCACTCCTGTGGGTCGATTCCTTCTGGGTGCAGCTGTCAGTGATTTTAGAGCATCTTATTGTTTCTAGTGATTGGACCAAGACTCACAGTCTCCTGTAGGACAGGCAGGAGGCGCCGCTGAGCTGGGTGGGGTTGATGACCTTAGAGCTGAGGTAGGGGAGGTACCGAGGCAGTGCCACATCAAACCACTGATCCACCTCCACCGGAGACGACGCACTGAGAACGCTAGGCCACACGCACTCCAGTGTCTGCCTGCCCACGGCTTCAGATACAATCAGCTCCTGCACAGAGGACCAGAGGGAGGAGAATAAGAGAGATGGACACCTACACATGGGAAGCTGTAGAAATGACTGGCGGGACTAAAAGGGTAGAGTGAGACAGGTGGGATGACCACAGGTGTACCTTCTTCAGGTACTCGGCGGTCCTGTTGTAGTTGTTGAAGAGTGTGCAGAGGTCTGCCAGGTTCTTCACTGTGTTTGTCATGTTCAGGAAGTTGCTCAGGGTTTCTGGAGGGATGGTGCCCAACAGCTACAGAACAGGAAGGAGAGAAGCTCAGTCATTACAGGGCGAGAGAGAGAGAGAGAGAGAGAGAGAGAGAGAGAGAGAGAGAGAGAGAGACGTCCTGTCACCAGCATGGAGAAGTCTCCAAAGCAAATTAATAACAGTACTGACTGTATGGACAACTAGGGGTCTCGCTGAATCCCCCTTACATTCTATACTCTTTACAGTGATCCACTCTGCTGTACGAGGACCATTACAGTGATCCACTCTGCTGTAAGACCATTACAGTGATCCACTCTGCTGTGAGAGGACCATTACAGTGATCCACTCTGCTGTGAGAGGACCATTACAGTGATCCACTCTGCTGTGAGAGGACCATTACAGTGATCCACTCTGCTGTGAGAGGACCATTACAGTGATCCACTCTGCTGTAAGACCATTACAGTGATCCACTCTGCTGTAAGAGGACTGTTACAGTGATCTACTCTGCTGTAAGAGGACTGTTACAGTGATCCACTCTGCTGTAAGAGGACTGTTACAGTGATCCACTCTGCTGTAAGAGGACTGTTACAGTGATCCACTCTGCTGTAAGAGGACTGTTACAGTGATCCACTCTGCTGTAAGAGGAGCGTTACAGTGATCCACTCTGCTGTAAGACCATTACAGTGATCCACTCTGCTGTACGAGGACCATTACAGTGATCCACTCTGCTGTAAGACCATTACAGTAATCCACTCTGCTGTACGAGGACCGATACAGCGATCCACTCTGCTGTAAGAGGACCATTACAGTGATCCACTCTGCTGTAAGACCATTACAGTGATCCACTCTGCTGTACGAGGACCGTTACAGTGATCCACTCTGCTGTAAGACCATTACAGTGATCCACTCTGCTGTACGAGGACCATTACAGTGATCCACTCTGCTGTAAGACCATTACAGTAATCCACTCTGCTGTACGAGGACCGATACAGCGATCCACTCTGCTGTAAGAGGACCATTACAGTGATCCACTCTGCTGTAAGAGGACCGTTACAGTGATCCACTCTGCTGTAAGAGGACCGATACAGCGATCCACTCTGCTGTAAGAGGACAGTTACAGTGATCCACTCTGCTGTACAAGGACCATTACAGTGATCCACTCTGCTGTAAGACCATTACAGTGATCCACTCTGCTGTAAGAGGACTGTTACAGTGATCCACTCTGCTGTAAGAGGACTGTTACAGTGATCCACTCTTCTGTAAGAGGAGCGTTACAGTGATCCACTCTGCTGTAAGAGGAGCGTTACAGTGATCCACTCTGCTGTAAGAGGATCGTTCAGTGATCCACTCTGCTGTAAGAGGACTGTTACAGTGATCCACTCTGCTGTAAGACCATTACAGTGATCCACTCTGCTGTAAGACCATTACAGTGATCCACTCTGCTGTACAAGGACCATTACAGTGATCCACTCTGCTGTAAGACCATTACAGTGATCCACTCTGCTGTAAGATGACAGTTACAGTGATCCACTCTGCTGTACGAGGACCATTACAGTGATCCACTCTGCTGTAAGACCATTACAGTGATCCACTCTGCTGTACGAGGACCATTACAGTGATCCACTCTGCTGTAAGACCATTACAGTGATCCACTCTGCTGTAAGATGACTGTTAGAGTGATCCACTCTGCTGTAAGAGGACCATTACAGTGATCCACTCTGCTGTAAGAGGACCATTACAGTGATCCACTCTGCTGTAAGACCATTACAGTGATCCACTCTGCTGTAGGAGGACTGTTAGAGTGATCCACTCTGCTGTAAGAGGACCATTACAGTGATCCACTCTGCTGTAAGAGGACCGATACAGTGATCCACTCTGCTGTAAGAGGACCGTTACAGTGATCCACTCTGCTGTAAGAGGACCATTACAGTGATCCACTCTGCTGTGAGAGGACCGTTACAGTGATTCACTCTGCTGTAAGAGGACCGATACAGTGATCCACTCTGCTGTAAGAGGACAGTTACAGTGATCCACTCTGCTGCAAGAGGACCGTTACAGTGATTCACTCTGCTGTAAGAGGACAGTTACAGTGATCCACTCTGCTGTAAGAGGACAGTTACAGTGATCCACTCTGCTGCAAGAGGACAGTTACAGTGATCCACTCTGCTGTAAGAGGACAGTTACAGTGATCCACTCTGCTGCAAGAGGACTGTTACAGTGATCCACTCTGCTGTAAGAGGACCGATACAGTGATCCACTCTGCTGTAAGAGGACAGTTACAGTGATCCACTCTGCTGCAAGAGGACTGTTACAGTGATCCACTCTGCTGTGAGAGGACTGTTACAGTGATCCACTCTGCTGCAAGAGGACTGTTACAGTGATCCACTCTGCTGTGAGAGGACTGTTACAGTGATCCACTCTGCTGTGAGAGGACTGTTACAGTGATCCACTCTGCTGTGAGAGGAACTGTGTCGGCCTCAGATAGAAAAGGTTGAACTTAAATTTCCTCAAATGATAAAAAGCTACATTAGTGACCGTGTTTACATGTGGGATGAAGCAGAGCTCAGAGTCTAAGATCATACACAGGGTTCCTACTTCAGGCTTGGCATTAGCAGCTAAAGAACCTAGTCTGTCGTGAAGCATTGCTCTCAGAGTTTTAGTATAAAGAACGTGGATGTAAGTACCTCTTGACGTCGGCTGGCTGGGATGATGGACAAGAAGCCACCCAGGTCAGGAAGTTCATAACCATAGAAGTATCCCACGATGAAGTTGTAGAAGTTCCCACCTTGATAGCAGTCCAAACCTTTCGGACCTGCAGAGCATTAAACACCAAACCCAGTCTGAACCGTGTGGTCGTATTTAAATATTTACAGCTGACAATCTATGAGCTTGAGGTCGCGTGTTGTACCAGCGAGGAGCTGTTGGATGTTTTTTTGGATTTCTGCCCGTATGTTGCTGTTGAACGAGGATCCCAGGAATCCCAGAGATTCCAGTCTGCTCACAGAACAGAAAAAAGTTTGTCAGGTTAGACAATGATAAAAACGCTACTTCCTCTTTCAGAGTTTACATGAGCCCAGCTTAAACGATCAGCCGAAACCAAACCCTGCGTTTAAATCTGCTCCATTATAAAACTGGGATTCGTACGCTGTCTTGATGAGATTGCAGTTCCGGCCTCTGATGATGTTAAAGAATGGCGCTACATCTGCGACGGACATGCTGGAGAGGAGGGGCTGAAGTCGCTCATTCACCCAGGTCCGCACTTCCGAATCAGGCAATGCTGCAGAGAATTGTTCACCTCTCGCCAGAACGCCATGGAGGAAGGCTCCCTTTACCTCCAGGGAGTACGCTGATGAGTTTCCCTGAGATTTCACCACACACAGAAAAAGATCAGGACTGCATATAGAAACATCCACAAGCTGAAGTAAAGCACGGTCTACACCTAACAGCCAGCGGGTTTGGTGGAACCCCAGCCGCCACATCTGCATGTGCTTACTGAACATCTCAATACAAAACCAAGGAAGAGGCTGGGGAACGCTTCCATCCAGCCACATGTATCATCCAGCATTCATACATAGGTATTAGTCATATATCTATATTTTATATAATAAAAAAAAAAATATATATATATATATATATATATATATATATACGGTATATAGAGTTGTGTAGTGCCAGGATGTAACTACTATATTTACAATAAACAGTTAAGTATTTAAGTCACACACTGAAATATGTGCTTACAGTAGTGATGTACTTTACTAAACGGTATACTTTAAGTATGTACCTCACTATGTACTTAAATACATACTTACTGTAGTATAAGTCACTTATCGCCGCTGATCAAAGAAAAACATGTATCTCCGTTTTTGTGGATTTGTACTTTTCTGCATCGTTTGAGCAGCTGCTGTTTACACTGTGTGGGAATTTCATAATGAATGGACCAACAGAAATGACTCATAACTGCTCGGAAAGACGTCTGGTACCATTGACGTCCATTAGAAGTAAATGAGGTTTTTGGCCTCTCCTGTAAAGTTGTTATTTTGGAGATACCTGGATTCCTTTGGACAGTGACGATATGTATATGGATCAATATGTATTTCTATAGTGCTTTTTACAGCTCAAAGCAGCTTAATAGAAAATCAGTTTATAGAAAGGACAATAAAAACACATGTATGTATGTATGTATGATGTGTATGTATGTATGTATGATGTGTATGTATGTATGTATGATGTGTATGTATGTATGTATGATGTGTATGTATGATGTGTATGCGTATCATATATATGGAGGCGGAAATGTAATAAATAAAACCAGGTTCTTAAAACGTGTGTTTTGCACTTAGGAATGAAAAAATATACTTATTATACTACATATAATCATTAGTGCTATTAAACATAAACTTATATAGAACTAACTGCACTATTTATGACACCATTATGATTCAGTTAAATACACTTAAGTACATATTAAAGTACATTTTAATTGGTGAGGCAAATCGTCCTCTGAGTGGAGAGATTTTGAGCCACTTTGTGCCATTTGTTATTTTCAGGAATTTGTATTCTGCATTTAACCCATCCGTGAAGTGAAACACCCACACACACACTAGGGGGCAGTGAGCACACTTGCCCGGAGAGGTGGGCAGCCCTATCCACAGCCCAGGGAGCAGTTGGGGGTTAGGTGCCTTGCTCAAGGGCACCTCAGTCGTTACTGTCAGCTCAGGGAATCGAACCGGCAACCCTCCGGTCACAAGGCTGGTTCCCTAACCTCCAGCCCACGACTGCACACCCTGTTCCACATTTAGTTAAAGTAGATATTGACATACAAGTTTTTTCCACAGGGTTGATTAACCACAAGGCTTGGATGAACTGTGAACTATGTCTGCACATCAAGAGAACTGGGAATGTGATTTCGAGACCAGAGGAGTGGCCAGGTACCCTGATTTTTGGAGAGACGATGTCGAAAAAGGAGGCCAACTCGGTCGGGCCGACAGCCGCCATCACGGTGTTTACATCCTGAGGACCTTTGAGTCGAGACGGGTCGGAGCAGAGCTCTGCCAACTGGGACGAAGTTAGAACCTGGGCTGCATTCACCTGGGAGAGAGCGAGAGAGAGAGAGAGATAGAGAGAGAGGGAGGGAGAGAGAGGGGAGAGAGGAGAGAGACAGGGAGGGAGAGAGAGGGGAGAGAGGAGAGAGACAGGGAGGGAGAGAGAGGGGAGAGAGGGAGGGAGAGAGAGAGAGAGCGAGAGAGAGAGAGAGAGAGAGAGAGAGAGGGAGGGAGAGAGAGAGGGAGAGAGAGAGAGAGAGAGAGAGAGAGAGAGAGAGAGAGAGAGGGAGAGAGAGAGGAGGTGAGAACCAGTAATGCTCGTCTGTACGAGAGCAGAACACGAGCAGTGAACTCTAGAACCAGCTAACTGTAGCCAGCAAAGCTAATTAGCTAAATGAGAGCCCCCCACATCCGCCCCCACCCCCAAACGCCGGCTGTTACTCACTCCATTGAAGTCGTTCTTCAGACGGATGAAATCGGAAAAGGAGGCGGAGCTCCTGAACTGCCCAAAATTCTTCACCAGCCAGTCGGAGTCGTTCAGCGCCTGGACGCATCGGTGACCTGAAACACCAGAGGACGTTACACAGTCCGTCACCGCCGGGAGTGCTGGACCAATCCGAGCGGAGAGTCTCAGTACTACCTCCCGTCTACAGTTCTAGACTCAATTATCTAGAACAGTGAGACACCAGTCCCACATCTAACACTCTTACGGTACCTGTGAGGAAGGGCAGGACGAAGTCTCGGATGACGGACGATGTCTGGTTCTCTGACATGGACTGTCCTCGGGAACTAAGGGCTTTGATCCTAGATTAGACGAGAAGAGATCAGATGCTGCGATGGACCGAAGAACCTCCGGCCAGGAAAACCATCTGGAATGTTCTACAGCTCCACGGGCCATACTTACACAGCTTGATAGGCCTCACAGCTGAAGTTCTTAGAACCCAGATTGGAGAGGAAGTCTGCGGACACGGACGGCAGGAAAGGTCCGATCCTGGTTTGGAACCACTCGCTGATGAAAGGGGCATCCGTGAGCTGTGTGGCGGTGAAGTTGTTGACTATCACCTCCCCGACGGCATCAAGGAAGGACGAGTCTGGCAGACCGACGCTGGAGATCTACAAGAGATGGTGGATACCTCAGGGCACAGCTCCACCCGAACGTTTAGGATTCAGAGCAGTACCAGAACACGTCCCGTACCTTGTAGGAGTACTTCAGCGCTTCCTGGAGGGGTGCTGCAAACGTCCGGAGGAACAGCTTCCAGGCCTCTCTGGAGGAGCCCCCAGGCTTTGCCAGCTTGCATGTCAGTAGTGTGAGGAGATCGTCGGAGGACAGAGCGGCGACCGTAGGAGGCTGGAACATACAGGAGGGAGCGGTTACAGGGCTGGCAGTCGGCTACGTAAGAGCTCCGACCTCCGAATGGGAGAACACTCACAGATAAGCAGGTGTAGTCAGAGTCGCTGAAGCTGCAGAGAACCGCAGACACGTTTCCGAAGGACTGCTTAGCCTCGAGGACGTAACTAGGAGAAAATAATTAGATTAATATTCATACTCTCTGTTCATCTTTTCATCTACTTCAAATCCAACAACCAGAAACTCACCTGTTTACACCCTGGCACGCGGTCTGTGGTGCCACTGTGGTGGTGTCACTGACGGTGTTAGTAGTGGTGGTGTCACTGATACCAGAGGACATTCCAGCAGTGGGGGTGGTGGTGATGGTGTTGGTAATAGTGCTGGGAGTGACTGTGGTGGTGTGGCCTGCAGTGGTGGCACTGACGGTGTTAGTAGTGGTGGTGTCACTGATACCAGAGGACATTCCAGCAGTGGGGGTGGTGGTGATGGTGTTGGTAATAGTGCTGGGAGTGACTGCGGTGGTGGTACTGACTGGTGAAATGGTGGTGGCAGTTGGGGTACTTGCAGTCGTGTCAACACTAGCAGTGGGAGCGACTGTGGTGACCGTGGTGGTGCGGTCTGCAGTGGTGGCACTGACGGTGTTGCCAGGATTCCCAGATATGGTGGTGACGGTTGGGGTGCTTGTAGTGGTGTCAACACTGGTAGTGGGAGCGACTGTGGTGGTGTGGCCTGCGGTGGTGGCACTGACGGTGTTAGTAGTGGTGGTATTACTGATACTACCTGAGGAGATTCCAGCAGTGATGGTGGTGATGGTGTTGGCAGTGGTTGGTGCAGCAGTTGGAGCAGTAGTATAAATGAGATTCCCATTGGTAGAACTGACACTAGTGCTGTGAACACTGATGGTGTTAGCAGTGGTGTCTGCAGTAGTGATCACTGTAGCATCACGCGTAGTAGTGACACTGGCGGTGGTGGTAGTGATGTTAAAGGTGGTGGCAGTGGTGTTGCCAACAGGTCTGGCAGTGACAGTGCTGTTAGCACTAACGGTGGTAGCATTGTGAAAGGCAGCAGTGGTATTGGCAGTAGTTGGTGCAGCAGTTGGAGCTGTAGTATAGGTAAGACTCCCATTTGTAAAGTTGACATGGGTGCTGTAACTACTGACACTGGTAGCAGTGGTGTTGGCAGCAGAGACTGTTGTAACATCATGGCTAACGGAAACACCAGCTGAAGTAATGTTAGTTGCTTTAGAGTCAATGGTTTCAGTGTTCATGGCAGCAGTGGTACTAACTTCTGTGGTGTTTTCGGTGGGTGTGGTTGTGGCGCCCACTTCTGAGGTCATAGAGCTTTCAGTGGGGGTGGTACTGGTACTCACTTCTGTGGTGGTAGAACTTTCAATGATGGTGGTACTGGTACTCACTTCTGTGGTGGTAGAACTTTCAGTGGGAGTGGTACTGGTACTCACTTCTGTGGTGGTAGAACTTTCAATGATGGTGGTACTGGTACTCACTTCTGTGGTGGTAGAAGTTTCAGTTGGAGTGGTACTGATACTCACTTCTGTGGTGGTAGAACTATCAGTGGGAGTGGTACTGGTACTCACTTCTGTGGTGGTAGAACTATCAGTGGGGGTGGTACTGGTACTCACTTCTGTGGTGGTAGAACTATCAGTGGGGGTGGTACTGGTACTCACTTCTGTGGTGGTAGAACTATCAGTGGGAGTGGTACTGGTACTCACTTCTGTGGTGGTAGAACTTTCAATGATGGTGGTACTGGTACTCACTTCTGTGGTGGTAGAACTTTCAGTTGGAGTGGTACTGGTACTCACTTCTGTGGTGGTAGAACTATCAGTGGGAGTGGTACTGGTACTCACTTCTGTGGTGGTAGAACTATCAGTGGGGGTGGTACTGGTACTCACTTCTGTGGTGGTAGAACTATCAGTGGGGGTGGTACTGGTACTCACTTCTGTGGTGGTAGAACTATCAGTGGGGGTGGTACTGGTACTCACTTCTGTGGTGGTAGAACTTTCAATGATGGTGGTACTGGTACTCACTTCTGTGGTGGTAGAGGTTTCAGTGGGAGTGGTACTGGTACTCACTTCTGTGGTGGTAGAACTTTCAATGATGGTGGTACTGGTACTCACTTCTGTGGTGGTAGAACTTTCAGTTAGAGTGGTACTGGTACTCACTTCTGTGGTGGTAGAACTATCAGTGGGGGTGGTACTGGTACTCACTTCTGTGGTGGTAGAACTATCAGTGGGAGTGGTACTGGTACTCACTTCTGTGGTGGTAGAACTATCAATGGGAGTGGTACTGGTACTCACTTCTGTGGTGGTAGAACTATCAGTGGGAGTGGTACTGGTACTCACTTCTGTGGTGGTAGAACTTTCAGTGGGAGTGGTACTGGTACTCACTTCTGTGGTGGTAGAACTTTCAGTGGGGGTGGTACTGGTACTCAGCTCTGTGGTGGTAGAACTTTCGGTGGTGGTGGTACTGGTACTAATTTTAGTGGTAGCACTTTCAGTGGAGGAGGTACTGGTACCCACTTCTGTGGTGGTAGAACTTTCAGTGGGAGTGGTACTGGTACTCACTTCTGTGGTGGTAGAACTTTCAATGGGAGTGGTACTGGTACTTACTTCTGTGGTGGTAGAACTTTCAGTTGGAGTGGTACTGGTACCCACTTCTGTGGTGTTAGAACTTTCAGTGGCAGTGGTACTGGTACTCACTTCTGTGGTGGTAGAACTTTCAATGATGGTGGTACTGGTACTCACTTCTGTGGTGGTAGAACTCTCAGTGGGAGTGGTACTGGTACTCACTTCTGTGGTGGTAGAACTTTCAGTGGCAGTGGTACTGGTACTCACTTCCGTGGTGGTAGAACTTTCAATGGGAGTGGTACTGGTACTCACTTCTGTGGTGGTAGAACTTTCAGTTGGAGTGGTACTGGTACCCACTTCTGTGGTGGTAGAACTTTCAGTGGCAGTGGTACTGGTACTCACTTCTGTGGTGGTAGAACTTTCAATGGGAGTGGTACTGGTACTTACTTCTGTGGTGGTAGAACTTTCAGTTGGAGTGGTACTGGTACCCACTTCTGTGGTGTTAGAACTTTCAGTGGGGGTGGTACTGGTACTCACTTCTGTGGTGGTAGAACTTTCAATGATGGTGGTACTGGTACTCACTTCTGTGGTGGTAGAACTCTCAGTGGGAGTGGTACTGGTACTTACTTCTGTGGTGGTAGAATTATCAGTGGGAGTGGTACTGGTACCCACTTCTGTGGTGGTAGAACTTTCAATGGGAGTGGTACTGGTACTCACTTCTGTGGTGGTAGAACTCTCAGTGGGAGTTGTACTGGTACTTACTTCTGTGGTGGTAGAATTATCAGTGGAGGTGGTACTGGTACTCACTTCTGTGGTGGTAGAACTTTCAATGATGGTGGTACTGGTACTCACTTCTGTGGTGGTAGAACTTTCAGTGGGAGTGGTACTGGTACTCACTTCTGTGGTGGTAGAACTCTCAGTGGGAGAGGTAATGGTACTCACTTCTGTGGTGGTAGAACTTTCAGTGGGAGTGGTACTGGTACTCACTTCTGTGGTGGTAGAACTTTCAGTGGGAGTGGTACTGGTACTCACTTCTGTGGTGGTAGAACTATCAATGGGGGTGGTACTGGTGCTCACTTCTGTGGTGGTAGAACTTTCAGTGGGAGTGGTACTGGTACTCAGCTCTGTGGTGGTAGAACTTTCAATGAGGGTGGTACTGGTACTCACTTCTGTGGTGTTAGAATTATCAGTGGGGGTGGTACTGGTACTCACTTCTGTGGTGGTAGAACTATCAGTGGGAGTGGTACTGGTACTCACATCTGTGGTGGTAGAACTATCAGTGGGGCTCGTAGTGGTGCTCACTTCTGTGGTGGCAGAACTTTCGGTGGTGGTGGTACTAGTACTTAGCTCTGTGGTGGCAGAACTTTCGGTGGTGGTGGTAGTGACATTTACTTCCAGGTTTCTCGGATCATTACTGGTTGTGGTACTGGGATTCAGTTGAGTGGAGGTCGAACTTTCCATGGGGGTGGGACTGGTGTTCAGTTCCATGGTGGTCAAAGTTTCAGTAGTGGTGGTACTGGTACTCATTTCAGTCGTAGCACTTTCAATGGAGGAGGTACTGGTACCCACTTCTGTGGTGGTAGAACTATCAGTGGGGGTGGTACTGGTACTCACTTCTGTAGCGGCAGAACTTTCAATAGGGGTGGTACTGGTACTCACTTCTGTGGTGGTAGAACTCTCAGTGGGAGTGGTACTGGTACTCACTTCTGTGGTTGTAGAACTTTCAGTGGGGGTGGTACTGGTACTCACTTCTGTGGTGGTAGAACTTTCAGTGGGAGTGGTACTGGTACTCACTTCTGTGGTGGTAGAACTATCAGTGGGAGTGGTACTGGTACTCACTTCTGTGGTGGTAGAACTTTCAGTGGGAGTGGTACTGGTACTCAGCTCTGTGGTGGTAGAACTTTCAGTTGGAGTGGTACTGGTACTCACTTCTGTGGTGGTAGAACTTTCAGTGGGAGTGGTACTGGTACTCACTTCTGTGGTGGTAGAACTATCAGTGGGGCTCGTAGTGGTACTCACTTCTGTAGCGGCAGAACTTTCAATAGGGGTGGTACTGGTACTCACTTCTGTGGTGGTAGAACTCTCAGTGGGAGTGGTACTGGTACTCACTTCTGTGGTGGTAGAACTCTCAGTGGGAGTGGTACTGGTACTCACTTCTGTGGTGGTAGAACTTTCAGTGGGAGTGGTACTGGTAGTCAGCTCTGTGGTGGTAGAACTATCAGTGGGAGTGGTACTGGTACTCACTTCTGTGGTGGTAGAACTTTCAGTAGGAGTGGTACTGGTACTCACTTCTGTGGTGGTAGAACTTTCAGTGGGAGTGGTACTGGTACTCACTTCTGTGGTGGTAGAACTATCAGTGGGAGTGGTACTGGTACTCACTTCTGTGGTGGTAGAACTTTCAGTAGGAGTGGTACTGGTACTCACTTCTGTGGTTGTAGAACTTTCAGTGGGGGTGGTACTGGTACTCACTTCTGTGGTGGTAGAACTATCAGTGGGAGTGGTACTGGTACTCACTTCTGTGGTGGTAGAACTTTCAGTGGGAGTGGTACTGGTACTCAGCTCTGTGGTCGTAGAACTATCAGTGGGAGTGGTACTGGTACTCACTTCTGTGGTGGTAGAACTTTCAGTGGGAGTGGTACTGGTACTCACTTCTGTGGTGGTAGAACTTTCAGTGGGAGTGGTACTGGTACTTACTTCTGTGGTGGTAGAATTATCAGTGGGGGTGGTACTGGTACTCACTTCTGTGGTGGTAGAACTTTCAGTGGGAGTGGTACTGGTACTCACTTCTGTGGTTGTAGAACTTTCAGTGGGGGTGGTACTGGTACCCACTTCTGTGGTGGTAGAACTTTCAGTGGGAGTGGTACTGGTACTCACTTCTGTGGTGGTAGAACTTTCAGTGGGAGTGGTACTGGTACTCACTTCTGTGGTGGTAGAACTTTCAGTGGGAGTGGTACTGGTACTCACTTCTGTGGTGGTAGAACTTTCAGTGGGAGTGGTACTGGTACTCACTTCTGTGGTGGTAGAACTTTCAGTGGGAGTGGTACTGGTACTCACTTCTGTGGTGGTAGAACTTTCAGTGGGAGTGGTACTGGTACTCACTTCTGTGGTGGTAGAACTTTCAGTGGGAGTGGTACTGGTACTCACTTCTGTGGTGGTAGAACTATCAGTGGGGGTGGTACTGGTACTCACTTCTGTGGTGGTAGAACTTTCAGTGGGAGTGGTACTGGTACTCACTTCTGTGGTGGTAGAACTATCAGTGGGGGTGGTACTGGTACTCACTTCTGTGGTGGTAGAACTTTCAGTGGGAGTGGTACTGGTACTCACTTCTGTGGTGGTAGAACTTTCAGTGGGAGTGGTACTGGTACTCACTTCTGTGGTGGTAGAACTTTCAGTGGGAGTGGTACTGGTACTCACTTCTGTGGTGGTAGAACTTTCAGTGGGAGTGGTACTGGTACTCACTTCTGTGGTGGTAGAACTATCAGTGGGGCTCGTAGTGGTACTCACTTCTGTAGCGGCAGAACTTTCAATAGGGGTGGTACTGGTACTCACTTCTGTGGTGGTAGAACTCTCAGTGGGAGTGGTACTGGTACTCACTTCTGTGGTTGTAGAACTTTCAGTGGGGGTGGTACTGGTACTCACTTCTGTGGTGGTAGAACTTTCAGTGGGGCTCGTAGTGGTACTCACTTCTGTGGTGGCAGAACTTTCGGTGGTGGTGGTAGTGACATTTACTTCCAGGTTTCTCGGATCATTACTGGTTGTGGTACTGGGATTCAGTTGAGTGGAGGTCGAACTTTCCATGGGGGTGGGACTGGTGTTCAGTTCCATGGTGGTCAAAGTTTCAGTAGTGGTGGTACTGGTACTCATTTCAGTCGTAGCACTTTCAATGGAGGAGCATAGCCGTCGGGGTAGGTACTGGTACCCACTTCTGTGGTGGTAAAACTATCAGTGGGGGTGGTACTGGTACTCACTTCTGTAGCGGCAGAACTTTCAATAGGGGTGGTACTGGTACTCACTTCTGTGGTGGTAGAACTCTCAGTGGGAGTGGTACTGGTACTCACTTCTGTGGTTGTAGAACTTTCAGTGGGGGTGGTACTGGTACTCACTTCTGTGGTGGTAGAACTTTCAGTGGGAGTGGTATTGGTACTCACTTCTGTGGTGGTAGAACTTTCAGTGGGAGTGGTACTGGTACTCACTTCTGTGGTGGTAGAACTTTCAGTGGGAGTGGTACTGGTACTCACTTCTGTGGTGGTAGAACTATCAGTGGGGCTCGTAGTGGTACTCACTTCTGTAGCGGCAGAACTTTCAATAGGGGTGGTACTGGTACTCACTTCTGTGGTGGTAGAACTCTCAGTGGGAGTGGTACTGGTACTCACTTCTGTGGTTGTAGAACTTTCAGTGGGGGTGGTACTGGTACTCACTTCTGTGGTGGTAGAACTTTCAGTGGGAGTGGTACTGGTACTCACTTCTGTGGTGGTAGAACTTTCAGTGGGAGTGGTACTGGTACTCACTTCTGTAGCGGCAGAACTTTCAATAGGGGTGGTACTGGTACTCACTTCTGTGGTGGTAGAACTATCAGTGGGAGTGGTACTGGTACTCACTTCTGTGGTGGTAGAACTTTCAGTAGGAGTGGTACTGGTACTCACTTCTGTGGTTGTAGAACTTTCAGTGGGGGTGGTACTGGTACTCACTTCTGTGGTGGTAGAACTTTCAGTGGGAGTGGTACTGGTACTCACTTCTGTGGTTGTAGAACTATCAGTGGGAGTGGTACTGGTACTCACTTCTGTAGCGGCCGAACTTTCAATAGGGGTGGTACTGGTACTCACTTCTGTGGTGGTAGAACTTTCAATGATGGTGGTACTGGTACTCACTTCTGTGGTGGTAGAACTCTCAGTGGGAGTGGTACTGGTACTCACTTCTGTGGAGGTAGAACTATCAGTGGGGGTGGTACTGGTACTCACTTCTGTGGTGGTAAAACTTTCAGTGGTAGTGGTATTGGTACTCACTTCTGTGGTGGTAGAACTATCAGTGGGAGTGGTACTGGTACTCACTTCTGTGGTGGTAGAACTTTCAGTAGGGGTGGTACTGGTACTCACATCTGTTGTGGCAGAACTATCAGTAGGGGTGATACTGGTACTCACTTCTGTGGTGGTAGAACTATCAGTGGGGGTGGTACTGGTACTCACTTCTGTGGTGGTAGAACTGTCAGTGGGGGTGGTACTGGTACTCACTTCTGTGGTGGTAGAACTTTCAGTGGGAGTGGTACTGGTACTCACTTCTGTGGTGGTAGAACTTTCAGTAGGGGTGGTACTGGTACTCACTTCTGTGGTGGTAGAACTTTCAGTGGGAGTGGTACTGGTACTCACTTCTGTGGTGGTAGAACTATCAGTGGGAGTGGTACTGGTACTCACTTCTGTTGTGGTAGAACTATCAGTGGGGGTGGTACTGGTACTCACTTCTGTGGTGGTAGAACTTTCAGTGGGAGTGGTACTGGTACTCAATTCTGTAGCGGCAGAACTTTCAATAGGGGTGGTACTGGTACTCACTTCTGTGGTGGTAGAACTTTCAGTGGGAGTGGTACTGGAACTCACTTCTGTGGTGGTAGAACTTTCAGTGGGAGTGGTACTGGTACTCAGCTCTGTGGTGGTAGAACTTTCAGTGGGAGTGGTACTGGTACTCAGCCCTGTGGTGGTAGAACTTTCAGTGGGAGTGGTACTGGTACTCAGCTCTGTGGTGGTAGAACTTTCTGTGGGAGTGGTACTGGAACTCACTTCTGTGGTGATAGAACTTTCAGTGGGAGTGGTACTGGTACTCAGCTCAGTAGTGGTAGAACTTTCTGTGGGAGTGGTACTGGCACTCACTTCTGTTGTGGTAGGACCCACTGTGGGGGTGGTACTGGTACTCCCTTCTGTCATGGTAGACCCTTCAGTGGGTGTGGTACTGGTACTCACTTCTGTGGTGTTAGAATTTTCAGTAGTGCTCGTACTGGCACTCAATTCTGTGGAGGTAGAACTTTCAGTGGGGGTGGTACTGGTACTCAGCTCTGTGGTGGTAGAACTTTCAGTGGGAGTGGTACTGGTACTCAGCTCTGTGGTGGTAGAACCATCATTGGGGGTGGTACTGGTACTCAGCTCTGTGGTGGTAGAACTTTCAGTGGGGGTGGTACTGGTACTCAGCTCTGTGGTGGTAGAACTATCAGTGGGAGTGGTACTGGTACTCACTTCTGTGGTGGTAGAACTATCAGTGTGGGTGGTAGTAGTACTGACTTCTGTGGTGGTAGAACTCTCAGTGGGAGTGGTACTGGTACTCAGCTCTGTGGTGGTAGAACCCTCATTGGGGGTGGTACTGGTACTCACTTCTGTGGTGGTAGAACTTTCAGTAGGGGTGGTACTGGTATTCACTTCTGCAGTGGTAGAACTATCAGTGGGAGTGGTACTGGTACTCAGCTCTGTGGTGGTAGAACCCTCATTGGGGGTGGTACTTGTACTCACTTCTGTAGTGGTAGAACTTTCAGTGGGAGTGGTACTGGTATTCACTTCTGCAGTGGTAGAACTTTCAGTGGGAGTGGTACTGGTACTCAATTCTGTAGTGGTAGAACTTTCAGTAGGGGTGGTACTGGTACTCAGCTCTGTGGTGGTAGAACTATCAGTGGGGGTGGTACTGGTACTCACTTCTGCAGTGGTAGAACTTTCAGTGGGAGTGGTACTGGTACTCACTTCTGTGGTGGTAGAACTCTCAATGGGAGTTGTACTGGTACTCAGCTCTGTGGTGGTAGAACTATCAGTGGGAGTGGTACTGGTACTCACTTCTGTGGTGGTAGAACTCTCAGTGGGAGTGGTACTGGTACTCAGCTCTGTGGTGGTAGAACTATCAGTGGGGGTGGTACTGGTACTCAGCTCTGTGGTGGTAGAACTATCAGTGGGAGTGGTACTGGTACTCACTTCTGTGGTGGTAGAACTATCAGTGGGGGTGGTACTGGTACTCAGCTCTGTGGTGGTAGAACTATCAGTGGGAGTGGTACTGGTACTCAGCTCTGTGGTGGTAGAACTTTCAGTGGGGGTGGTACTGGTACTCACGCCTGTGGTGGTAGAACTATCAGTGGGAGTGGTACTGGTACTCAGCTCTGTGGTGGTAGAACTTTCAGTGGGAGTGGTACTGGTACTCACTTCTGTGGTAGTAGAACTATCAGTGGGAGTGGTACTGGTACTCAGCTCTGTGGTGGTAGAACTCTCAGTGGGAGTGGTACTGGTACTCAGCTCTGTGGTGGTAGAACTCTCAGTGGGAGTGGTACTGGTACTCAGCTCTGTGGTGGTAGAAATATCAGTGGGAGTGGTACTGGTACTCACTTCTGTGGTAGTAGAACTATCAGTGGGAGTGGTACTGGTACTCACTTCTGTGGTAGTAGAACTATCAGTGGGGGTGGTACTGGTACTCAGCTCTGTGGTGGTAGAACTCTCAGTGGGAGTGGTACTGGTACTCAGCTCTGTGGTGGTAGAACTATCAGTGGGAGTGGTACTGGTACTCAGCTCTGTGGTGGTAGAACTATCAGTGGGAGTGGTACTGGTACTCAGCTCTGTGGTGGTAGAACTCTCAGTGGGAGTGGTACTGGTACTCACTTCTGTGGTGGTAGAACTATCAGTGAGGGTGGTACTGGTACTCAGCTCTGTGGTGGTAGAACTATCAGTGGGAGTGGTACTGGTACTCAGCTCTGTGGTGGTAGAACTATCAATGGGGGTGGTACTGGTACTCACTTCTGTGGTGGTAGAACTATCAATGGGGGTGGTACTGGTACTCACTTCTGTGGTGGTAGAACTCTCAGTGGGAGTGGTACTGGTACTCACTTCTGTGGTAGTAGAACTATCAGTGGGGGTGGTACTGGTACTCACTTCTGTGGTGGTAGAACTATCAGTGGGAGTGGTACTGGTACTCACTTCTGTGGTGGTAGAACTATCAGTGGGGGTGGTACTGGTACTCACTTCTGTGGTGGTAGAACTATCAGTGGGAGTGGTACTGGTACTCATGCCTGTGGTGGTAGAACTATCAGTGGGAGTGGTACTGGTACTCGGCTCTGTGGTGGTAGAACTCTCAGTGGGAGTGGTACTGGTACTCAGCTCTGTGGTGGTAGAACTATCAGTGGGGGTGGTACTGGTACTCAGCTCTGTGGTGGTAGAACTATCAGTGGGAGTGGTACTGGTACTCAGCTCTGTGGTGGTAGAACTCTCAGTGGGAGTGGTACTGGTACTCAGCTCTGTGGTAGTAGAACTATCAGTGGGAGTGGTACTGGTACTCACTTCTGTGGTAGTAGAACTATCAGTGGGGGTGGTACTGGTACTCAGCTCTGTGGTGGTAGAACTTTCAGTGGGAGTGGTACTGGTACTCACTTCTGTGATGGTAGAACTCTCAGTGGGGGTGGTACTGGTACTCACGCCTGTGGTGGTAGAACTATCAGTGGGAGTGGTACTGGTACTCAGCTCTGTGGTGGTAGAACTCTCAGTGGGAGTGGTACTGGTACTCAGCTCTGTGGTGGTAGAACTCTCAGTGGGAGTGGTACTGGTACTCAGCTCTGTGGTGGTAGAACTCTCAGTGGGGGTGGTACTGGTACTCACGCCTGTGGTGGTAGAACTATCAGTGGGAGTGGTACTGGTACTCAGCTCTGTGGTGGTAGAACTCTCAGTGGGAGTGGTGCTGGTACTCAGCTCTGTGGTGGTAGAACTATCAGTGGGAGTGGTACTGGTACTCAGCTCTGTGGTGGTAGAACTCTCAGTGGGGGTGGTACTGGTACTCACTTCTGTGGTGGTAGAACTCTCAGTGGGGGTGGTACTGGTACTCACGCCTGTGGTGGTAGAACTATCAGTGGGAGTGGTACTGGTACTCACTTCTGTGGTGGTAGAACTATCAGTGGGAGTGGTACTGGTACTCACTTTTGTGGTGGTAGAACTTTCAGTGGGAGTGGTACTGGTACTCACTTCTGTGGTGGTAGAACTATCACTGGGGGTGGTACTGGTACTCACTTCTGTGGTGGTAGAACTATCACTGGGGGTGGTACTGGTACTCACTTCTGTGGTGGTAGAACTATCACTGGGGGTGGTACTGGTACTCAGCTCTGTGGTGGTAGAACTCTCAGTGGGGGTGGTACCGGTACTGACGCCTGTGGTGGTAGAACTATCAGTGGGAGTGGTACTGGTACTCACTTCTGTGGAGGTAGAACTATCAGTGGGGGTGGTACTGGTCCTCACTTCTGTGGTGATAGAACTATCACTGGGGGTGGTACTGGTACTCAGCTCTGTGGTGGTAGAACTCTCAGTGGGAGTGGTACTGGTACTCAGCTCTGTGGTGGTAGAACTCTCAGTGGGAGTGGTACTGGTACTCAGCTCTGTGGTAGTAGAACTATCAGTGGGGGTGGTACTGGTACTCAGCTCTGTGGTGGTAGAACTTTCAGTGGTTGTGGTACTGGTACTCAGCTCTGTGGTGGTAGAACTTTCAGTGGGAGTGGTACTGGTACTCAGCTCTGTGGTGGTAGAACCATCATTGGGGGTGGTACTGGTACTCAGCTCTGTGGTGGTAGAACTATCAGTGGGGGTGGTACTGGTACTCAGCTCTGTGGTGGTAGAACTCTCAGTGGGGGTGGTACTGGTACTCAGCTCTGTGGTGGTAGAACTTTCAGTGGGAGTGGTACTGGTACTCAGCTCTGTGGTGGTAGAACTTTCAGTGGTTGTGGTACTGGTACTCAGCTCTGTGGTGGTAGAACTTTCAGTGGGAGTGGTACTGGTACTCAGCTCTGTGGTGGTAGAACCATCATTGGGGGTGGTACTGGTACTCAGCTCTGTGGTGGTAGAGCTTTCAGTGGGGGTCGTACTGGTACTCAGCTCTGTGGTGGTAGAATTTTCGGTGGTGTTGCTACTAGTACTCACTTCTGTGGTGGTAGGTAGTTTCAGGTGGTGGTGCTACTAGTACTCATTTCTGTGGTGGTAGAAGTTATCAGTGGGAGTGGCTACTGGTACTCAGCTCTGTGGTGGTAGAACTTTCAGTGGGAGTGGTACTGGTACTCAGCTCTGTGGTGGTAGAACCATCATTGGGGGTGGTACTGATACTCGCTTCTGTCGTGGTAGAACCTTCAGTGGGAGTGGAACTGGTGCTCACCTCTGTGGTGGTGGTAGTTTCAGGGATATTGCTACTGGTACTCACTTCTGTGGTGGTGGTAGTTTCAGAGGTGGTGCTACTGGTACTCACTTCTGTGGTGGTAGAACCATAGTTTTGGGGGTGGTGGTACTGGTACTCACTTCTGTGGTGGTAGAACTTTCAGTGGGTGGTGCTACTAGTACTCATTACTGTGCTGGTGGTAGTTTCAGGGGGGGAGCTACTGGT
This sequence comes from Prochilodus magdalenae, assembly GCA_024036415.1. Classification (NCBI taxonomy): domain Eukaryota; kingdom Metazoa; phylum Chordata; class Actinopteri; order Characiformes; family Prochilodontidae; genus Prochilodus; species Prochilodus magdalenae. The sequence goes on from JAMWET010006531.1 coordinate 37,446, forward strand.
GCTCACTCCTGTGGTGGTAGAACTTTCAGGGGGAGTGCTACTGGTACTCACTTCTCTGTGGTGTGGGTAGAAGTTCTCAGTGGGGGTGGTACTGGTACTCACTTCTGTGGTAGTGGAAGTTTCAGTGGGAGTGGTACTGGTACTCTCAGCTCTGGTGGTGGTAGAACTTTCAGTGGGTGGTGGTACTGGTACTCAGCTTCTGTGGTGGTAGAAGTTTCAGTGGGGGTGGTGCTACTACTCTCACTTCTGTGGTGGTAGAAGTAGTTTCAGGGGTGGTGCTACTGGTACTCAATTCTGTTGTGGTAGAGCTCAGGGGGGGTGGTGCTACTGGTACTCAGCTCTGTGGTGGTAGAAGTTTCAGGTGTGGTGGTACTTGTACTCACTTCTGTGGTGGTAGGTAACTTTCAGGGGTGGTGCTACTGCTACTCACGTCTGTGGTGGTGGTAGTTTCAGGGATGGTGCTACTGATACTCAGTTCTGTGGTTGTGGTGGTAGTTTCATGGGTGGTGCTACTGGTGCTCACTTCTGGGGTAGTAGTACTATTTCAGGGGTGGTGCTACTGGTGCTCACTTCTGTGGTGGTCGTAGTGGTTACTTTCAGGGGTGGTGCTACTGGTGCTCACTTCTGTGGTGGTGGTAACTTTCAGGGGAGGGTGCTACTGGTACTCAGCTTCTGTGGTGGGTGGTAGGTAGTTTCAGGGGTGGGAGTGGTACTGGTACTCAGCTCTGTGGTGGTGGTAGTTTCAGGGGTGGTGCTACTGGTGCTCACTGCTGTGGTGGTGGTGGTATTAGTTTGAGTGATGGTGGTACTGGTACTCACTTCTGTGGTGGTAGAACTTTCAGTGGGAGTGGTACTGGTACTCAGCTCTGTGGTGGTGGTAGTTTCAGGGGTGGTGCTACTGGTGCTCACTTCTGTGGTGGTGGTGGTATTAGTTTCAGGGATGGTGCTACTGCTACTCACTTCTGCTACTTGGTGCTCCACTTCTGTGGTGGTGGTGGTATTAGTTTCAGGGATGGTGCTACTGCTACTCACTTCTGTGGTGGTGGTAGTTTCAGGGGTGGTGCTACTGATACTCACTTCTGTGGTGGTGGTAGTTTCAGGGGTGGTGCTACTGCTACTCACTTCTTTGGTGGTCGTAGTTTCAGGAGTGGTGCTACTGGTGCTCACTTCTGTGGTGGTGGTAGTTTCAGGGATGTTGCTACTGGTGCTCACTCCTGTGGTGGTGGTAGTTTCAGGGGTGGTGCTACTGTTGCTCACTTCTGGGGTGGTGGTAGTTTCATGGGTGGTGCTACTGGTGCTCACTTCTGTGGTGGTGGTAGTTTCAGGGGTGGTGCTACTGGTGCTCACTTCTGTGGTGGTGGTAGTTTCAGGGGTGGTGCTACTGGTGCTCACTTCTGTGGTGGTGGTAGTTTCAGGGGTGGTGCTACTGGTGCTCACTTCTGTGGTGGTGGTGGTAGTTTCAGGGGTGGTGCTACTGGTACTCACTTCTGTGGTGGTGGTAGTTTCAGGGGTGGTGCTACTGGTGCTCACTTCTGTGGTGGTGGTAGTTTCAGGGGTGGTGCTACTGGTACTCACTTCTGTGGTGGTGGTAGTTTCAGGGGTGGTGCTACTGGTACTCACTTCTGTGGTGTTGGTAATTTCAGGGGTGGTGCTGCTGGTAGTCGCTTGCGTGGTGGTGGTAGTTTCAGTAGTGTCCAGGCTGGTTCTTTCTGTGGTACTTGTAGCTGTATAGTGTTGTGGAGGTGAACACAGAAAGAATCAGTTAGTGGGGTGCTGAGAGGGGAACACTAGAACCTTTCCGAGGACGTAAGACAGAGGGAGGAACTGTACATGTACAGCACAGTCGCACGGTCAGTTACACCTGGGATGTCTGTGCTGCAGGGTGAAGCAGCCTGTTGTGTCTCGTGCATTAACAAGCCACACCAGGCACTTTGCTCAATCAACATACTGTGCTCAGTTCCAGCACGCTACCTCTATGTGCCCTCAGCAGCTTTCTGGCCTGATTGTGGAACCGTCTCCGGCCTGGTGGAGGTTCTGGGAACGCTCCAGGCCGGAATGTTTGGCTAGTTTGGACTATTTGTTAACAGCTCTAAATGAAATTTCTTGTTTTGAAGTTTACATCCTGCTTTGTGATCTCATTTCCTGACAGAGCTTGCTCCCTCCTTATTCTATTCTGTGGCTGAGGTGCCGCATCTGGAACCCTCTGCCTGCACAGCCTGCGGGACAGCCTGCGGGACAGCCTGCGGGACAGCCTGCGGGACAGCCTGCACTTTGAGCTATTCACTCCAGTGTTATTATAAAGAGCAACACATTCCACGCCATTCAGGACACACAGAGACTGCCTGTGATCTGGGCAGCTATGACTCAGGCATTGTTCTCAGGGTCTGAACTGTTTTCAGGGTGTACATGTTTTCAGGGTGTACATGTTTTCAGGGTGTAACTGTTTTCAGGGTCTGATCTGTTTTCAGGGTCTGATCTGTTTTCAGGGTCTAACTGTTCTCAGGGTCTGATCTGTTTTCAGGGTGTAACTGTTTTCAGGGTGTAACTGTTTTCAGGGTCCTAACTGTTTTCAGGGTGTAACTGTTTTCAGGGTGTAACTGTTTTCAGGATCTGAACTGTTTTCAGGGTGCAACTGTTTTCAGGGTGTAACTGTTTTCAGGGTCCTAACTGTTTTCAGGGTGCAACTGTTTTCAGGGTGTAACTGTTTTCAGGGTCCTAACTGTTTTCAGGGTGTAACTGTTTTCAGGGTCTTATCAGTTTGCAGGGTGTAACTGTTTTCAGGGTCTTAACTGTTTTCAGGGTGTAACTGTTTTCAGGGTGTAACTGTTTTCAGGGTCTGATCTGTTTTCAGGGTGTAACTGTTTTCAGGGTGTAACTGTTTTCAGGGTCTAACTGTTTTCAGGGTCTGATCTGTTTTCAGGGTCTAACTGTTTTCAGGGTGTAACTGTTTTCAGGGTGTACTGTTTTCAGGGTCTGATCTGTTTTCAGGGTGTAACTGTTTTCAGGGTCTGATCTGTTTTCAGGGTGTAACTGTTTTCAGGGTGTAACTGTTTTCAGGGTCTGAACTGTTTTCAGGGTGTAACTGTTTTCAGGGTCTGAACTGTTTTCAGGGTGTAACTGTTTTCAGGGTGTAATTGTTTTCAGGGTCTGAACTGTTTTCAGGGTGTGACTGTTTTCAGGGTGTAACTGTTTTCAGGGTGTAATTGTTTTCAGGATCTGAACTGTTTTCAGGGTGTAACTGTTTTCAGGGTGTAATTGTTTTTAGGGTGTAACTGTTTTCAGGGTGTAACTGTTTTCAGGGTCTGATCTGTTTTCAGGGTGTAACTGTTTTCAGGGTCTTAACTGTTTTCAGGGTCTTACCTGTTTTCAGGGTGTAACTGTTTTCAGGGTCTTAACTGTTTTCAGGGTCTTACCTGTTTTCAGGGTGTAACTGTTTTCAGGGTGTAACTGTTTTCAGGGTCTTAACTGTTTTCAGGGTCTTAACTGTTTTCAGAGTCTTACCTGTTTTCAGGGTGTAACTGTTTTCAGGGTGTAACTGTTTTCAGGGTCTTAACTGTTTTCAGGGTGTAACTGTTTTCAGGCTCTTAACTGTTTTCAGGGTGTAACTGTTTTCAGGGTCTGATCTGTTTTCTGTGTTTTCAGGGTCTGAACTGTTTTCAGGGTCGCTGTACTGAACTTAACTGTTTTCAAGGTGTAACTGTTTTCAGGATTGTTAAATCTGTTCGCAGGGTGTAACTGTTTTCAGGGTGTAATTGTTTTCAGGGTGTAACTGTTTTCAGGGTCCTAACTGTTTTCAGGGTGCAACTGTTTTCAGGGTGTAACTGTTTTCAGGGTGTAACTGTTTTCAGGATCTGAACTGTTTTCAGGGTGTAACTGTTTTTAGGGTCTTAACTGTTTTCAGGATCTGAACTGTTTTCAGGATCTGAACTGTTTTCAGGGTGTAACTGTTTTCAGGGTGTAATTGTTTTCAGGGTGTAACTGTTTTCAGGGTCCTAACTGTTTTCAGGGTGCAACTGTTTTCAGGGTGTAACTGTTTTCAGGGTGTAACTGTTTTCAGGGTCTGAACTGTTTTCAGGGTGTAACTGTTTTCAAGATCTGAACTGTTTTCAGGGTGTAACTGTTTTCAGGGTGTAACTGTTTTCAGGGTGTAACTGTTTTCAGGGTGTAACTGTTTTCAGGGTCTGATCTGTTTTCAGGGTGTAATTGTTTTCAGGGTCTTATCAGTTTTCAGGGTGTAACTGTTTTCAGGGTCTGATCTGTTTTCAGGGTCTGATCTCTTTTCAGGGTGTAACTGTTTTCAGGGTGTAACTGTTTTCAGGGTGTAACTGTTTTCAGGATCTGAACTGTTTTCAGGGTGTAACTGTTTTCAGGGTCCTAACTGTTTTCAGGGTCCTAACTGTTTTCAGGGTGTAACTGTTTTCAGGGTCTTATCAGTTTGCAGGGTCTGATCTGTTTTCAGGGTCCTAACTGTTTTCAGGGTGTAACTGTTTTCAGGATCTGAACTGTTTTCAGGGTGTAACTGTTTTCAGGGTCTGAACTGTTTTCAGGGTCTGAACTGTTTTCAGGGTGTAACTGTTTTCAGGGTCTGATCTGTTTTCAGGGTCTGATCTGTTTTCAGGGTCCTAACTGTTTTCAGGGTGTAACTGTTTTCAGGGTGTAACTGTTTTCAGGGTGTAAATGTTTTGAGGGTTTTCAGTTTTTTCAGGTCTGAACTGTTTTCTGTGAACTTTTTCAGGGTTTCAGGGTCTGATCTGTTTTCAGGGTGTAATTGTTTTCAGGGTCTTATCAGTTTTCAGGGTGTAACTGTTTTCAGGGTCTAAACTGTTTTCAGGGTGTAACTGTTTTCAGGGTGTAACTGTTTTCAGGGTCTGATCTGTTTTCAAGGTCCTAACTGTTTTCAGGGTGTAACTGTTTTCAGGATCTGAACTGTTTTCAGGGTGTAACTGTTTTCAGGGTGTAGATGTTTTCAGGGTCTGAACTGTTTTCAGGGTGTAACTGTTTTCAGGGTGTAACTGTTTTCAGGGTGTAATTGTTTTCAGGGTCTGAACTGTTTTC
>JAMWET010006531.1:50000-55000 GCA_024036415.1 Prochilodus magdalenae
TGACCCCTCAGTTACACCACAGCGTTAGGACAGTGACCTGTACAAGGTCAGGTCAGGAATGGAGTATGTGTGTTCAGTGTGCTTCAGGTATATAACTCCAATATACTGTAGCGTCTGTACGTGTTCCTCCCAGCATCAATCAAACCCAGAGAAAATCCCAGTGCACCCAGGGGACGCCGGTGTAGGCTGGTTAGTTCTATTCGGTTCTACGTGGTTCTATGTAAATCCTAAAGCCTGTAATTCTGAACACCTAGACTCTAAATGTGCAGAATGAGAGATCATCTTACCTGTGATCAGGTGTACAGGTGTGAATGAAGGAGGAGGCAGGTAGGAGATGCTGAAGTGAGAGCAGGGAGGGGCGGGGCTACTGCAGATTTACGCAGTGTCAGTCAGCCCGCCCTGCTGGACTCCACCCCCTCACCCTCAGGCCTTTTCTTTCAGCACCCACTCAGCAGCATCAACCTCTGTCACACTCACAGGTATGCCTGCACCACACATACAGGTTTTTCATACGTATACTATCAACTACAGCACCAACTTCTTTAAGTATATAAATATGAATTCCTGGTTTCAGTGAGTCAGGAAAATATCAGTCTTACAGGGTAATCCTAATGTTGGTGCATTTCGACCACATCCGAAACTAACCTGGTCATAGAGGAAGGGTGGATGGTCGCTTCTCGGCCGTTTGGGAGATCAAGTGTAGCATCTGTTCTCATCAGTTTAATATCTGATACATCCGCTACATGAGGACTACTCCTTTAAAAATTCCCCACTGTGGGATCAATAAAGGATTATCTCATCTTATGATGGAGGGAAGGGTAGATGATGGAGGGAAGGGTAGATGGGATGATAGAGGGAAGGGTAGTCCCTGCCCAATCCAGTCCCTGCCTGATCCAGTCCCTTCCTGATCCAGCCTCTGCCCGATCCAGCCTTTGCCCGATCCAGTCCCTGCCTGATCCAGTCCCGGCCCGATCCAGTTCCTGGAGAGGGAAGGGTAGATGGGATGATAGAGGGAAGGGTAGATCCAGTCCCAGCCCGATCCAGTCCCTGCACGATCCAGTCCCTACCTGATCCAGTCCCAGCCCGATCCAGTCTCTGCCCGATCCAGTCCAGTCATTGGATGATAGAGGAAAGGGTAGATCCAGACCCTTCCTGATCCCGTCCCTGTCCGATCCAGTCCCTGCCTGATCCAGCCTCTGCCTGATCCAGTCCCTACCCGATCCAGTCCCAGCCCGATCCAGTCCCTGCCCAATCCAGTCCCTGTCGATCCAACCTCTGCCTGATCCAGTCCCTTCCTGATCCAGATGGCGGCGCGTGTACAACGCGAGGCTCTGCGTCTCTCCAGTTTTGTCAAAATACTGGTTATTTACTTAATTATCTCCTGTATTTTCGCTCGAATCACTCGTGCGAACCATAGATACAACCGACAAACACTGCTTGAGATCTTTCACCACTGCAAAAACATCGTTCTGGATCATCCGTCCAACTTCGACGAGCTACCTCCAGAGCTAACCAGGACACCGAGTCTAGCCGAGCCATTCATTCCGACCGGAAGTACCCGGCGCCGGCGACGTGACCGTAAACAAAGACGGGGCAAGCGCGGAGGGCGGCGGGCGAAGCTAAGGCAAAATCCGTTTCGGCTGGCGCTACCTAGCATTTTCCTCGCCAATGTTCGGTCGTTGGTGAACAAGTTGGACGAACTAAAGATCTGGATCCTCACACAGAGAAGGCTCATGGACTGCAGTCTCATGATTTTCTCGGAAACATGGCTTAGCAGCGATGTTGCTAACAGCGTGGTGGAACTAAAAGGTCGCACTGTCTTCAGAGCCGACAGGTCAGCCATAGCTTCGGGAAAAAGCCGCGGTGGTGGTGTTTGCATTTATGTAAACAAAACATGGTGCAGGGACTCTGTCGTTGTTGACACCCACTGCTCCGCTGATCTGGAGTTCCTGATTATTAAGTGCAGACCTTTCTACATCCCACGAGAGCTTACTTGCATCGTTGTTGCTGCAGTTTATGTTCCTCCGGATGCTAATGCTAATGTGGCTATGAAAGACCTTTGTGCTGCTATTAGCAAACTGCAAACGAAGCACCCGGACGGAGCCTTTATTGTCGCTGGGGACTTTAACCACTCCAATCTGAGATCTGGTCTTCCAAAGTTTTACCAGAATGTCTCCTGCACAACAAGGGGAACAAAAACTTAGGATCATGTTTACACCAGTGTGGCTGATGCCTACAGAGCTACACCACTACCCCACCTGGGACAATCTGACCACCTTTCTTTGTTCCTGCTCCCCACATACACTCCAGTCATCAAACGTGTGAGACCCACAACAAGGTCTGTCAAGATCTGGAGGGAAGAGGCTGATTCATCCCTTCAGCACCAGCTCCAGCACACTGATTGGAGCGTATTTGCAGCCCAGGCCACCACGGACTCACACACAAACATTGACATTTACACAAACTCTGTCCTGAAACATATTAACAGCTGTGTGGACAGAGTGACCACCCACAAAACAATAAAAATCTTCCCAAATCAGAAGCCTTGGATGAACAGAGAGGTTTGCCTTCTGCTTAAAGCAAGAGATTCTGCCTACAGATCTGGTGACCAAGAGGCTTACAGCCTAGCCAGAGCCAACCTCAGAAGAGGCATCTCCAAGAAGAGCACTTCAACTCCTCTGACCCTCGGCGTATGTGGCAAGGCATACGCACAATAACTGACTACAAGCCGTCGAGCACTGCTCCCCACACCAACGGTGCCTCACTGTCTGATGAGCTAAACCATTTTTACGCTCACTTCGACAGAGGGAACAAGGTGATCTTCTCCAAGATGGACCTACCCCCAGGTGAGCAGCCACTCACTCTCTGCACCACTGACGTCTGCCACACTCTGCGCAGGGTGAGTGCTCGCAAGGCCGCAGGTCCAGATGAAGTACCGGGCCGTGTGCTTAAAGCTTGTGCTGAGCAGCTGGCTGGGGTCTTCACAGACATTTTCAACCTGTCTCTGGCCCAGGCGGTCGTACCAACTATCTTTAAGACCGCCACCATTGTGCCAGTGCCGAAACATTCTACTGCTTCTGCCCTGAATGATTTCCGCCCCGTTGCCCTCACCCCCATCATCTCCAAGTGCTTCGAAAGACTCGTTTCTTCTCATGTGAAATCATGTCTGCCTGCTGCATTGGACTTACACCAGTTTGCCTACCGTCGGAACAGGTCAACTGAAGATGCCATCTCTGCGGCGCTTCACACTGTCCTGTCCCACCTGGACTGCCAAAACTCATATGTCAGAATGCTGTTCATCGACTTTAGTTCAGCATTTAACACTGTGATCCCCTCCAAGCTGATCTCCAAGCTTAGCCAGCTTGGTATCAGCACATCTCTCTGCAATTGGATTCTGGACTTTCTGACTGACAGACCCCAGTCTGTTAAGCTAGACAAACTCTTCTCATCCACTATTACTCTGAACACTGGCGTACCACAAGGCTGCGTTCTGAGCCCCCTCCTGTACTCCCTGTTCACCTATGACTGTGTTCCTGTTTATGGCTCTAACTCCATAATCAAGTTTGCGGATGACACCACGGTGATAGGTCTGATCAGAGGTGACGATGAGACGGCCTACAGGGACGAGGTGCAGCACCTGGCTGCGTGGTGCGATGACAATAACCTGGTACTCAACACCCAGAAAACCAAAGAGGTCATTGTGGACTTTAGAAAGTCAAGGAACCAGGCACACACTCCAATCCACATCAGCGGAGCTGAGGGAGAATGTGTGTCCAACTTCAAGTTCCTTGGCGTCCACATTTCGGAGGATCTCACCTGGTCACTGAACTCCTCCACCATGGTCAAAAAGGCGCAGCAGCGTCTTTACTTCTTACGGAGCCTTAAGAAAGCTCACCTGTGTCCCAGGATACTGGTGGACTTCTACCGCTGTACCATCGAGAGCATACTCACAAACTGCATCTCAGTGTGGTACGGCAGCTGCTCGGCATCGGACCGTAAAGCGCTTCAGCGGGTGGTGAAAACTGCCCAGCGCATCACAGGCACGCAGCTACCCACCACTGAGTCTGTCTATCAGAAGCCCGATCCAGTCCCTGCCCGATCCAGTCCCTGCCCGATCCAGTCCCTGCCCGATCCAGTCCCTGCCCGATCCAGTCCCTGCCTGAACCAGTCCCTTCCTGATCCAGTCCCTACCCAATCCAGTCCCAGCCTGATCCAGTCCCTGCCCGATCCAGCCTCTGCCCGATCCAGTCCCTACCTGATCCAGTCCCAGCCCGATCCAGTCCCTTCCTGATCCAGACCCAGTCCAGTCATTGGTGCTGGTGGAGGTGTGTCACACTGGTAGGTACGGGTCACAGGGGACGGGGGTTTGTCTGTATGTCATTAGTGTTTAGTGATGGAGTGTAAATGTAATACAGCGTGTCTGTTATGAAGTGATAACTCTTATTACTGTAAATAAATTTATAATTAATATAATTAATCATCAGACTTAGAGAACTTAGAGTAACCACTGAGGTCACACGGGTGGTGTGGCTGAACTGAAGCCGTTTAGTAATGTGTGTGTAGCTGTGGTGTAATCCTCAGGCCGCTGGTTACGAGGGTCTGTTACTATAAACACGTTCCTGAAACGTTCTCCTGCGGTTCTGATCATGAGTACCCGTGTCGTATGACGGCAGCGGAGGCTGTTTAGACCCTGTAACATACCGAGCATACTCCCCGATCCTCCCCAACTCGTCAGCTCAGCCTGATTTGTGGCATCCAGGCCGAGATCTGTTTGGCACTTACCCACCTGGGTGACATGTTTGTCTGCATACTATCACACTGGGGTTTCTAGAACATTCCTAGGAGCACACTTCCCCATACAAGCACAGCACTGCTGGTATAACAGGGTTCTACTCGGGAGGAGGGCGCTATGATTACACCGCAGGACGTCAGAGAATTACAGAGGGGGAGGAGCTTATCCACCTGCACACTCACTTAGCACCAAAGAAACCCGCAACACG